>JARHVA010003760.1:767500-1132500 GCA_037957365.1 Torreya grandis
AGAATGATAGCTTGTGGAGTGGTCCTTATTTGGTCCATGGATGGAAAGAACACAATTCTTTTTAGCTTACTCAACTGGATGGAGAGGTATTATCCATCAAAATAAATTAAATTCATTTAAATACCTATTATTAAATAGCATTCCATCCATCATAATATATTATACATGTTATAATAGATTTGTGTTTTCTTTTAAGTACCTTGTGCACATCTCTTTTCTATTCTATTGTTTCCTTTTCCAAAGTGTGTCAGGAATTTTGTTTGTTTTGTTTTTTCTATTCCTTATTTATTAAAGAGAGGTTCAGATTAGTTATAAAGTTTAATTACTTCATACCTAATAGACTAGATAAGGAAAATGATCTAGGTTCTCAAAGCATGACATGCATGCTTCCCTGTGAGTCACCAAAGATGTTGGCCATTTTTGGCCCATATACCAAGTTTATACCCATATAGATTAGGTTGTTAATGGATGAATAGATTTAAAAGATGAAGAGACCCTTATAAATGTCTAGAGTTATTGAAATGAGTATGGAAGTTGATGATTTTCTTCTAGTTCTTCATTATTTTAATATAGACATTTTTGGGATAGTGGTAGAAATTTTGAGTAGGCAGTTTGATGATGCTATATCTCACACATGTAGTAGTCTCAAGGAGAAAAATATCATATGGGTTTGTTAAAATTATCCTTAATTAATATTTTATAAGTTTCAAATCATTTTCCAAAGAATGATAGGAATTATCCATGTTTAAAGTTGGTTCTTCAATCAGATGTTAGTAAGTTTCCCATACTTAGCCAAATGAATTAGGCCGTCATTAGGAGGTCATGTAGGAATCAATAGACTAGTCAAATTTATAATTTTGTAAACATAATTATAAATCTCTTAGAACTAATATATCAAATGGGTCATCCCTTACAGTCTCAAGAACATCTCCTATTAGTTTTGTGCCTCCATGATTCTTGCACTTCAAGATCTAAGCCTTCAAAGTTGGTCAAAAATCATAAAACATTTAAACTAATATCAAATTAAATCCATTGAAAAAATCCATATGAGACTAAATTTGAGAATTTATAGGATGTTAATGATGGTCACATGAGTATCATTTGATAGTCCATGGGATGTCAAATTCAATAGCTATAAACTAACCATTGACATTTAAACAATGGGTCCTAGTTGATCTAATGATCCACATTACATTATACATTCAGATCTAATGATGAGTAGAGGTTAAAGGGGCTAGTGAATCTCAAGATAAAATGTGTGAATGAAAAGTATCAATAGTATGTTCAACTAGTAGATGATCAATGAGTAGCAAGCATTTATATTGATCAAAATTGATGAAGTAAGATGAGTTAATATATCAATGGGCTGAGTTAGATTTTGATGGCCAATTAGAATGAGCATGAGCCTAGGGTTTCCAATGGAGGTTGATAAGAAATTTTAGATCAAGGGAAATAGTATTTTATAGGGTCATCCTAATGCCTTTGAATCTTGTTCAAATTTTATAGAGTGGTCAATATGATACAGTCAAGAACAAATGATATAAAGGACCACCATTGGAGCTTAGTGAGGACATTTGGTTTAATGTTTTTTGTGTCATTCAAGGTTAATTATGTGAATTTTTTCACCATTCTTAAAGGAATACTTGCATAAATAATAAAATCTTGCTTCTTTTAGAGATAAATTGGGTCTATTTGGACCTATTTAGATAATAAAAATGTTATATATTCTATGGGTCCATATTGATATGGAAAATATAGGAAAACTAATAACCTTAGATTGGATTTCCACCTATAGATGGACCTATGATCTTAACATGAAGATAAATCAAAGAGGTGATTAATGCAAAGGGTCTTCATCCTTCAACATGGCCATAATCTTGATAAGTAGCTACCTAAAATGCACAAAGTCATGATTCTATTAGATCTATGAGCATGAAGTTTTGTCTTTAAGTGAGATATGGCATGAAGGATTAGAGAAATTTTTTAGTGTTGGGAATAAAATCTAGGAGAATTCAAAACATCCTCAAAACCTTTGGTAACCTTCTCACTCAATAGCCCATAGGCATCACTTTGATTGATCAAAAAGGTGGTAGTACAAGTTTAATTAATGACCTAGGTGTTCTTTTTTCTAATGGCATGCTCCCACATCCTTTCTCTCTCCCTCTCCTCTCTTATATATCTTGGTATCATTCCCATTTAAGGGGTTCTTTTTACAATTTAGTATTTTCTTTTCTAGAACAATGATACTCATCGAGAATCTTGCAAAAGTGTGCTTGTTTGATATGATTAAATCCTATAAAAATATTATAATAACTACCTTTTAAAGTAATAAGATCAATTCTTTACCTATATTTCATCTTTAATCAGTGCTTAGTATGTTTATGTATGGTAAATTTGTGAAGGATATTCTTCCTAGTTTGTTGTCCTACTTGCCTCTTTGAAGGTTTTTTTCAAACTAACTTATAGGTCTAGATTAGTGTTTTATTTAGAACCTCTTCTATGAAACATTTATGTTATTAGTGAGACTGTGAGATTGATTAACCCATGGTTGTATTTTTTAATCTAGTGTGTGTTCAAGCTTATATGAGTGTCCATTTTACTTTGGTGCATCACCCTTTTATCCTTCTTAGGAGCCTTGATTATCATTCTAACACTTTTCCTATAAAGAATTAGTCTAGCATTATATTAGGTGAGCATCAAAAGGAAGCTAACCTTCTCTGGAGGTTTAAATCCACCATAGGTGACCCATATCCTAGGGTTGTTCCAATAGTTTTTCTCAAATTGGGAAGGCCCTGAAGAACCCTCTTCCAAAGGGTGCAAATTTGAGCTATAATAGGGACATATTTTGTACTTGACTATAAACTTCAAAAGTTAAATTTCCTTTTTTAGTTACTAATCTCCTTTTGGTGCTCAATAGAGACTATTAAATTAATTATTTATACTCTAATAAACCATCACATCCATATTCTTGACCTTCACAAAAGTTCATATTGCATAACAAGCATGTTTTTTGAGCCAAAATCCATGGTTGTAGATGCACAATTAGTGTTTGGTTGACTGTAGATGCAAAATACCATTATAATTCCTTATTAATCCTAAGATTACAAATGATTATAATTTATATCATTTGAGTTATTAGTGAAAAACACCTATCTCCATATCTACAACATGATATTTCATTGAAATAGCCTTATTGACTAACTATTATAGGTGCATATTCTACCCTCTTAGGCCTTTGTACAGATAGAGGAAAGATATATGACATGGTTGATAAAATAACAAACATGATGCCAAACCACTTATTCACACTAACTCACCTTATCAAATTGGATATGGATTTAAAGAGCTCAATTAATAAGGAAACCAAAACATGATCTTTACCTTCAAAAATATTAAAAAACCTTAATATCTACTAAACAAGGTTAAGAGTCCCAATCCCTCATTCATGGATCTAGATTGTACCTTGGTGGACCCTAGACTATTATCATCCCTTAAATTGGATTATCTCACCATGACTATTCATCTAACACATTCATAAAACATCCTTAATAACACACCATCATTTTGAAGCTTCTTAATAGTTGGTAATACATTAATGCATAGACTTGGCTATGTTACTCAAGCATATAAGGATTCGAATGGATCTATTGATCTCATATGTGTCATTAAAAATTTAAATACCCTTATATAATTATTGGAGATAATTCATGTTCTTCGACATTTTTTTCATTTTCCTCATGACTCTTATGCTCATATCATTTACCATTTTGACTTCTACCTGCTCACTAGACCTGTAAGTGTTCTTTTGAGATTTAAGAGAGAATGGTCCTAATATGTCATATGTATTGTCTTCTTAAATAAATGAATATTTTATCACATTTTTTAAACCCTCCAATATCATGATAACCTCACTAAGATTCTCGCATACATTAAAAGTTCAATAAAACTGCAACTATACCTAATGAAAGACACCATCTCACTCAAGTTAACTCAAAGAAGACCCTATTAAAGATGAAGGTACATGAACATTTTGTTTGAATATAAGAGGTGTAATATAAATAATAAATTAAATTGATAACCCTTGAATATGAATACATTTAGTTTATATATTAAACATGATTAAAAACTACCGACTTGAACAACCAAGATAGGCAATTAGTTTCCTAAAAAAATACTCTTTATCAAGACAAATTGTCATATTATTATAAAATAAAAAAGGTTTTATTTGACCCTAAAATAATCCCATTATAACCATTTTTATCCATCAATATTTTCTTGACCCTATCTATATGATTAGGACATAGTGACCCCCTTACACTCTTAGTAATTGTCCATAAATATGGGGGGATGAATATAAAAAATAACACCCCTAACTTGAAGATAATTAGGGTATCTATCATTCCACAAGATACTTAAAATTGAATCTCTCTCTCATGATCGTACTGAGCAAAACTTGATGGCCTTCTTAGATCTAGCAAGGAAGTCAATAAGAGAGATACATTAGTTTTCTACATTTTGACATCTAAAACTCATTACAAACCATGGATTTGAACTTGAAATGAAAAAATAAGGTACTAAATATTACTATAGGTCAATTTTACCTTAAAAATTTATATAAATTGTATACAAATATTTTTTTTAAATTTTATCAAAAATTAATGCTTTACATCTTGTAGAAAGCCATCAAGACTCAATCTCTCTAAATGCACACCTTAAAGGGTGCACTAAGAAAGGGGTGGGTAAATATTTGGTGCTTTTTAGGATTTTTTTCCCTTAATTCCACATTATTACCAATCTAACCAGCTCCTAAAACCATTTGTTTTGCTATTACTCCTCCAATCTTTTTCCTCTTTTCATCCCTCTTTTCCTTACCTTAATCCCCTTTTGAGAATTGGTTATACTAAGTCAACTAGGTCGACCCTGTATATTTTTTAGCCTTTGATTACTATATAGGGTTGATTGGGTTGACCCTATACTATTTTAAGAGATTTTCACTTGAGAGTTCTATTATCCCTTTGGCTAACCTAGCTCAGGACCTAGTGAATAATTGACCAACAACATATAGCGTCGATTGGGTCTAACCCATAATATAAACATATTTAGAAAGATTTAGGGTGAAATATACCTATTAATAAAATATCATTTCATCATTATTTAAATATTCAATAAATATTTATTATTCCCTAATGATTATTTACAATCTACTCTTCTACCATTCTACTTGAGGATTCTTAGCTTAGGTTTTTTTACTTGGAAAATCTAGTCTTGTGGATAAGTTTGAGATGATTTGTCCTTTATTAGTTATCCTTTAAAACCAAAACAACCTCTTTCAAATCCCCTTTTGCTAAGTGAGAGATTGAGTCTCAATGGGTTAACATTTAGGTAAGTGTATTTTAATTTTGTTCTCCTCTTTCTAGTAGATAGAAGTAGCATAAGTATTGGATCGAATAATATTACTCTTCATATTTCATGTATTAGGGTCTTACTCATACTTATATTAATTTATATTCTCATATACATGTTTTAATTACTTTACTAACCCCTCATATTGTGTCACAAGCTTTGGTGAGAAATAGATTAGATTTGCTTTCTTTGTTTTAGATTACGGTAAAAGTAGGTTTTGAAAGGACCCCAAAACCCTTTAATAAAATCAAGAAAGATAAAGCATTAACAACCACCAAGAAAAGTAGTCCTGTAACTTACTAAAGAGTAGCATCAAAATCAAGTTTTACAGGGACCTAAAACCATAACCATAGTCCAATAAAAGTACCCAGGTTTTACAAGGACCTGAAACCTCAAAAAACTTATAGCATAGGGTAAAGAATACTAAAAATATATATATCTTTAGCATTCTGCCCTAGCCAATAATGTAGGTTTCCATTGCAATAAAAAATAATGACACACAAGCATTTATCAGGACATCAAAATTCCACAAAATACTTTTGGTTTCTCTGTCACTTTGATTTGACAGAGACATTGTTACATCCAGCAATAATGATGGCCATAGCCACGTCAAAAAAAGGCCGTGCTCCACCACACCCTCAAACCCTAAAATCACATTGCCTAAAACCCTGGCATCCTTAATCGATGTCTCAAAATACAAATCCATAATATAGTTTGAATTATTTGACACGTAGGGTTTGTTGCCATCCATACGCAACTTGGCCTCACAGCCCTCCACATCGAAAAGTGCCTGCAATCATCACGTATTGTACTCCCAACAAAACAACACCACTTCTATTGACATGGCCAGCTTGTTCCCATCGAAATCATCAACTAGCTTCGACTCATCGATAATGACAATAAATTTTGATGAGGTGGCCTCAACCATTTTTTCCCTGAGCAGGGTGCTGCTGCGGCTTAGTGTCAATTTGCTTTCTTTGTTATTAGACATATGTGAAATATTAAACCGAGGATGATTTTAGGGTTATTGAATGATTATCTTAAATTGTAGGCTTTACAACCCTTCCTATCATATTAAACCAAGGATGCTATTACTTAATAAATGTATTCCCAATTGGAAGTGTAGGTATGCTCTATCTTCTTTAAGCCAATATTGATTTATAGACATGAAGCATTTCTAAATACATACATTCTAGTGAACCCAACATGAATCTAACCCTTGTAAGATTTATTTTCTCTTATTTCATTCTTTTCATCATTATTTTTATCATATATTTGCTATACTGGGTCAATTGCATTGACCAAACTCTAATTTTTATGCATAGATTTTTAGGTACATGATATTGTATTGACCCAATCAACCTAGTATAGGTTTTTATCTTTCCAAACTACTAGATTGACCTAGTCAACCCAATATAGTTTTTAAACTTTTAGATATCTTATTTAGCATACTAGGTTGACCCAATTGACCCTATATAGTAAAATCACTTAGTAACATGCTCCTATAGAGCTTGATCATCCCAGTTGACCCAATTAGTAGGTTTTACAAGAATTCCACAAGGTTATTTGATAGTAATCTTCCTTTTCTACATTTTTGATCTGCCAAATTTCCTTTTTATCCTTCTATCTCTTCATTTACAGTCTTTCCTTTTAAATTTTGAAGTCTTCAAAACTACCCTTGTATAGTCAACTAGATCGACTTTATCGACCCAATTATATATTTTATATGTTATTTAGATAACTAGGTTGACTCTGTCAACCTTGTTCATTTTCAGACCTTGCTTCTGTAGTATAAATTGACCCTATCGACCCTATTCTATATTTTATGAATACACTATCAACTGTATCAACATTGTACCTTGTTATAAAGTTGGAATTAACCTTTATAAACTAGTAATTAGCTCACACTTTCACTTATTATTGCTTATATGCTTATAATAGATAAAATAGTCTAATTAGGTGGATTTTCAATTAACCATTTAGTTTAACTCTTTTATATTTTATGCACACCAACCAAATCACATAATCTAAACAAGTGTTTTAACATTTGACTCCCCAAGGCCAACATACTTAGATTTTATCACCAATGGAGAAGTTGACTTGATGTTCTTGTCAAGTATAAAGCATGGTTAATGGTATATTTTATCTAAGAAAATGACACTCTTATCACTATGATTTATGAATTCAGGGGGTGAGCCCCAATACCAAACATGTATCATTACCACTATAGATCCCTTTTAGCCCAAACTACCTGAAACTATCTTTAGATTGATTTTTAGTTCCTTACTTATAGCTAGCTTCCCATCACATTTAAAAACATATTCTAATAATATTATATATATTTAATTTTACCATTTAGTTATCTCTTTACTTTCTAAGTTTATTTCTTATTCTTTTCTCAATTGTATTTTTTATTACAAAACTTGCATTAGCTAATATTGGTGTAAGGTTTTGTGCTATGTGCCTCAATTGGATTAACCAGTACTAATCCAATTGAATTTTTATTTCCCTTCTATTATTTATTTTCAAATTAATTTCAAAAATTATCTTTTTTAGATCATAATATGTTATAGGATTATTTATCTTCCCTATCTACTATACTAGGTTGACCTAATAGACCCTGTACATTTTCTAGCTTCTATCTATTGTACTAAATTGACCCAATCGACCCTATACTATTTTTAGACCATGTAATATCTTTTCATCCCCTATCTATTGTTATAATTTATCCCAATAAAACCTATTTTGTTTACATATCTTGTTCTCTATACTAGGTCAACCTAGTTGACCCTATACTATTTTCTACTTTCCCTATTTGTTAATCTAGTTCTCTATATTTCCTTGTTTTTAATTTTGTTCATTCCTCTTCAGTTTTAATGAAATATCCTATTAGAATCTTCTTTTAGAATCTAAATTAATTTAGATACTATATTGGATGTTTATTTCTTCCTCTCTTTTCTTCCCAAGAGAACCATCACTCTTGGGGCACCTCTTCCCCTACGTCATCCATGAACTATAATATGGTGCAAATAACACCTCAAGATGAAATTGATGGGTCTGATTTCTTACTTAATTACCAATATACTTCTCATATTGTAAATATTCAAACTAATTTGGGAGTAATTGACACAATTTTAATTAATAATCCCACTCACAATCCATCTTCTAAATACCCTCTCCCTTTATACTAATTTAGGGAGTGATCCTTCCAACACAAACCAACCTCCTAATACAACTCAAATTTTAGCTCAAATAATCCAATAAATGGATATGGTTCAAACTTTCAATACCAATCAAATGATTAAACTTCAACATCATTTGATTAATATGGCCAATCAACCTCCAACTATGCATCCTCAAACTAATCCCAATTATATTCCTTCACCTCTTAGAGATGCCTCTAGAAAATTTATTCCTAAACCCATAATGAATAACAAGATGCTTGAAACCATTCAAAATTATCTTTTATCTTCATTTATGTTGGTAACATATCTCCAACTATCAAATATGATGGGACTAAAGACCCTGCCTCATTTCTTAAAGCCTTTGGCAACCTTTACAAAGAGTCGATCCAAACTAATATCTTCACCACAACTAAAATATTAGTCAAAACCTTCACTAATGATGTATTATAATGGTATAACCAATTACCCCAAAATTTTATTTGGAAACTTGAATATTTTATTAATCCCTTAGTTAAATAGTTTCAACATAATGATCTACCCAAAAATTGTCTTATCCACTTCATCAATGATAAGAAATCTCCATCAAATCATCTCATGACTTTATAAAAATATAGAAACATTGGACCATAAATTTTACCATATCATGACTGATGATAACTTATTCAAACTATTTATTATTTATTTAACTCCCACTCTTCAACATAAGGTTTGAACCTTTGCTCCCTAAACACTTAATGAGGTTGTCGATCAAGATAAATGTCAAGACTTTATCATGAAGCAATTCAAACCTAATCCTAAACTATTAAGTAGATATTTTCAAACATATACCAATTATATCACTATAAATACTTCCCAAACCAAACCAAGAATTTCAAAAAATGATATTTCTTCACCTTCTCACACACCTCTTTCAGTTTAGCAAATGAAACAATTTTTGCCATCCTCTAAACCTTTCATCTATCCCAATGATCCTCCTAAGTGGTCTGACCCCAATATATTTTTTTGGTTACATGTATATATTATGTGCTATCATGAATCTTGTAGAGGAATCACTAAATTTTTTGTTTTTTATATTCGTGGTGACTCATTTAATCATGAAGCCATGATCAACCTTCGTTGTCAAGAGTACACCGCTGCCTCTCAACAATGACAAGCTTCTAAAGATTCTACCTCAAATAACCAAAACTATTTTTCAAATAATCAAACAAATGCCAAGGATGTTTGTGCCATTTTTGCTAATTATGACCAATATTATAATAATTCTCAATAAGTCAACACTGCTAAGGTCAACTATCATCACAAACCAACTCACAAAGATCTTATTACCAAACCTAAGAACCCATCTTTAGAAGAACAAATTATTAAATATACTACCACCAATAATCTTACTTTTAAATCCCAAGAAGAACCATCTCCTCCTTCTGATCCTCCAACCACATCTATACCTTCCAAATCTACTTTACCTCCTAAACCTTGTGTTGGTTCTTCTAAATCTCACTGAAACTTTCTTGAAGAACTCAACTCTAATAGGCCTTTTAAGATTATTGTGATGGCATTGATTCAAAATTTACCATATTATCATTAGTTCCTTATGCAACAGCTAAAAGAAATTGAAGATCCATCCTCCATAGATGAAGAACCACTTTCTACTAATCCTTAACCCACAAACGTTAATACCATTGAAACTATGTGTCTTTTTTCCTAGCCTTCCATTTAATTACTTGCAGAGGACATGATCAATGATGAAATTATTTTTTATGCTAATGATCCACCACTTTTTATCAAAATACCCATTAATACTACCCTTATCCATAAATTTCTATTTGATGAAGGTTATGGTATTAAAGTGACATATTTTTGGCTTATCCAACATCTTGGTTATAAAAAGGATCATCTTACACAACCCATATTAGTTTCCATGGTTTTGATAAAACAAATCAAAAGCCACTTGGTTGCATTTGGCTTCCATTAACCATTGGCCCTAAGACCATTCAAACCAAGCTTATGTTCCTTGATTTACCTTTATCTTACAACATACTCCTAGTTCATCCATAGACTCATCGGATGAGGGTGATTACTTCTTCTAATAGCCAATACATTAAATTATTACATAATGGAAAATGATATAAACATGGAGTTTATCCCAACCCATGGAGTATTAAACTTCCTAATCCCAAATCCCAATATCATGTTCCTACTATTCATAAGATTAATAGTGCTCCTTTACCTAGGTTCATCAGCATGAATCTTGATTTACAAGTGACTCTTGCATATTTTGATGATGATGAGCCTATTGAGTTACAACATACTTGAAATACCACTAAGATACCTCCATACATTTCAGATTGGCTTCTAACTTCTCTATTACCAAGAGACTATAGTATTCCTCTTATTGATGAGATTACTAATTTTACCCTTATATTCAACGCTTGGGAGCCATCTTTACCTAAATATTCCTTCACTTTCAATTAATTTGGAGCTACCAAATTATTTCAATATCCTCTCATCATATATCCTTATATATTCAGTAACATTGGGATTTCACCTTTTGAAAACCCCCCTAATTCTTAAGAACGTATAATTTCTCCAACATATGATGATAACTATATAATGGACCAAGCTCAATATTGAGACTTGAATGTCCAACATTATTATAAAAACTTATCCCAAATTCATGCTCTTAATTGATATATTCACACCATTTTTATGGATTGTAACTTTGATCTTGAATGTTATGCACCTCCTAATAATTTATTAGTTATTTGTACTCCTTGGGTGGTAGAGTAAATCATACCTTCTAAACCTCTAGAAATTATTACATCTCCTTTACCACCTATTGATCTAATAATTACCTCTAATCCTTCTCCCATCAATGAACCCATCAATACTCTGATCCCATCTATTGTATCTACTTCTTCTACTCTTGAGATTACACTTGATGCCATGGCAACCTATGTCCATGAAGTCCATTTTGAGTATGATAGCCATGGTAACCAAGTTTTAGATCTTGAAGTAGATATTGATTATTATGGTCCTCTTCCCACCTTACCTAATGATGAAGCTATACTTAAACTAATTCATGCCTATAAACCTCAACTTCCTCAGCAACATCATAAACTTAAGAATTTTAAAACTAAAACACCTTATTTTAATAACTTCATTTCCAGCATTGATACTAAAACTAATCTAATTTCAAACTTACCTAATTCACCATACCATTCTCAAGATGGTAATGCCATGATTATTAAATGAACCACTCACATTGAATATGGTACTCCATCATTCTTCAACCAATTACTATCTCTCATGAACTCTCACTTACTGAACATGATAATTTTAGCTTATTATTTGGTTATTATCATGAGGTTTTAACTTGGTCCTATGAGGACATGCCTAGTATTGACCCTAACATTGTGATGCATAATATCAATACTTATCTTGATGCCAAACTTGTTTATCAAAAAAAAAGGAAATTTTGACCTAAGGTTTCCACTTTGTCATAAGGAAATCATCAAACTACTTGATGCTAAATTTATTAAACTAGTAGATTATTCTAAATGGGTTTCTAACATTATCCCCATTCATAAAAAGGTCACTATGGTCATTCATATTTTAATTGATTTATAAAATCTTAACCTTTCTTGTCTGAAAGATAACTTCCCTTTACCTTCAATATATTTCATCATCAATTCCATAGTTGGTTATAAAATATTATCTCTTATGGATGGCTTATTGGGATACAATCAGATTCATATTTCCCTTGAGGACTAAAATAAGACTACTTTCACTATGGAATGGGGTATCTATTTATATGTTAAAATTCCCTTTGGCCTCATAAATGTTGGAGATACCTACCAAGATGTAATTACTCACATATTTCATGACCTCATCCATAAAATTATTGAAACTTATGTGGATGATCTTATCATTAAATCCAAAACTCATATGACTCATCTATCTAGTTTATATATCATATTTGATCATATTCTTAACTATCAAATTAGACTTAATCCTTACAAATATTAATTTAATGTCATATCAATAAAAAATTTAATATTCTTAGTCTCTCTCTACAATATTGATGTTAACCTTGCAAAGATTAGTGATATCATCAACATGCCCATTCCTTGTTCTATTCCTGACATCCATAATTACTTAGGCAAACTTGGATCAATTAGAAAAAAAGTCCTTGAAGTGGATTATTACATCCACTCCATCAATTACCTTCTCAAGAAAGGCACTACTTTAGAATGGATGAACTCATGTCAAAAGTCATTTGATAACATGAAAGAGTCATTGCTTCACCCACCTAAACTTTATCCTCCTAATAATCGACCCTTAATTCTCTATACTTCTTCCACACCCATATAATTTGGGGAAATACTTTACCAACATTATGATACTAGAAGAGAGTATGCTAATTATTACAATATTAGAGGCCTCATCAATCATGAGACAAGTTATACCAAAAGTGAACATGATTTCCTCACCATCTGTTTTATAGATAAAAATATTTGTCATTACATGCTTTACCAAACTAATCATGTCATCATTCATTCCAACCCCCATCATCACTTCTCCAAAGATTTTCTACCTAGAGATATAATTGGAAAATATATGGTCCTCTTTATGGAATTTTATCTCCTCATCATCACCCAAAAATCTATGAAAGGGCAAGTCATAGCTGATCAACTTGCCACAGCTCCTATACTATCTATTTATTCCCTTAAAGATGATCTTCTAGATGACAATACCCTTTACATTGAAGGTATTAATCAAGATATTTCTCTCAAAGATTATTTTCATAATTTTTCCATTAATCTTGAAGCAAATAATCTTGACGAATCCTCTATTCCCTCTGATACTACTAAACCAAAAATATTTATCGAGGAGTTTCCTAAAATCAATGTTGACTTACATGAGGATAATTGGACCCTTAACTTTGATTATGTTAAATGAATTCAAGGATATAAGGTAGGTTACATTCTCACAATTCCTCTTGGAAATATCATACCTTTAGCTTTTTATTTCACCATTGATGTTACTAATAATATGGTTGAATATGAAGCCCTCATCTTAGGCATGTGAGTTGCTCATAATTTAGACATTCAATACTACAAGATTTAGGTTATTCTCAACTTATTTTCCACCAAGTTAATGGTTATTATCAATGTAAAATTAAAAATTTCATTACCTATCATCAAATTTTAACCACTCTTTCTAAGGATTTTATCTCTTTCACTATCGAGCCTATCCCTAGAGATCAAAATTCCATTGTTGATTGTCTCACCTCTTCCACCTATCTCTTTCATCCACACCAAGTTATTTATGACCCTAAATTTTTTATACAAATAATAAAATCTCCATATTTAAATCAACCACCAGATTTGCTTACTTTCCACATTGAGACTGCTACTATTTGATAAAGCTTGTGGTATCAAGACATTATACAATTCTTAGAACACCAAACTTATCCTCCTAACTTAAACTCTCATGAAAAGAAACATATTCATAAATAAAATTTAAAGTATGATTTTTTACACAACATCCTTTACTATCATAGTGTTAAAGGTACTTTGCTCTATTGTGTTATGCAAGATGAGGTTCTTCCTCTTCTTGAATAAGCACATGAGGGCATTTGTGGTGGCCATTGTAGCAGACAAGCTACAACCTATAAATTCCTATGTATGGGTTGATTTTGGCCAAATATTGAAAAGGATGTAATTGAATATGCTAAAAATTACAATCTTTATTAGCTTCATGATGATATAATTCATTCACTTCTAGTTGAGCTTCAAACTATTGAATCTCCTTAGCCCATTTCCACATGGGGATTCAATCTCATTAGAAATTAAATTGCTCCTAAGATGGGAATATTTTTATCATCACTACTATCAAATATTTTACCAAATGGGTATAATCCATGCCCCTTATTAATGTCACCAGTCCTACCATTTACAAATTTATTCTTAATCAAATCATTTTCTACTTTGATTTTCCCCATACCATCATTTTAGACAATGATGGTAACTTCAAAAACAAACATGTTAAACAATTTTTTACTAAATTTAAGATCAATCACCAAAAATGTATGCCTTATCATCCATAATTTAATGGTCAAGATGAGGCCACTAAAAAAATTCTCCAAAAGATAATTCATGAAACTTACATGTATTAGCCTCTTCATCTCTACCCTACTCTTTGGGCCTATTAGACTAGTATGCATACTACCATTGGGGAAACACCATTCTCTATAGTATATGGTTCTAATTCAATTCTTACTATAGAATTTGAGCTTCCCTCTCTTCGTATATCTCTTCATGGTATTATTATCGATGAAGAATTATGTGAAGCTCGACTTCATGCCCTTGATCTCCTTGATGAACATCATCTTTCTACCTTATAACATCACTACCAATACAAGGCTTGTATTGCCAAGAAACACAATAAATATGTTAAAGTTTTCATATTTAATGTTGGTGATATTGTCCTTAAATTATACTACACTCATGATAAAAAAAGGTTAATATGCCCAAAAGTGGTGGGACCCTTATTTAGTTAAATATATTCTTGGTCCAAGTACATAACACCTTCAAAACAATGAAGGCCATATTTTCAAAGAGCACAATAATGCACAATTCCTTAAAAATTAAGTTTCCTAAACATTTCCTTCTTTTCATGCTTTCTATCTATATCTATCAAACACTTTTTGTAGGTTACTTACATCGGTCTCTCCCTCTATAGAAATTCTCTCTTTTTTTACAAACCTTTAGTCCTCCCTTTTTGGCCTTTTGGTTTCTTTATGTACCATAGTCTTCTTTATCTTTAATTTTTTTTACATTCCTTTTTGGCACCCCTTGGGTTTCTCTTTTGTGAGTTTCTTTGTAAGACTATGAATAGGACCAAACACTCCTCATAAAATACCATATTTTCCATACCTCATTTGTTTTCACATACATAATTTTTGGCACCCTCATGGGTTTATTTTTTAAGAATTTATAGTGTGATACCATGGATAGGACCTGACCCTCCTCATAAATTACCATCTTTTCATTATTTTTCTAGAATACATTTTGTAATGGTTATATATTCTTGATCTTTGTTCTCAACTTTAGATTTTGCTTTTTTTGATAGATGGAATTTACATAATAATCTATGTTATCATGTTTTCCTCCATTTCCCACATTCTTATGTTATAGAATCATACTTTAATATCATTGTATCCCTTTTTACCCTTTGTCACATTTTTTATAATTTGAAGTAATTCAAATTGTTCCATGTATCACTCTTATTCATTTCCCCTTTGTTTCACTCCACATTAGATAAAATAAGGTTGAAGTCAAGATATCACATTTATTTTACCTATATTTATGAGATTATTAGACCACATGTTCTTTGAAGTTTCTCTTTCTTAGTAACCAATTCCCAAGTATTCAAATGAAAGTCATCTTTAGCACCCATGTTTAGTTTTCCAAATCTGTGTGGAAGAGCAATAGAAAAATCCATCAATAAATTTAAAATCCAAATCATTTGAATCAAAATGAAATTCTATCTAAAAGGTAACACACAAATCTCAGAAGTCAAATCATGCCAAAAGACATGATTACATGCATATATCCTATCTCTAATCGAAGCTCAAACTCCATAGTTGACCTCACATAGAGCTAAGGTCTATTGAGGTGTGGTAGTCCAATATATTGGTATAGTGGAATTTAAAAAACATTATATGGTGCTACCTACTTTCTCGCCCAAGTATCCAATCTTCTCAATAGACCAAAGACTCTATAAGGGGTCTTTTGGAATGGGGAACATGTTATGGTAAAGTAGGTCCATTTTAATTTTCATGCATATAGCCTTCATGGGATAATATATATACTTCATTTTTTAACCTAAGACATGTCTGTCTAAGATAAGTTCTTAAAATTCCTTAAGGTCAAAATTATTCTTGTTTTGACAAGCCTAATTTCAGTGTATTGACTTCAAAAGAGTTCGTATAACTTGGTTTTTCCTTCATTCTTCCCTCTACCCATTTCATTTCCCTCCTTGATAGACAAATTATGATTCCAAATCTATTTTCCTTCTTCTTCACCTCTTAAAAACATGCTATCACTACTTTGTTTCATTTTTATCTATCCTTGGAGTGAAACACCATGTTTTAGAAACTATGGATTACCTTTCTTTACACCATAAAATTAAATTCCTAGTTTTGATCTCTTTTTACCATTTATCATTTGTTGCGCTATCATACTATTATATCTAACTAAGTTCATCCCTTTTTCCATTATTTAGTTAGGTTAGCTTGTTACTTCTCACTCGATAATGTTGTTTTCCTTTATTTTATGCACCCTTTTCCATTGTTGAGTGATATAAGGATTTTTACTTCTCACTCATCAACGTTGTTTTACCATTTTTGTTTATTCTTTTACCATCAATGTTTTATTACCATTATTTTTTACATGTTTCCTTGGTTTGACTTGGTGAGTTTGCATTTCTTATTTAAGGTTTACTTGTTTGAGATTTTTGGTCTTTAGTATCCTTAACTTTTTAGTTACCCAATTTACTCTTATTTTTGACTTGGTCATTTGGTCTAACATAACACTTGTCACCCCATCTTGCCAAATTCATAGGTACATCATGTCATCATCACACTAATTATCTTGGCTTTCTTTTATCTATTTATTTTTGCTCTTTAGTTTTGTATTCTTAGGTTTGTCAAAAGTAGTCTCTATGCCCTACACAATAAAAAAATAAAAAATAAAAATAGACAACCATCCAATGATATAAGGTAATTCAAAGTATGCATCACATTTAATTTTTAGTTATTTTATATTTAGTCATTTAATTTCAATTATTTTATGCATTCAACTATTGTAACTTTTTTTTAGCCTCAGCATTATGTGTCCTATTCTCTCTCAAAGCATCATCCCCTATTTCAACTTAGTGGCATGTTATGAGATTTGAGTGGTGAATATGTATACACATAATATTTTCAAATTTTATCAAATACCAATACTTGACATCTTGCAAACACCATTTGAGACTCAATCTCTCTACATGCATGCCTTAAAGGGTACATCAATAAATGGGTGGGTAGACCTTTGGTGCCTCATAGGATTATTTTCCCTTATTACCACATTATTACCAATCCAAACATATCCTAAAACAATCCCTAAGATTTTACTCCTCCCTTACACACTCTTCTAACCTTTTTCCTCTTTTCATCCCTATTTTACTCACCTTAATCTCCTTTTGAAAATAAGTTTTACTACGTTGATTGGGCTGACCTTGTATAGTTTTTAGCCTTTGATTACTATATAGGGTAAACTGGGTCTAAAAGTTGTGTTAGCCCTTTGGCCGACCTATATCAGGACCCAGTGAATAATTGACCAAAAAAATATAGGGTCAACTAGGTCAAACCAATATAACTAATATATTTATAAGGATTTAGGGTGAGACATACCTATAAATAAAAGACAAATTCAATATTCAATCAAGAGTTATTATTCACTCACACTTCTTTACAATCTACTCTTCTACCATTCTACATGATTCTTAGCCTAGGGTTTCTACATGGAAAATCTAGTCTTGTGGATAAGTCTTAGAAGTTTTGGCATTTATTATGGATCCTTACAAACTACAAAAACATTTTTTGAATCCCCTTTGGCCATGGGAGATATTAAGCCTTGATAGGTTCACATTCAGGTAAGTATATTCTAACTTTGTTCTCCTCTCTTTAGTAGATAAAAATAGCATAAGTATTGGCTCAGATAATATTACTCTTTCTATTCCATGTATTAGAGTCTTACTCATATTTAGCTTAATTAATATTCTCCTTTACATGTTTTTATTTCTTTACTAACCCCTCATATTATGCCACAAGATTTGGTGAGTACTAGATTAGATTTACTTTTTTGTTTATTAGACATAAGTGAAATATTAAACCTAGGATGTTTTTAAAGTTATCACATGATTGTGTTAGACTATAGGATTTAAAACACTTCTAAACATGGTGTATTGTGATAATGATCCCCTAATTGGGTCTAAGAGATACCTATATTGGTCATTCTCCTACTTAACAAATGCATTCCCAATTGGAAGTGTAAGTATGCTTTATCTTCTCCAATTTAGGATTGTTTTATAGACATGATGCATTTCTGATTACATAAATGAACAACCTTAAAATAGGCCTTTTTAGAAATAAATTGACATAACAACTTGAGAAAATTAATGAAACTACTGCATAAAGTATTCATTGGACCTTTTCATGACTAAATAGGTACATCATGACTTTATTATGATATTAGACTACCATTATCATGCAAAACCTTCTCTAAAAGCCATGAAGTGATCTAAAATACAATCAACTAGGTTATGAAGTTAGTCATGCATATTACCAACTAGTTTCATAAATTGTAAAGCATGACATGAACTTGACATAATTTATGAGGCCTATTAATATTCTATGTACTTATTTTATAACTTGAAACAACTTGAAATAGGTCAAGTGGTGATTAAACAAGCACAAAGCTATGATGAACACATACTTAAACTCTCAAATTTACCTTAAAATTTTCTAATCAAGGTTTTATGTGACCATTTAAAATACATTACAAGAAAAACATAATAACCAATAGGGAAAACAAAATGGTAATCAAAGTTTCAAGTTATAGGGGTGATAATTTGACTGATGAGGTCAAAATTTTCAACATTTTGATGACTCAGTTAGGAAGCATTCTTTCTATGCTTAAGAACTAGATAATTAATATCTCAATTGGACTCATGAGATCTCTTTTACATTTTAAAATCAAAACTAATATATCTGACAAATGACTACAATACTCTTGACTTAAACAAGATAATTTCTTTTCCTCCAAAATAAGGAAAAAAGACACACAAAATAAGGGGAAACCAACAAACAAGACACATGTGCAAGATAAGTACTTATTTGAAACAAAACATAAGAAAACTAAAGTATTATTATAAAACTTAGAGGAAAAAAACTAATTATGTACAAAAGAGCTTAACTCTCAATAGCAATGTTTCATATATATCCCATTGACAAGGATTAGAGGCTCTTCACCATCCATCTAAGCAAGTTGAATAGCATTATGGTATTTGTAGCTAGAGATTATGTAACACACACTCCAAAGGGAGTCAAACTTGGTTTTCCTTCCTAGTTTAGATTTATCCTCATCCCACTTGAGAACCAAGTCTCCTTTTTTGAAACTCTTGGAAGATGCTCCTTTGTTAAAGGTTATATTAGCCTATGCTTGATGAATTTCTATAGCGAATATGGAATGATTTATAATTTATTATATCTCTATAAGCTCAACATACCTTACCTCCATTAGTTCATTGTCCAACAATTTTAGTTTATACAATAGTTCTAAATGAGGAAACTCAAGTGAAATGGGAAGCCTTTCTTCCTTTCCATAAACCAATTTATCTAGTGAATTGGCTATAGACCTTTTATGTGTGATCCTATCAGCCCATATAGATAACTTAAGCTTCAAATTCCATACTATCTAATAATCTTCAATAGTCCTTCTTATGATCTTCAACAAGTTTTTATTGGTGGAATTAGCTAGGCCATTTCCTTGAGGGTAGTAGTTTAATGAAGTAATGAGGTATACACCATGTTGAATAGCCCATTGACTGATCTTAGCTCACAAAAAAGCCATGGAATTATCTGAAATTATGGTGGAGGGAATGATAAATATGGTAAACAAACCTTCATAAAAAACTAACACACTAGATTCATTTACTTACTTCAAATCCACTTCCTCTATCCATTTGGTGAAGTAATATATGGTACTAAGGATCCACTTATGAGCCAAAATTGAAGGTGGATTAATGAGGCCAATGAATTTGAAACCCAATTATAAAAAATAATGATCCACTAAAATTAGTTGGAGAGGTAAGACAACAAATCTTTCTTTTCTTGTAAACATGGCACATTGCTTGCATTTTGTTACCCAAGCATGACAATATTTGAATATGGTTGGCCAATAATACCCACCTCTCATGATATTAATGGATGTAGATCTTGATAATAAATTGCCTCCACCATGTCAATCATGTAACTCTTCAATAAATATTTTTATTTAGATTATCTTTATGCACCTTTACAACATACCATTGATGTCCTTCTTGAAAAGCACACCATCAACAAGGATAAAAGGAGTGTACTGAAATATGAAATACCTTATCCTTGATGTAGCTAAGTTAGGAGGATAGAAATCATCTTGTAGGTACCTTATGAAGTCTAGAAACTAGATTGAAGATGATTTATAATCAGCTACAACTTCTTCATCATTTAGCACTAAAACTTCCTCCTTATTCTCTTTCAAGTCTTGGCCTAGGTGTTCACATAATCATTTGTGTCTAAAAAAATTAGTGGAATTTATTTCAACATCATACTCCATCACTCTTATTATCTGACCTACCTTCTTCTCATTTATGTCATTTTTCAACAAAAACTCCTTGATACTTAGATGAACAACCATTAGATATATCCTATTTTTAAATAACAAATGTATAAACTTCTTAAAACATATGATTATTGAAAGGACATGTTTCTCTACATAAGTTTACCTTTTCTCATATTCCTCCAATCCTTGATAGAAGAAAGGTATTATTTGCTTCAAATATTCTTGATTTTGTTGCATGAGTATACCTAAAATTGTTTCCACATTAACATATGTATATAGGATTAATTATCCTAAAAAATCAGGACTAATAAGGTTAGGAGCACTAGTTATTGCTTATTTTATCTCTTCAAAACTCATTATTCCCTCCTTATTCTAATTGAAGATCTGATTATTCTTAAGTATGGCTATAAGTGGCTTTTCTAAATTTGTAAAATCAAAAATATATCTCCTTATGAAGTTTATCTTGCCTAGAAAAATTTGTAATGTCTTCTTATGTTTAGGAGAATATAAATCAAGTATTGATTTTATCTGTCAGTATCAATTCTTAGACCATGCTTGGAAACCACATGTCCAAAAAACTTACCTTCATATATTGAAAAGACCTATTTCTTAGGGTTAAGAGACACCCCATATTGTTTACATCTCTCAAACACTTCCTTAAGATGAACCTTGTGTTCCCTTACACTCTTTGAAAATACATTAATGTCATCTAAGTATACAAGAACAAACCTATTGTTTAGACCTTGTAATGCCATATCCATGGCTCTCTAAAGGGTTTCTCCAACATTAGACAAACCAAATGGAATTTTCCTAAAGGAAAACATCCCCCACTTGCTAGTGAATTCTATCTTAATTCGATCTTCCTCTTCAACAAGAATCTTGTTATATCCACTATAACCATATAACAATGAGAACCTCTGAGAGCTAGCTACCTTTTTTAATATTTGATCTATGGATGGAAATGGATAAGGATATTTTAGAGAAACCTTATTTAAATCCTAAAGGTCTATACAAATTTTGATTTCACCAATTTTTTTTACTGGAACAAGGTATGCCACCCAAGTATAATGATTGATTGGGAAAGTGATGGATGATTAAACGATCTTATGAAGTTATTTTCTCATCAAAGGTTCATGTTTTTTATTGATTGGTCTTTGATTTTTTCTAATAAGTTTTGTATCAAAATCTATATCAATTGTGTGTTGGGATAAACATGAATTAAATCCCTTAAATTCACTATACTACCATGTAAATGCATCATCAAAATCCCTACATAAATCAATGAATGATTCTTTTTGAGATGGAATACATACTTTATGCAATTTGAGACCCTTTCCTAATGATATCTCAACATTAACATAATGTTCTTTCTTGGTTTAAAATTAAGATTTATCTCTCCTCAACTCATCATCTCTATTGAAGATGTTTTCAAGAGTGACCAAACCTTTGGATAACTTATTGGACTTAAGTTGAATAATCTAATCCCCATACTGTTGTAAGAGCTTTGACTAATTTTTTCAAGAGAATTTAGCCTCCTCTTAAAATAAGAGAAAAATATGATTATCATCTTTAAAAACTTTCCATTTCTCATGATTGTCAGGAATAAAATGCCTCACCACAATCTTGATATGTAACTAATATTTCTCATTTCTCAGATCAGCTAGAATACTAAACTAAGCTCTTATGGCATCCAATATATCTTCTTATTAGTTGTTTTATCTTGGAATTAATTGAATATAAAAAGAATAAAAATATTAAATGAGGTCCCAAACTATATGTTTGTAAGATATTATCAAGGAATTATTATAGAAATTCATCGATCTCACTTGGTGAACTACATGTTTACTATCACCAAAAGCTTATAAAACATTTATTCCCATGTTCCTATCCCATTACAAACCATAGACAAAAGCCTCATGCTATAATACATTATTATAATAGACAAAATAAAATTGAATAGTAGAAAAAACCTTATTTTTACGTGATATAAGCATCATTACAACCCCAATATAGTGCTTGTTCCTTGACCCATCAAAGTAGAGTTGCCAAAGACCAACTTTTGATGCATCTTCTTTCACTATGGTCAAAATATGTGCATAATTTTCATGAAGATAATAAATACCACATACATCCTATTTAATAATTTTATATGGATCATGTTCATGAAATTTTTAGTCCCATTCATCAATAAAAATATTAGTAACTCCTTCAAGAGGTGAGTTGGCTTCTGCTTCACTAGCTTGTTTTACTTCATCTGAAATAACACAGTTTGGGTTCACAATACATGGCATATAAGGATCCAAATTAAATAATGAAATAGGATAAAATTTAATAGTGAACTTGGTCCCATACATTTTTTTAACATCAAATAAATCTAATTAGCTAATAAGTAACCGCTAATCTTTCATATAAAATCTCTAGACAAGTACATGGCAAAATATGGAGGCAAGTCCACCACCACTACGTCTTGATGATTAGTAATGTTTGGGAAATCATGAAATATTAATTTTATGTCCTTGATAATTATATTAGTATCTTTTTATGCTGAAATACAACTTTGGTTTTTGGTTCATATACTAAACCAAGCTTGTCTACAATCTACATAGGCATAACATTACTACTAGCTCCAGTATCTACCATAAAATTATAGACTAAGGTATTGACAACAATAAAAGAGAGGTAAAATGGAGGTGTTTGTTTTGTTTTAATTCATATTTACCCACTTTTACCTCCTTATGTACTTACTTAACTTTTTGTCTCATTGGTCAATTTGAATTTGTCAAATTACACTCTCTTTATTTATTGGTTTTGGTGACAACTTGAGGGATGAAAGCTATTGAATTAACATGTCCTTTTATTATATGATTGATAAGGAATCCCATATGATCATTATTATATTATATCTCTTTATATGATCAATAATATTTAAATGAGTTCCACTCACCTTTGGTTACACTCTTGGCATAATTGGCTAATCTTGTACTTATTGTACTTGATGAGATTTTCCAACCTCTATGTTCTAATTTTTCTAAGATGTTGGGGTAAAAAAAAATATTGACACTTTTAAAAATAATATGAGGTATGCTTTGAATAATATTAACCTCGTTAGTCTTTTTAAGTACTCTTTTATTTTCTCTAGTTATAACTATAACCATATTATATGAAGTATTAGAGTCACCAACCTAATTCAAGGCTACATGGTCATCAAATTTCCAGTTCACAAAGGTTAAGTATAAATTACCTTATCTATAATGCACCTTATATTTTTGTTCTATACCATCACTAAGTTAACCTTATATAAGATAAGCCTCTTCCTGAGTCATTTGAGGCATCACCATAAATTGGTTGACTAAGGCCTAATTTTACATATCATTCAAATTAAAAGGCTACCAACCTAAATCTAGCATCATATTATTTTGAATTGGCACATGAATAATGGATTTAGATAAATAAGGATCATTATAATCAATTAATACATAAGGTTTCGCTTATATGATAGATCTTTGATCTTGATATGAAGGTCTTTGTTCTCTAAAGCCTTGATAAAGAGGTTTATTGTCTCTAAAAGGCTGATAGATAGGCTAAATAGGTGCTTGGTAAGGCCTATTAGCTTGGTATTTCTTCCTTTTTATTTAAACAATTTCATTCCTAAAGGATTACAAAATTAATTTGAACTCTCCAATCTTAGATGATTGACTAGGAAGGGATGAAAATTGTGTTTCAGAGGCTAGAATAAGAGCCATAGGAGGAGCTAAAGGGGTTGGAATTAGATGTGTTTTTGGGATATAAAGGCATAAGAGGTCTAGGTGCCAAAATTCCATCTTGAATCAAACTGTTCTCTACTCTAATATCCAGTTCATAATCATCTATAAGTGTAGTTCCACCTATAGACTAAATCATGACACTAAATTCTAAATTTAGATATATCAAATATTAGAAAAATGCATACTCAATAGATTGAATAATCATAAGAGGTATCCTAGTCCATATCTTTTGGAATATGAGGTTAAAGTCTATCATGAACTCATGGGGAGCCCCCTTTATGGTTGTGAGTTATTTAACTAGGGACAAGTGGTTAGATTTGTCTTAAAATTGCCTTAAATGTTGTAAATTTAGAGGAAGTTTAATATACCACTGTAGTGCTTTTCCTTTGAAAGATGTAGTAAGCAATCTGATAGCTATGTTCTCTTAGACAACATTATGGATAAAACAAAGGTTCCCTACATATTTTATGTGTTTAATAAGCATATTTTAGTCTTCCCTCAAGAATAAATCAATGTTAATAAGAGATAAATCTAGTATATCATCATATTGGGAAAGATTATGTGGGCTTCCTCTATTGAATGAGATAAACACTTAGTTTTAAGGCTCAGCTATTTGGATATTGGGAATTGTACTATCTAGTATAATGGGATAATTAGGAGATTGAAATAAATTTATAGGAAAGGGGTTTGTATTTATAATTTTTTAATTTTATATGAATGAAATGTAAATTTAATGAATTCAAAAATAATACCTTTACATAATGATCTTGTGGTAACATTTGGCATGAAAATTGTGCTAGCCTACTGCTAAGAATATTGCAACTTTAACAAATCCTCTTGTTAAAATGATGATGAGTGTTCTTTGTTATTGAAAATGATTTTCTCTAGCTTTAATATTCATTTAATCTATGGATTATCTGTCCAAATTGGCATGCCAAAAACTATTGTCAATTAGGAGTGATATCCTCGTGAGAATGTGTGTTACTATTACCACTCAAATTTACACCCTTTGGAAGAGGATTCTTCAGGTGCTTTCCAAATTTAGTATAACTATGGGAACAATATTAAGTTATGGGTCCCCTATGTTGGGTTTGAACCTCCAGAGTAGGCTAGCTTCATCTTTGATGCTCACCTAAAACTAATGTTAAACTAATGCTTTACAGGGAAAAGGGTTAGAAAAAGAAAAGGGATCCTAAGAAAGCTAACTAGGTGATGCACCAAATAAAAATGTGAAAATCCCATAATCCTAAACCCACACGATATCTATATAATAAAATACTATCTCACATAATCTCAATATCAAACTAATTGCATAAGTGTTTCATGGAAAAGGTTCAGGAAGTAATGAATGCAAACAAAGAGGAGTTATAAGATTTATTGAAATCTCATGTTAATGGTATAAATAACACTAATTTAGAACCAAAAAAAACATTAAAAACTCCATAAAAAAGTCAAAAATAAATACCGTGGATGAGTAAGATTCTCCTTCACATAATTCCATAGTGCACAGCTCACCAAACATAGATTCAAGGAAAAAGATAGGTAAAGAAAGTCCTATATTAAAAAAATAAGTAGTTCTAAAAAATTATTGATAGGGTCAAGCCTAATAAAGAGGATAATCCTTTACAATATTTAAAATATTCACCTAGTTCTTTTGAAATCTCCAAAAATGAGAGAACTAGTCTGAAATTTCCAAATTGGAGAACCCCTTACACAATGAAAAGAATGGGCTATATAAAAGAGGGAAGATAGAAAATATAGGGGAATGATATCCATGATAATTTAATTATATACTCATTTAAGGGATTACCCACCACCCTTTTTTCTAATTAGGACAAGTTCATCATCAACACTTATCCTTCATTAGGTCTGATTAGTTCTCAAGTTCTCATTCACTAAGAAAAGTGCACTAAAGGACAAGAGTTTGTTTTATATGGTGAGTCATGATCCTTTAAAGAATAAAATATATTAAAAGTTTTTTATAATTATTAAATTCTCAAAATACTTCTCCAATCTCCTAAATCTACTTCATTAATCTTGCCATACCTTCTACTTGGCTTCATTATGAGGACAAGGTCCTCATATCCTCAGGCCTAATGAAACCATGTTATGTTTGCTTTAAGTGATTGATATAACTATCATATTTATAACTTGGCATGATTTTTTTACAAACCTTGAACATTGATCCATTATAGGTTGAAAACTAATCTCATATTGGTTTTCCTATAGTCAATATCTCTACCTTAACGCATTTATATCATTGAACAACTAACATCTTGATTTTAATTATGTCAAGTTAAAAAAGACATATTTTAACTATATGTAAATTTAATGGTGTAAATAAATCCTTTAAAAATCCATATGTTTTAAATCAGACCCTATTTGAGCTTATCACTTTTTTTCATTAGCTTGCTTGAGTCAAACTGCTCTATCGACCTTTGTCAAAATATCCTGAGCTCAACCTTTTTCTTATTAGTTATCGATTGTCTAGATTAGTCTATTGACCCCTTAAATCATCTCACTCCATTTATCATAAATCTTGATATCTATCTATTTTTCACCTTCATGCTCATCCATGGGGGCCTACTAACTTGTTAACCCTAGCTCACCCATATGACATACATCTATGCAAAATCAAACACCTACCGTTAGATCTATTGGGATCCAATATTTGAAATAAAATGGATAATCGAGGCTAAATTTTGATGTTTTCATTCTTTTATTTTATGTTTGTGTGTTCATCACTTCATATTTGAAAACCAATGGTCACTTTCTATGGTTTAAACTTAATACTTACATGCCCATCATTTGATGTTTATGTGAATGTATTTGAAATCCATGTGACCATCAATATTTGATCCCTATATGGATGATTGTTGAGTTTATTTTGACATTTTCACAACTATTATTAATCTAATGGAACACAAATTCCCCAAGTCATTTCCTTTGAACTTCTTGTCTCTGGGACTTTTGGTGAAGAAATGACTCATTGAGACTTTTGTATTGGACACTTTCCCAAAGAAATGACCCTTTGGGAATTTGGAATTTGCCCCTTTCTTGAAATAAATACCCTTTAGGAATTTGTCTTGGGATAATTTTGCCAAATAAATGACCCTTTATAACTTTTGTTTGGGCTACTTTTCTGAAGATATGACCCTTCCAGAGTTTTCTTTCAGACACTTTGGTTGAAAAATGACACTTTAGTATTTTTGTTTAGGGCACTTTATAAAATAAATGATCCTTCAAGCTTTTGTTTTGGACCAATTTACCTACAATATACCATTCTAAAAAAATTTCTAGGACTTTCCTTAAAAAATGACCCTTCAAGAATTTTATTTTAGACAAAATATCTAAAACAATTCCTGATACTTAGCCAAAAAACCCAAAATAAATCTCTTGAAGGAAATCTTAGCACTTATCTAAATAAAAGATATAAAATATTTGAACTTATAAAAATAATGATTTGAAATAAGTTTGTTGAGTAAGGACCTAGTTGAAAAAAATGGTTTGCACTTAGCTTTTCCAAGCCCTATATGTTCTTCTAAACTCATGCTTGAAATGATACTTAATCCTTGAATACTTGAATCTTGTAAAAACTTATTACATGACCTTGAACTACTTGATTTCACCATGAAACCTTCTCAAGAACTTTTTTCTTTAATCTATAGACCTATACCTTATAATTTGACAAAATACACTTTAAGTAATCTTAAAGTGTTTCAAAAGCTTTATGAGCACTATAAGATCTTTCTAGTCCACTTGGTCCATCTAGAGCATCTATTCATCTACTCATCCATTAGCAACCAAATCCATCTAGGTAGAACTTGGTATGTGGGCAAAATTTGCCCAAGATTTATAGTGACTCATAGGGAAACATGCCTACTATGCTTGAGAATATATACCAATTTGCCTTATCTAGTCCATTAGGCATGGAGTCTCATACATATGTAACTGAGCTAGTCTAAAACTAGATACAAGGTTGAACCTTTTTGGATAACTCCTTTTGAAACAACAAGGATAAAATAATAATAAAAAAATCAAAGGCAAGTACATGTAGGTACTTTTAAGAAGGAAAAACAATTAACCTACTGAACAAATGTACAGAAAGACACTTGAAGAAAAGCATGAAAACTATTCTAATATGAACAGGGTTGTAATTTAGAAATATCCCCCTCTTAGGTCAAGTGGTAAACTATGAATACCATTCACTTGTAATAAACCAAGATAAAATATACTTTTTTTGGAGGTACTAGAATTGGTGAACTAGAAAACTTTATGGCCAATCCTTTTGAGGTGCTCTCTAATAGATGGAATGGAAAAAACATGTCTCCAATGCAGACATACTAGTCCATTTCCTCCAAGCTTGGTTCATGTTTGACTAAAGGGGATCTTGTAACCTCCTCATTTGATGGATCAATTTTATGATTTGAATTAAGTACAACATGTGATGGTTCCTTTGAATTGGTGCTTGGTTGACTATCTAGGCTTAGGTAGAAAAGCTCTAAGTAACACCAAAAGGTAGTTTCCTTTTGGTTATTTGAGACAATTCCAACTTCAACACCATATTTAATCTACTTTATTTGAAAGGATGGATATGGTAGTTAATCAATCCACCTAAGGCCCAACGTGTCATGTTCTTATGGATCTAAATCTAGCCATTCTTCTTCATTCTTGAAGACATCAGTACTACCTTTAAATGATAATTCATCCTGAGATTGGTTAGTTTATTTAACCTAACTGGCAAGTTCATCTTCAAGATCTAGAGGAGGCATAGGTTGGTTCATAACCTCTACCTAATCCATGAAATCATGGTATATCTTCTACCATACCTCATCCTAATCCTCCTTTTTTTATATTTCTTCTTCATATTAATCTATAATCACACTAAATGGAAGCTCTTGGGTCCATTCAAAATCTCCTTTACTCTCAACTGTACTATGGGTACATACCCCTTCAAATATGAAGGCATCAATACTACCTTCAAGATCTAGTTCATTAGATCCATGCCAAAAAGTTTGATCAAAACTTGACTCTTCCCTTTTTGAATAAGTGGACTATCTATCATGATATATTCATCATAGACACTTGCATTTTACTCTTTAGGCTTAACTTTGACTACAAGCTTCTCCTCTATTCTTTGTAAAATAGTTTTTTCTCCAAGGGGTATATGGTGGGAGGGTGAAGGATTTCACCTTGCTTATAGCTTAGGAAAGTGTCCTTCTAACTAGGGACTTTGAATGGCTTCCTCGATGGCTCTTGCTGAAAGGAGAGAGAGTCTTAAAACTCATATAAATCAAGATAATTAAGCTAATATATGGTTTCTTGATTTACTTTTGGTACAACTAACTCCTTCTCCAAGACTACTTCTTAGACTGCCTCAACTAGCACATCCTCCTTCTCCTTTGTGCCTTTTTGAACTGATTTCCATGAGGGAAATGAGTAGGGAGTAGGCACCTTTTCTTACCTTATAAGAGAGGGTGGTCTCATAACTAAGGACATGATATAGCTAGGGTTAAATGCATTGGAGAAGATCCATGATGGAAAGGATTCATTCTCTTGAGTGGGAATGGGTGTTGGGGTAAGAGAGGGTAAACTAATTGGATCTTGGAAAGGAGAGGACACAAGATTGATCTAATGAGCTTGTTGATCCTCATAAGACGTAAACACATTGTCTATATTTTGAATGATATTTCTCTTCATCTCTATGTCCTCATTCTCAGAAGATGGCCACCTTTCACACTTACAAGTTGACCATCTATCCTTGACTAGCTGAAGAACACTCCTTGCCTCTTATAGAACATGGATAAGAATGATTGGAAAAAACTCCAAACCCATACCAATATCCTTTATCAACTCAACACAAACTGATAGTTCCTTCTTTATTCCTAATAAAGATGTAATAGGATAATCCTGGCCTTAACAAGGGAAATTAGGATAATGATTTGAAATTAAAGGAGGTTGACCTTGGTCATATGCAGGGTTAGGAGGAGGATAGAGGCCATGGTAAGACTATTAGTTTTCTTGAGGGACACCATTGGGGAATACATAAACATTATTTTCTTGATAAGTGTGATGCTAAGGTAGAGAATAATAATTTTGATCAAAAGAGTGATGATACATACCAAATGATGGTAATTAGGCACCTGGGTTGCTTATACTAGTTGATGTTGATTTGTATTTACCATTGATGTTTGTAGAATGCCTCCAAAAATTGATATGCATAACAACACAAAAAAAATCATTCTGCTACTTTGGACTTTAGTCCCACCAAGCATGATAGAAATATTATCACTCAAATTTTCACCCTTTGGAATAGGATTCTTTAAGCCCTTTTCAAATTGAGTACAACTATGGGAATAACCCCAGGTTGTGGGTCACCTATGGTGGGGCTAAACCTCTGGAGTAGGTCAGCTTCCTCTTTGATGGTCACCTAAAACTAATGCTAGACTAATGCTTCATAAGGAAAAGGGTTAGAAATGGAAAAGGGATCCTAATAAATTTAACCAAGTGATGCACCAAATAAAAATTGGGAACTCCCATAAGCTTAAACCCACACTAGATCTATAGAGGTTAATACTAGCTCACACAGTCTCAAGATCACGCTGATTGCATAAGTGTTTCATGGAAGAGGTTCAGGAAGAAATGAATGCAAACAAAGAGGATTTATAAGACTTAGTAAAATCTCATGTTAATTTTAGAATCAAGACTAATCTAGACCTAAAAACAACATTGAAAACTCCCTAAACAAGTTCATAAAGAAGGACCATGGATGAGGAAGATTCTCCTTCACATAATGCCATAGTGCACATCTCACCAAACATAGATTCAAGGTAAAAGATAGGTAAATAAAGTCATATATTAAATCAAGAGGTTTTTCTTAAAAATTATTGATAGGGTTGATCCTAATCATGAGGAACATACTTTACAATATATCAAAGAGTCCCCTAGTTCCTCTAAAATTTCCAAAATAGAGAGAACTAGTCTTTGAAAATTTCAAATTGGAGAACCCTTTACAAAATGAAAATAATGGGATATATAGAAGAGGGAATAAAAATAGAGAGATAAAGGATATGGTATTATATATATGATAATTTAATGAGTTCCAAATTTCAATGGATGCCCCACCACCCTTTTTCCCATCAAGACAAGTCCATCATCAATAGTTATCCTTCATTAGCTCTAGTTAGTTCTTAAGTTATTCTCATTGGTTGATAAAAGTGAAATAGAAAACATGAATTTGTTTTATACGGAAATTCATGATCCTTTCAATGGTAAAATATCTTCAAAGGTTTTTATCATTATTCAATTCTCTAATTTTTTCTCCAATCTCTCAAATCTGCTCCTTCAATCTTACCATACCTTCTACTTGGCTTCATTATGAGGACAAGGTCCTCATATCATTGGGATTGATGAAATAATGCTATTTATAATTTAAGTGGATGATATAACTATCATATTTATTCCTTGGAATTAATTTTATGCAATCCTTGAACATTGATCCATTATAGGTTGAAATCCGATCTCATATTGGTTTTCCTATAGTCAATATCTCCACCTAGATGTATTTATATCATTAAATAGAAAGTATCTTTATTTTATTTATATAAATTCCAAAAGTACCTATTTTATCTTTGTGTCTATTTATTATCAAATCTTGATCCTTTAAATTTCCATCTAGTTTAACTCAACCCCTATTTGAGCTCGGTACCTTTCTATATTAGCTTTCTTGAGTTAAAAACTACCCTATCGACCTTTGTCAAAATATCCCAAGCTCAAAACTTTGCTTATTGGTCATTAATTATTTGACTTATCCTATTGACCCCTTGAATAATCTCTCTCCATTGATCCTAACTCCTAATATCTTTCCATTTGTCACCTTTGTGCTTGTCTATAGGGGCCTAGTGACTTGTTGACCCCAGCTCACCTGCATACCATAGATCTTTGATTCATTATCAAATGCCAACCATTAGATATAATAGGACCCACTATTTTAAATCAAATGGATAATTCATGAGGCTAAAATTTTATGTTTTCATGCCTTTATTTGACATTTGTGTAGCTATCAATGCATATTTGAAAACCAATGGTCACTTACCATGGTTTAAACTTAACACTTGCACTCCTATCATTTAATGTTTATGAAAATGTATGTGACATCGGTAAGACTATCAATATTTCATCCCCATATGGATGATTTATGAGCTTTATTTTGATGTTTTTAAAACTATTATTACTCTATTAGAACACAATTTCCTCAAGTCATTTCCTTTGGACTTCTTGTCTACGAGCCTTTTGGCAAAGAAATAACTCTTTGAGACTTTTGTATTGGGCACTTTATAAAATAAATGACCCTTAGGTACTTTTCCATTGGCTCCATTCTTGAAATAAATACCCCTCAATACTTTTTTTCAAGATAATTTTGTCAAATAAATGACCCTTTGTAACTTTTGTTTGGGCCACTTTCTCAAAGAAATGACCCTTCAGGAGTTTTGTTTTGTACACTTTACTTGAAAAATGACCCTTCTTGATTTCCATTTAGGGTAATTTTTTGAATAAATGACCCTTTGATATTTTATTTTGGACCAATTTCCCCAAAGGATACCCTTCAAAACTTCTCTCTATGATTTCCTTAAAAAATGGCCCTTTGGGTGTTTTGTTTTGGACAAAATGTTTGAAATAATTCCTAATACTTAGCCAAAAAAATCAAAATAAATATCTTAAAGGAAATATTAGCACTTAGTCAAATAAAATATCTAAAATATTTGAACTTAGCAAAATAAAGACCCAAAATAATTTGCATGAGTAAGGACTTAGATGGAAAAAAGGGATTTGCACTTAGATTTTCAAATACCTGTATGTTCTTCTGGACTCATGCTTGAAATTTTGCTGGATACTTGAAGGCCTAAAAGAGCTAAGAATACCTGAATCTTATGTAGACTTTTTCCATTACCTTGAACTACTTGGTTTCACCCTAAAACCTACTCAAGAACCTTTTAATTTGCTCTACAAACCTATCCCTTATAATTTTAAAAAAACACTTTAATCAATATTAAAGTGTTTCAAAATCTTTGAGATCACTACAATATCTCTCTGGTCTACTCATTCCATCTAGAACATCTATTTATTTTCTCATCCATTAGCAAACTAATTCATCGAAGCATAACTTGGTATGTGGGCCAAATTTGGCCAACATTTACTTCCCACTCCTACTAAAATAATGGAATCTCTCCTATTTTTGGGTGACTTTTAAATGGAGATAATCTCAATATAGAAGGTTAGTTCCCTTAATGCACTCACTAAATCTGATCCTAAACCTACTAACAAGTAAATTTTTACTAAGGGAAAGGGTGAAAGAATATTGTTTGCACTAGAATTAAAATTAAAACTTGAAATAAAGGTGAAGCACCAATGTTTATGACCATTATTTATTTTAATTTACACTCTTAGGAAGGGAAGGAGCCTAGACACATTCTTTTCACTTTAGGATATGACTACTATAGTTTCATTCAAAAAACGTGGAAAACTCACTCTTTCCATGGAAGGAATGAAAAGGTATTGAATTCACATCCAAAATTAGACTAAGATTGATCTAGGCACTTAGTATTACCTTTAAAAACTCAAATATACTATATTAAATTATAGAAACTAGATATTAACATATCAAAACTATTGATTCACAATATTATATCAATGGTAATCACTATACACTTTACACAAAACCTAAAAATAGAGGAAAAGAGATTCTTATTTATTCAAGAGGTGAGTATAAAAATGTGTTATACTTTTATCATAGAAAAATCAAATAACCTATCATAAAATGTTGTAAAAAAGAGTACAAATAAAAAATAATAGGATATGTGAGACAAAGTAGCCCCAAAATAGGATGACTAGCTTTGTCTTTAAACCCCTCAAATTACTACAAAGAATTTTTTTAAATTTATTTTTTCACTCATTCCCAAAATTGGCATATATTTAGTTAGAATTTGTTATATAAAATTAAAAATGTATTCATCATTTATATTTCAAGTTTGACCACTTTGAAGATTCATAAATCCTTGCTTGCACACCTTATATACTAGCTCACATGTCTTTTTTTGAATAATAAGGCACCTCCTTGTAGATAGGTCTTCAAGTGTTCATTACTCCCTCCATTTAAACCTTATCTAATTATTTATAAGGTTTCTCAACCTTAATTGGTATGTTATAAGGCTTATTAATGTATCTTTGACCCTTTCAACTTGTTAGGCATATGAGGGAAAGAAGGTCTTGTTAGGAGACTCATTAATGCATATTTGCCTCTTTAATAACTTCTATTCCTTGACATCTTCAATTTCAGCTTTGTGCTTCACATATAACTTTTTGACCTTGGAGACAAGTAAAGCTCAGTTAAGTTGACCTATATGTCATGATTTTGGAATTATTAGATTTAAATTAATAAGGTACATAACATAAAGGCCTTGAATAGGTTTGTATACACCTATTTTACTTCTTAAAACCTTATGAAAGTGTAACACTTGAAATTCTTCCTCTTGCTTACTCATGTCTTTATGTGATCACATATAGGCCACCTTAACTAATTAAGCTTAAAACATGGCTATAGGTACACATTTTTTACTTGACTATAGACTTCAAAAGTTAATTTTCCTTTCTTTAGTTACTAATCTACTTTTGCTCCTCAATGGAGAATATTCAAGTTATTATTTATACTCTACTTGACAATCACATCCATCTTCTTGACCTTCACATAAGTTCATATTGTATAACAAGCCTATTGTTTGAGCCAAAATCCATGGTTGTAGATGCACATTTAGTGTTTGGTTGAGTGTAAATGCAAAATACCATTACACATACCTTATTAATCCTAATATTCCAAATGATTATCATTTATATCATTTTATTTCTTAATGAAAACCACCTACTTCCATATCTACAACATGATATTTTCTTGAAATATCCCTATTTATTGACTATTGTAGGTGCATATTCTAATCTTTTATGCCTCTATATGGATACATGAAAGATATATGACATGATTGGTAACATGATAAAAATGATGCCAAAACCACTTATTGCCTCTAATTTACCTTATCAACTTGGATAATAATTCAAAAAGCTCAATTAATAAGGAAACCAAAACATGATATTTACCTTTAAAACTTCTAATAAACCTTAATCTCTACTAAATAGAGTTAATAGAGTCTCAAAGTCTTCATCCATGTTGCGAGATTGTACCTTGGTGGACCCTATATCATTATCATCCCTTAAATGGGCTTAGCTCACCATGACTATTCATCTAACACCTTCATAAAACATCCTTAAGAACAAATTATCCTTTTAAAGTCTCTTAATAGTTGGTAATACAGTAATACATAGACTTCACTATGTTACTCAGGAATATAAGGTCCCAAATGGATCTCTTGATCTCATATGTGTCATTATAAATTTCAAGACCCCTATATAATTATTGGAGATAATTCATGTTCTTACACATTTCTTTCATTTTCCTCATGACTCTTATGCTCATATCATTTGTTGTTTTGACTTCTACATGCTCATTAGACATGTAAGTGTTATTTTAAGATTTAAGAGAGCATGGTCCTAGGATGTCATATGGATTATCTTCCCAATGTAAATAAATATTGTCTCAAATTTTTAAAACTCTCCAATATCATTCTAATCTCATTAAGATACTCTCATACATTAGAATCTCATTATACCTTTTAAAAGACACCATCACACTCAAGATAGCTCAAGGAAGACCATCTTCAAGATGAAGTTAAATGAAATTTTTGTTTGGATGTAATAGGTTTAATATAACCAAAACATGAACTTAATAACCACTGAATATGAAAACATTTAGTTATATAAAACATGATTGAAAATTTTTGACTTTAACAACCAAGATAAGCAACCAGTTTCCTACCAAAAGACTCTTTATCAAGAAAAATTGCCTAATTAGTCTAACATTAAAAAGGACCTATGTTAACCTAAAATAATCCCATTATAACCATTTTTATCCATCAAGTTTTTAAGTGAAGAAATAGAGACAAACTTGGACCCTATCTAGATGACTACAACATAATGACCCCATTACACTCTTAGCGATTATTCATAAATATGGGGGAATGAATATAAAAACCAATACCAATAAATTAAATATGATTAGGTTATTATCATTAAAAATGATATTTGGACCTCTCTCTCTCTCTCTCTCTCTCTCTCTCTCTCTCTCTCTCTCTCTCTCTCTCTCTCTCTCTCTCTCTCTCATAACTGTACTAAGGAAAACTCAATGGCCTTCTTAGAGTTGCTAAGGAAATCGATAGGAGAGAAAGATTAGTTTTCTACATTTTGACACTTGAAACTCATTCCAAACCATGGATTTGACCTTGAAATTAACAAATAAGGTACTAAAAATTCCTTTAGGTCATTTTTACCATGAATAAATTTATGAACAACCTTAAAATAGGCCTTTATAACACTAAAATTGACACAACCACTTGAGAAACCTAATAAAACCACTACAAAAAGTATTAATTAGACTCTTTCATGAATTAAAAGGTACATCATGACCTTTTTATGATATTATACTACCATTGTAATTAAAAACCTCCTCTAGAAGCCTTAAAGTGATCCAAAATGTAATCAATTGGGTTATGAAGTTAGTCATGCATATCACCAACTAGTTTGATCAATTGTAAAGTATGACATGAACTTGAAACAATACATGAGGCCTATTAATATTATATGGACTAATTTCATCACATGAAATAACATGAAATAGGTGAAGTGGTGATCAAGCACAAAGCTTTGATGAACACAACCTTAAACTTGTCAATTTTACATTAAACTTTGCTAATCAAGATTTTATATGACCATTTTAAAGACATTAAAATAAAAACATAATAACAAATAGTGAAAAAAATATGGAAATAAAAGTTTCAAGTTATAAGGGTGATACTTTGACCTGTGAGGTCAAAATTGTCAACATTTTGGTGACTCAGCTAGGAAGCATGCCTTCTATGCTTAAGAACTAGATAATTGACATCTCATTTGGACTCATGAGATATCTCTTACATTATAAAATGAAAACTAATGGATATGACAAATGACTACAAGACTCTTGACTTAAAAAAGATAACTACTTTTCATCCAAAACAAGGAAAGAAAACACAAAAAATAAGGGAAACCAACTAACAAGATGCATGTGCAAGCTAAGAAATTATTTGAAAAAAAAATTAAAAGTAATGTATTATGATAGCACCTAGAGGAAAAAAACTATGTAAAAAATATCTTAACTCTCAATAGAAATGTTTTAGATATATCCCGTTGATTGGGATTGGAAGCTCTTAACCATCCATATTAACAAGTTAAAAATCATTCTGGGATTTGAAGCTAGATATTGTGTAAGGTCAACTCCAAAGGGAGTCAAAATTGGTGTGCCTACCTATTTTTGTCCTCATCCCACTTGAGAACCAAGTCTCCTTTGAAAATCTTAGAAGATGTTCCTTTATCAAATTTTATTTTAATCTATGCTTGATGAATTTCTATGGTTAACATGGACTAATTTATAATTTCTTATAGTTCCATAAGCTCAACATACCTTACCTCCATTGGTTCATTATTCAATAACTATAGTTTTTGCATTAGTTATAAATGAGGAAACTCAAGTGAAATGGAAACCTTGCTTCCTTTCAATTAACCAATTTATACGGTGAATTGTCTATAAACCTTTTGTAGGTGATCCTATCAACCCATAGAGCTGACTTAGGCTACAAATTACATGCTCTATAATTATATTCAATAGTCCTTATGATATTCAATAGGTTATTATTGGTGGAATCAGTAAGGCCAATTCTTTGTGGGTAGTAGTTTGATGAAATGCTAAGGTATACACAATGTTGAACAACCCATTGAATGATATTAGCTCACACAAAAGCCATGGAATTATCTGAAATGATGGTGGAGGGAATAATAAATATGGTAATCAAACCTTAAAAAAAACTATCACACTAGATTCATTTTCTTCCTTCAAAGCTACTACCTCTATCCATCTAGTGAAGTAATCTGTGGGAGTAAGGCTCCAATTATGACCCAATATTGAATTGTATTAATGAGGCCAATGAAGTCTAAACCCCATTAGACAAAAAAATTATCCACTAAAATTGGTTTGAGAGGTAATTCAACAAGTCTTTCTTTTCCTATAAACATGGCACATTGATTACATTTCCTCACCCAAGCATGGAAATCTTTGAATATGCCTATCCAATAGTACCCACCTCTCATGATATTAATGGATGTAGTTCTTGCTAATATATGGCCTCCACAATGTCCATTGTGTAACTCTGAAATACCTTCTCCTTGATGCACTTAAGTTAGGAGGATAGAAACCATCTTTGAGGTACCTTACCAAGTCTGGAAACCAACTTGAAGATGATTTATGATTAGATGCAACTTCTTCATCATTTAGAACTAAAACTTCATCCTTATTATCTTTCAAGTCTTGGGTTAGGTGTTCACATACTAATTTTCCTCTAATCAGTTTAGTGACCTTTATTTCAACATCATACTCCATCACTCTTATTATCCAACCTACCATCTTCTCATTTATGTCCTTGTTCAAAAATAAATCCTTTATACTTGGATGAGAAACCATTATATATCCTATTATTAGATTAAAAAATGTATAAACGTCATAAGACATGATTATTCAAATGACATTTTTATCTATATAAGTGTAACTTTTCTCATATTCCTCCAATCCTTGACTGAAGAAAGCTATTAGCTACTCCAAAGCTTCTTGTTTTTGTTGCATGATTAACTTTAAATTGTGTAAACATTAACATATGTATACAAGATTAAGTCTCTTTAAAAATAAGGATTAATAAGGGTAGGAGAACTATTAATTACTTGTTTTATCTTTTCAAAACTCCTTATTTCCTTCTTGGTCCAACTAAAGCTCTGATTCTTCTTAAGCATGGATATAAGTGGCTTTGCTAAAGTTGAAAAATTAGAAATATATCTCATTAAAAAATTTATCTTACCTAAAAAACTTTTCAATGCCTGCTTATGTTTAGGCAAAGATAAATCAAGTATTTATTCTATCCTATTAGGATCAATGCTTAGACCATGCTTGGAAACCACATGTTTAAGAAGCTTACCTTCATGTATTTAGAAGACACATTTCTTGGGGTTAAGAGACACCCTAAATTGTTTACATCTCTCAAACACTTCCTTGAGATGAACCATGTGTTTTGTTGTACTCTTTGAGAATATAGTAATGTCATCTAAGTATATAAGAACAAACATATTGATTAGATCTTAGTATGCCATATCCATGGGTATCTAAAAGTTTGATCCAACATTAGACAAACTAAATGTCATTTTCCTATAAGAAAATGTACCCCACTTAGTGGTTAAGGTTGTCTTAAATTGATATTCCTCCTTAACAAGAATCTAGTTATATCCATTATAACCATATAATAATGAAAACCTATTTGAGCTAGATACCAGATGTAATATTTTCTCTATGGATGGAAATGGATAATGATATTTGATATATTCTTTGTTTAAATCACAAAAATCTACACAAAGTCTGATTTCACCATTTTTTCTTTTTGGAACAAGGTTTTCCACACAAGTAAAATGATTGATTGGGAAAATGATTGATGATTCAATGATCTCATGAATTTAATTTATCATCAAAGATTGAAATTTTGGATTGATTAGTATTTTCCTTTGTCTAACTAGTTTTATATCAACCTCTAGCTCAATGGTTTGCTAGGATAAACTCAGATCAAATCCCTTCAAGTCATTATACTACCATGAAAATATATCAACAAACTCCCTACATAGATTAATGAATGTTTTTTTTCAAAATGGAATACATAATTTACATACTTCAAGACCCTTTTTGACTATTATCTTAATATTAACATAGTGTTTTTTCCTTGGTTGAAAATGAATACTTCTCTCTCCTCACCTCATCATCTCTATTGAAGATTTTTCAAAAGTGACCAAACCTTTGGGAAACTTATTAGACTTAAGTTGAACAATCTAATCCCCATTTTATTGCAATAACTTTTATTAATTTTGGAAGAGAATTTATCCTCCTCTTATAATAAAATAATACTTTGATTTTCAAGAATAAAAGGGCTGACCACAATCTTGATATGTGACTAATTTTTCTCATTTCTGAGATCATCTAGAATATTGAACTGAGTTCCTATGGCATCTAATCTATCTGCATGTTTGTTAATTTCTCTTGACACTACTTGAATGTCAAAATCATATAAATATTTAAGGAGGTCCAAAACTATATGTTTATAAGATATTATCAACGAATTCTTGTATACATTCAGTCCTCTCACTTGGTGAACTACAATTTCACTATCACCAAAAGCTTGGAAACATTTATTCCCATCTTCTTAGCCCACTGCAAACCATGGAGTAGAGCCTCATAATACACTAAATTATTAGAATATCAAAACTGAAATTTAATATTATAAAAAAAATTGTTTGGTAGGTAATATAATCATCATTATATCCAACTTACCATGTTTGTTCCTTAACCATCAAAGTAGAGATGCCAAAGACCATCTTTTGACTAATATTCTTTCACTATGGCTAGAATGTGTGTATCATTTTCATGAAGACAATAGACACCAAATTCATCCTCTTCAATAATTTTATAAGGATCATGTTAATGAAATTTTTATTTTAATTCATCAATAAAATTATTAGTAACTCCTTTAAGAGGTGAGTTGGCTTCTACTTCACTAGCTTATTCTACCTCATCTGAAATGACATAGTTTATGTTCATAACACATGCCATATAAGGATACAAATTAAATAATGAAATAGGATTTGAGTGAATAGTGAAATTGGTCTCATACCTTGTTTTAAACATCAAATAATTCCAATAAAATTATAATCAACCACCAATCTTTGATGTGAAATATCTAGACAAGCACATGGTAAAATATGGAGGCAAGTGCACCACCACTACATCCTATTAAATAGTCGCATTTGGAAAAGCATGAAATTTAAATTTTACGTAATTTATCATGACAATGGTATTTTTTGGTGCTAAAATACACCTTTGATTTTTGGTTCATAAACTAAACCAAGATTGTCTATAATCCACTTACACATAACAATACGACTAACTCCACTATTTACCATACCATTATGGACTAAGGTATTACCAAAAATTAAATATAGATAAAATGCGGGTGTTTTATTCTATTTTACATTTTATTTACTCAATTTTACCTCCTTATGTACTGTATTCACTTTTTATGTCATTGGTTGATCTAAAATTGTCAAAACTATGGTTTTTTTATCAGCTAGTTTTGGTGACAACTTGAGGGATGAAATATGTTGAATTAACATGTCATTTTGTCCTTCTATTTCTAAGGAATATCACATGATCATTATTATATTATATATTTTCATAAGATCAATAATACTAAAAGGAGTTATACTCACCTTTGGTTTCACTCTTGGCATAATTGGTTGATCTTGCACTTTTGGCACTTGATGAGATTTGCCAACCTCTATGTTTTGATTTTTCTAATATTTTGGGGAAATAAACTAATTATTAACAATTTTAAGAATAATATGATGTATTATTGGAACAATACCCACCTTATTAGTCTTTTTAATTTCTTTTTTCTTTGCTCTAATTATAACTACAACCATATTTTTTGAAGTACCAGAGTCACCAATCTAATTAAAGGATAAATGGTCATTAAGTTTCTAGTTCATAAAGATTGAATCTAGATTCCCTTATCCATGATTTACCTTATATTTTTGTTTCATATCATCACTATGATGACCTTCTAGAATAGAATCCTCTTCCTAAGTCATTTGAGGCATCACCATAAATTAGTTGACTAAGGCCTAATTCTTCATATCATTCTAATTAAATGGCTACCAACATGAATCTAGCATCATAGTGTTTTGAGTTGGTACATGAATAACGGATTTATAAAAATAAGGAACATTAAGATCAACTACTACATAAGTTTTGGGCTATATGATAGCTCCTTGATCTTGATATGAAGGTTTTTATTCTCTAAAGCCTTGATAGGAAGGTTTATTATCTCTAAAAAGCTAATAGGTAGGCTAATAACTAGGTTGATTAGGTGCTTAATAAGGCCTATTAGCTTGGTATTAATGGATTTTCAGTTGAAAATTTTCAATCCCAAAGGATCACAACATTAATTTGTGTTCTCCAATCTTAGTTGATTGACTAGGAAGGGTTGATACTTGTGTTTGGGAGGCTAGATTGGGAGCCATAGGAGGAGCCTAAGGGGCTGTAATTGGCTATGTTTCTAGGAAAAAATTCATAAGAGGTATAGGTGCTAACTTTCCATCTTGAATTAAACTATTCTCTTCTCTATTATCCACTTCATAATCATTTATAATTTTAGTGCCACCCATAGACTGAATCATGACACTAAAGTCTAAATTTAGAACTATTAAATAATATAAAAAGGAATATTATGTATATGGCATAATCATAAGAGTTATCCTAATCCATGTATTTTGGAATATGAGGTTAAAGTCAATCATGCACTCATGGTGAGCCCCCTTTATGGTTGTGAGTTATTCAACAAAGGATAAGTGGTCATATTTGTCTTCAAACTACTTACAAAAGGCTACACCTAAGTCATCCTAGGAAGAAATATAGTTTAGAGAAAGGTTTTTATACCACTGTAGTGTTTTTCCATTGAAGTATATAGTAAGAAATCAGATAGATATACATTATGGATAGAACAAATGTTGGATACATATTTTATATGTTTAGTAGGTGTATTTTGGTCTACCACTAAGAAGAAAAGAATGTTATTAAGACCTAAAACTAGTATATCATCATACTAGGAAAGATTATGTGGGTTCCTCTATTGAATGAGATAAACACTTAGTTCTTAGTCTCAACCATTTAGATATTTGGAATTGAACTATCTTGTATAATGGGCTGATTAGGATATTGAAACAACTTTCTAGGAAAGGGGTTTGTCTTTATAAATCTTTTCCTTTTATATGAATGAGAAGGCAACTTAGGAAATTTAAAAGGAATTCCTTTACTTGATGATCTTGTGGTAATATTTGGCATAAAAATTGTGTTATCCTACTACTAAAAATATTGTAACTTCAAGGAATCCTCTAGTTCAAATGATGATGAGTGTCTTATGATATTGTAAATAGTTTTCTCCAACTCCAAACTTTATCTATGCCAAGGAGAATATGTCCCACTAGGCATGTCAAAAACTATTGTCAATCAAGGATGTTACCCTTATGGTAATGTGTGTTACTTCCCAATACTCTTAAAATAATGTAAGATCTCCAAAGTTTTGGTGACTTTGAAAGGGAGAGAATCTCTAGATAGAAGGTCAGTTCCCTTGATGCACTTACTAAATTTGATCCTAAACCTACTAACTACTAAATTTTGACTGAAGGAAAGGGTGGAAGGATATTACTTGCACTAGAATTTTTTTTGAAAATTAGAATAAAATTGATGCACCAATGTTTATGACCACTATTTATTGAAATTCACACTCTTAGGAAGGGAAGGAGCTTGTACACATTCTCTTCACTTTAGGTATATGACTTATACAATAGTGTTTCATAGAAAGGACTTTAAAAACTCACTCTTTACATAGAAGGAATGAAAAGGTATTGAATTCACATCAAAAATTAGGCTAGCATTGATCTAGAAACTTAGTATGACCTATAGAAACTCAAATATAGTATATGAAATTATAAAAAATAGATAATAACATAGGAAAACTATTGATTCCACACTTCACATAAAACCTAAAATGGAGGAAAAGAGATAATTATTTCTTCAAGAGGTGATTATAAAAATTTGTGATAATAAAATGATGTAAAATAGAGTAAAAATATAAACTAATAGGATAGGGGAGACAAAGCAACCCCAAAATAAGGATGACTAGCTTTGTCTTCAAACTCCTAAAATTGCTATGTAGTGTTTCCTACAATTTATATTTTCACTCATTAAAAAAAGTAGAATAGATTTAGATTAGAATTAGTTAGGTAAAATTTAAAATTTATTCATCATTTATTGGTCAAGATTGATCACTTTAAAGATGCATAAATCCTTTCTTGCACACCCTATATACTAGCTCAAATGTCCTTTTTTGAAGAATAAGTCACATCTTTGAAAATAAGTCTTAAAATCTTAATTAATACCTCTATTTAAACCTTATCCAATGATTTATTATGTATTTCCAACTTAATTACTCTGTTATAAGGCTCATTGATGTATCTTTTACCCTTTCAATTTACTAGGCATACAAGGGAAAGAAGGTATTATTAGGAGTGTTGGAAATTCTTTCAACCCCTTAAATATCCTTTGTAACTAAAATTTACTTATTAATTAATTATTATCAAACTCAAAGTTTCATGGGATAGAGAAAAAACATTGTATAACCTCTTTGATAACTTCTATTCCTTGACTTAGTTGATTATTCACTTAAACTCCTAAAGCAATGTGGCACAGGTGAGAGAAAACTTGGATTTGCTTTGAATCAGGAAAATTTACTCCATATATGGATTATAAATATCATTTTATACAGTCACTTAGATCCATCAAAACCTCCAAAATATTTTATTTTGTCCCATTTGCTTGCATTTTTACTCATTTATGGGTAGCCTTATAAGATGGTAAATCTCCTTGTGCATAAGAGTGTATAGACTATAATATAAAAATAAACACACTTTTAAGGACCATCTATCCTGTTACAACTTCATGGAAAGTTGTAGGATCTAAATATGAGTGTAAGTGTCTTTTTATGCCATTTTTCTCTACAATTAGGCCTAGAAATAGAGATTTGACCCAAATGTCCACCCACATGTGTGAAACCTAAAAAAAATATTTTATTAACTTTACTTACCATAATACCATTATCCATGTAAAATTTTAAGTTCTAAGGCTTTGTGTAAATGGGTAAACCATGAAATGATCATTGGCAAGCCTAGATACTTGTGTATGCTTGAGGGGTAGTTTGAAATGTTTTTCACAAAACTAGTAGGTTTTATTTATTTTAAATGAATCTTGAGACCTATAATACATCTATAAAACTCATTATTTGAGAGTTAATTCTTTTGTTTCACTCATAGGCCTTCATCATTGATTCTTGGCTTACAAAACTAAGTTTTTCTTACTTTTTGATCAAGTGGCCAACTTTTAGGGATGGTAACAAATTAAGGGACATTTACAAGATTTTGGATGATTTTATAGCCTATATTAAGCCCATAAAAGTCTCTTTAAATTATTTAGATGTCAATCCATAGCTTACACCCTCACAAACAAGCCTTAAACTATATATTTGTCTTATATTATACAATATTGTACCTACACATGTGAACAAACACCTTGAAATGGATATAAAGAGAGTTGTGAATTAAATTAGGATAATTTTGAGGTTAAATAATGGATTTTTATGGAAATAATATTTTATTTCCTCTATCAAATCACTTGCAGGGTTTAAGAAGGGTTTAAAGAGGTTTATGGTCTTATAAATGATTCATAAAGGACATGGGTGAACACAAAAAACCAATGCCATGAATTTTTAGTAGGGAAAAACCTCTAACATCCCCTATGGGATTTAGTTACCATGAGAAACCTCATGAAATTTATGAGCAAAAATACAACCCACTTGAGCTTTTGATCATGCAAAATAGGGTTTCCAATCTTCTTGTTGATTGTTCATATAATTTCAAGACCTAAGGACCAAAACAATATCATATGTTTGAATTATAGGACCCCATAAAATGTCTTAAACAAACTCAAGAAACCTAAATCTACCATGAAATGTTTGAAATAAGTTATAACCTTTGCAAACTTACCTCTCAAGCTGGTAGAATTCTCTAAGAAGGTCAAGAAAGGTCATTTTGGGTCTTAAGTCCTCAAAACACACTGTAATATAAAATAAATCTATAAAAAATATTTATATGATCAATTAAATGATTCAATATTATCTTCCAAAACATTTAACTTATAAAAGGTTTGAATCATTGTTCTTCTCTACACAAGGGTTTGTATGCAAACTGAGCTTATTGACCTTATATGTTTATTCCTTGAGTTTATCTCCTCATTAACTAGATCCAAACTTTATGAAAGTCTTTTTTAAGGTCATATACATCCCTTTATTAATATTATATATCCAACTTATAGTGAGAGAGATGCTCTCATCACTTTAATATAGAGTAGGCTTGTAAGTCTCTAACAAACTATGTGTTAGTTTAGGTTGAGCCCTATCTTTTATGAATATGATCTTCTTAAACACTTTAAATGGACATGGATTCCATTCCTTGATATTCTCTCACAAATCATTCAAAAATTACTACACTTTCACAAGTATGATTTTCCTCCACTTTATCTTGTCAAGACCTATATCCAACATTAACACCTTAGTCTATCTTACCAAGGTTTGAGATAAGTCTTTATCTCTATATTAGTTTTTTAATGACTCTTCAACTATAATTACTTAATCCCCAACACTCTCTACCTTAATAAGACCTCCATCCAAGACTAAAACTTTAATCTCTCTCACGTGGTCCTATTTTGGCATATGCTCATTTACTTATGTTCTTACTAAGGCCTGATTATGTGGCCATCCATGAGTGACTATAAATTTTTAGATAAATCATAATTTGAAAGATTCTTTATGATCTTATGTATAATTCTATAAGCTTTTATGCATTGGCCTACTCATTCAAACCTTCAATTTCACATTTGTGCTTCACATACAACTTCTTGACCTTGGAGATAATTAACTCTCAATTAGGTTGACTTGTAGGTGGTGATTATGGAGTTATTAGACTTAAATAAATAATTTAAATAGCATTAAGGCCTTTAATATGTCTGCATATACCTATTTCACTTATTAACACCTTATGAAAGTGTGACACTTCAAATTCTTCCTCTTACTCATGTCCTTATGTGATTATAAATAGTCCACCTTAACTAACTGGGCCAAAAACATGGTTGTAGGTACATCATTTTATACTTGAGTGTAGACTTCAAAAATAAATTCTTATTTATTTGGTTACTTATCTCCTTTTGGTCCTCAATGGATAATATTCAAGTCACTCTTTATACTTTACTCAACTATCACATCCATCATCTTGACCTTCATAGAAGTTCATATTGCATAAGAAGCCTATTTTTTGAGCCAAAATCCATGGTTATAGATGCACATTTAGTTTTTGGTGGATTATAGATGAAAAATAGCATTCCACTTACCTTATTAGTCCCAATATGCTAAATTTTTATCATTTATATCATTTGAGTTCTTAGTGAAAACCACCTACCTCCATAACTACAACAAGATAATTTCATAAAATAGCCCCATTGACTGACTATTGTTGGTAAAATGACAAACATGATTCTAAAACCACTTATTAAATCTAGCTCACCTTATCAACTTAGAGAAGCATTCAATGATATTAATTAATAAGGAAACCAAAACATGATATTTAACTTAAAAACTACTACGAAAACTTAATCTCTACTAAATAAGGTTAATATAGTCTCAAAGACTTCAATCATTCTTATGGCTTTGTTGATGCCTTAATATGTATCACAGGTGCTCAGAATGTTTAAATAACACTTCTAATTTTAGAGTTTAGAGAATTCAATGCATGAGTTGTTGTTTATGATAATCTTATTATCCATTAATGGAATAGAGGCAAAGCAAATGGATTGTTTCACAATATTTATAAAGTTTTGTGGTTGGGAGCCACCTTGGCCTATATCTTTGTAAAGAATAAAGCAGCCTTATATAATTTTACTGAATTATGATCAAATCTAATCTAAAGACTAATATAAGATGAATATTTATGGTGGTAACTAAGATAGAGTGATCTATTTAAAAAGAAATAAAATTAAGGGTAAGGAATAAAAGAGATGTTGATATTTATCCCAAACATCATGACAAAGTTTAAATATCCTCCAAGCATGCACTTAATCAATGTATAATATGAAATATCTTGATCTTAAATCTTACTACACATCAAGTAAACATCTGAGACATGAAAAGATTAAAAATAAGGGCTAAGTTCAATTTAAATATTTACCCTACAAACAAATAACATTGACCCAAATGCATGAAGAGTAAAGGAAATGAAATAAACTAGAGAACTTTTAGTCAACCTAACATTAGCACAATTTAATATCTTTTGAATTAAAAGGTGCATACTAAGATTTCACAAGAACTATTCAAATCTAGAAATGAGAACAAGCAAGTGAGAGAGAAACCATAATAAAAAATGACATAAATGAATATGGACAATCTTTGCAAAATTCCTCACTTGCATTAATTACTCAAATTTTACACAAGTTTTTTGGCTCAAAAAATCCCTCTTTACAAAATACAATACTCCTTTTATATAATATAAGGAAGTATGTTAGTCAGTCATATTTATTTACAAGTATACAAATGTAAGGATAGCTATCCTTTTTACGAAAGTTCTAGAATACACTAGACTTCTCCACATAGCCTAACCTATAGGTAATGTGCTTACAAGTTACACATGCCTTTACAAAATAATATTACATTTTAAAAAATTTACTAAGTTTTTACAAAATATAATATCCATAACTAACTTTGAGGACCCTATGTTGATGTAGTTCCTTATCTTTCCTATAGGATCTTCAATCTGCAATGTTATTCACTAACGAGTTGTAGGTCTAGAAATGGCCTCATGAAGATATCTTTCTCTTGGATCTCTAGGTCCTTAAGGTCTTTATAGGACTTTTCCATAGATTATTTGATGTCCTTTACATCTCCCATTTTTTCTTATGATGATAAGAGTAGGCCCATGATTCTCTTAATGTCATCCCTTGTTTTGCCTTTCCCTTGGCTTATCACTTCTTGCATAAATTAAGTAGTTCTGAGCTTGAACTCCTCATCTATAATAACTCCTAAATAACTAAGTGAGGTGGGCTCTTCAATCAAATTATTCAATATGTACACCATCTTTTCCTCTTATTGTTTTAAGTCCCCAATAATGCCCTTCATTTACTTGGACTAATTGCTTAAGGTATTGATCTTGTCCACTAATATGGTCATATCCTTGTTTAGGTGTGTTAGGTTGATTGTCATAAATTTTGAGATTTGATTTTTAGTCAAGATTTTAATCAAGTCTTTCACTTGATAACTTATAGCCTACCATTGGCCAACTTGGCTTGTATCCCTATTGCTTTATCTGCTCATACTATTTTGTTTGGCTTTGACTACTTTCAAGGAATTGAACAAGTTAACTATGGTGTCTTCAAAATTATTGAACTGATCCTCATGGATTAACAAGATGGATTATTCCTACAAATTCTTATTTTACTATAGGATGCATTTGTTATTATTTGTAATTGGTCTATCTGAGCTTGAGCCAATTCAAGCATATTCTCCTCAAAGATGGGGCATTCACCTAGTTTTTGACCCCTATTAGAGTCAATCCAATAAATGGTTCTACCTTTTGGAATATGAACTCTTCTCCTCTGACCATATATTTCTTTTTAATTACCCTTTCTAGGCTGGTAGTATCTAGATTAAATTAAAATCCCACTGATTATTGAGTTACTTTTGAGGGCTTTGGGGTTTCCACTTGTCTACCTAAAGTTTTAGGAGCAACCATCTATCTATCTTTCTCTTATTACAATGCCACAATCTAGGGCTTTAGTTCATCATGGATAGTGATGTTGACTAATTTAATAATTCCCCATGAATGGTGTAGAGTAGGAACTTTTTGTAACTTACCATATATGAAATATTATGTAATGGAAGGGTCATAAATTGGGTTATATTCATTGAAAATATTGACCTCACTTATGGTATGGGTGACAATCACCTTGGGTATCTTACTCTTCATCAAAACTAAATTCAACTCAACCTTTCTCTTTAGTATACAAATTGGGACTAAACCCAAAGCAAATTCTTTCCCTTTCTCTTTCTCCTCAACTTGGGGTTGAGGTTCTTCCATCTATGATTCCCTAGCCCAAGCCTCTTTTTCATGTGATTGATAGGCCTTGTACAACATTTTTAGAGCATCCTCCATTGTTTCCTCAAGATCTTATGTTATGATATAAATCTCCTCAATTGAGGGTCCTGGTTCTTTAGGCTATGCTAAAGATGATGCCACCTCATCTAGCCTTCCTTGTTTAGGCCTTTGTTCAAATTGTGTTCTAAGATATTTTGTTTCTATCTTTTTTTTTGATAAAGACCTAAAAGATGCACTTGGTAAAAAATGGTACTACCTAGACCCCATCTACCATATTCCATCACTTGGTTTCTATTCTCTTAGCAATTTATCATCTGGCTTAATGTTATGTTTCTTCAATCTTGCCAATACTTTAGTGAATGGAGAAGCTTTAGTGTACATTCAGTCATAAGGACCAAGCTGATGTTCATAGGTCATACTAACTCCTTTTGACTTCAAATGTTTCATAACTTTATCATTGGGGTCTTACTATCTCAATCTATCATTATAGAATCTGAAAGATCTCCTGTGCCTAGAAGCAGGTTCCATATTATCCCATTTTTGAAACATATTCTAGCCAATATTTAAGGGGATGGTGTGTAATAATCCTTTCCTTTTATTTCTATAAAAAAATCTATACCATTAGATATTTGGAATACAACTTCTTGCTTAGCTAACTTGTTTGGTACATGGACTAGTAGCCTAAGTGGGGTGCACTAGGTCCCTTCAATCATGATTACATTGTAATTTAGATATAACCAAATTCATCTTATAAATTCAACATATTTATTGATTAGAGGGTTTGCCCTCATCATGGGGATCCTTTTGATAGCCTCAACCAAATATGCATAGACACAATCACATATGAATTGCATATGGTCCCTATACTTGAATATATGCAATTTTGAGTAGTATTGGGAGACTATTTTTACCCATTAGGTGACCATTATTTAATGATAAGAACTTTTGTGGTAGCTATCAAGGCATATAGTAGATATTAAATCATATAAAATTAACCCTTGCTCTTCTTTTTAGTTCTAGAGAACTACCTACTCAAACAAGTATTGATGACTTCACCTAGGGGAGGGGTTTTCTCTCTTTCAACCATAAAATAAACCAAAGGCACCCATATTTTATACACATAACTGGTGGTAAAATTCCCACATATCCTATTCATCAAGGTCATAATCATTTTTATCCTAAGCCTAAATTGGCTGATTAGGATGTTGCCACTGAGGTCAAAAACTACTTGGTTCTTAGAATATAGCCAACGAGTCAGGGTAGTCTTAGAATCACTCTTCTTGGCCAACTCATTAATTATAGTCATGTATATCTCAAGGTTTGGAAACTTATATTATTTTTAAAATACTATAAGATAAATATATGGAACCTTCCTAAAGATACAATCATAGAATAACATGCCTTGATCAATTTTACAATCTTTGAAAATAGGAGCAATGACATCAATACAATGTAGTAACTCTAGTTTTTATGTAACACAAATGAAGATTTGTCATCTGGATGGATACCATGTCATAATACCTCCTTTTGACTAATGCATTCCTTTAATCCTCATTCATGATGGTTGGCATCCCTTTAATGGTCTAGAAAAGCTTGGACCAATGGTTATCTCCCATGTTTAAATCTATTAAATAAAATTTTGTGTCTTTGAAGATTCTCCCCTTTCTATTTGAGGTCAAATATATATTTATATCTTCCCTATGTTGTTTTTAGGCTATCATGACTTTGAGTCCTTTCAAATTGCTCACTAGTGATCTATAGTTCACCTTTAGGTCAATTTGTGATTGCTCAGATGATAATTTAGCTCTCTTAAGCTTGAGTATGGTCAATTTGAGATTGAATTAGAGATTTTTTAGATGCTAGGGATTTTTCATATGTCCTTTTAGAGCTTCAATGGTGAGGTATACTTACACTTAAGTGAGTTTTGTGCCTTACATTTCTTTTAGATCTTCATATTTATACCTTTGCCTTTCTGAGCCCACCAAATCTTTTTATTTATTGAATTCTATCTATGTGGCATCATCATGGCATCTATGTTGCATTTATGTTCAAAAACTGATCACTTCCCTTCAAAAAAATTCTATTACCTCATACTGTTATGTCTAGTGGGTGTGAATCAACACAAACCATAAATCTTTAGATCTATACAACTATATTAAAATTGATGTTTGTGTGGCCATCATTTGACCTCCACATGAACATCTTTGATGTCTTCATGATCATCAATTTTAAGCTCATTATCAAGACTACTTATTGATGTTGAATTTGACATCCACATAATTATCAATTAATGTTTGTGTGAACATCTTTGATGTCCCCATGACCATCAATTTTAAGCTCATCTTCATAATTCTCTACTAAGCTATCACTTATCAATTTTTATTCACTTTACACATTGACAATTCTATTAGGGAATGCCTTTTCACCATGTGGGATTCCTAGGATTGATTAGAGCTTTGTTGAAAAAAGTTTTGATTCGATATGCTCCATTAGATTATCCTCATCCAAGAAAATGTGAGTCATTGATCACAATTTGAGTATTTGAACTCTATTGGTTCCTATATTCATAAATGGATTAAGTAAGCTTAGGAATATATATAACTTAAATTGAAGTCTTACGCTAATGTTCTATTTCATATTAATAAATATAAATAAACTTTAGCCTAAGGTTTTTAAGCTAGGTTAAGAAAATCATAAAAAGGACCTTGCATTTCATAAAATGCATAACATAAGAGTCTATCCTAATTTTAAATATAATGAATAGATAACCCTTTGAATAATATAATTCATAGCATAAAATTTTATCCTAAGGTTTTATTATGTTAATAAATATAATTGAAACCTTAGGATAAAGGCTTAAGTAGGTATATGCAATAAAAAGGGACCCTCTTATTCTCACTTTTATTTCACACTATTTGATTTTTGGCATCCAATTAAATGTGGGTTGTTGATCATGAACCATGAGATTAAGTGATATTGGCTCCATGGGTTAGGTATTCAACTTATCAGGCCCACCTCACTCTATCTAATTAACTTAATCCAAACAAACACTGGTGATTGATCCTGCAAACAAGCACATGGTTTAAGTTAGGACTTAGAGACATAAATAATTTAAGATAAAGTCTTAGGACTAAGGTTTTGTCTATGTTGATAAAAATGAATGGGTTGTTAGGATTAAGACATTAGTCTAAGCTAATAATATATAAAGCAAACCCTGCATACAAAAGGTTAAACCATGTTAAAATAAAATGGAACTAAGGATCTCAAGACGTAAAAGGGACCAATCTTATAATTTTATGATAATTTTTGGTTGTGTCAAAAACCATGACTAAGCCTTGGTATAAAAATTAAGTTTAAGTCCTTAGCATTTTTAAAGTGTTCCTACCATTTTTTTATTTCTACCAATTTTAAATTTGGTTTATTGAAGGAGGGATTCAAGAATATTTTAACATATACTTAACTTAAATTTCCATATACCAAAGGCTAGTAAAATCCCAAGTTGGGATTAAACTATAAAAATCCAAGAATGGCCCATTCAAGGAAGGCTCCGCTAAACCTGCAACTTGAAACATGTAGAGTAGATTAAACTAGAGCCATGAACAAATAAACTAACCAATTCAAGGTGTGGATGATCCTTAAATATATACAATGTGAAAAAAATGTTAATGATACTTTGACCAATTGAATTTTAATTTTAAATTATTTATTTACATAATTTTAACACAAGGGTCCCCATTCTCAGGCATGGGGGTATGTTACCCTCAAAAAATGATGACTTTCAGGGAAATATAACAATATGTTAGAATTCAAAGACTCTTATTTAGACAAACAACTAAATTACCTATTTCACTTGATCAACATATTTATCAATATTAGTTTATAGTTGAATAAAGCCTTGCACCTAGAGAATCAGGATCAAACATTAAAACCTAGCCATGTTGTGTGTGTGTTTTGATTCCACTTACTATTTTCCATGAGATTTGTGAAACAACTTCCAATTTTCATGTCTTTAACCTTTAACATTAACTTATCACATGTTTAGATATCCATTACAAATCATGTTTTAACTTAGGGAAGGCTTGGGCATAGCTCTGCTACTAGCCAGACATCCATAACCCTGATAGAGATACCTTTGGCTCTGCTCAAGGACTTTCTCTACTACCAGCCAATAATCCATAGCCTTGATGGAGATTACTAGAATTACCTTTTCTTATAAATATTTTTATTTTGTAATAAGATCTTATTTTTGTATTTTTTATACTATTTTGGCTTTCTAGTAAAGGTTGGGAACCAAGTTAGCCAGGTTTAAAGATTTGGTCAAATGTTTGATCCTTAGACAATGAACTTGGTTGCAACGTTCATCCCATGCAAGGATGTTTTTAAAATGAAAACATGATTATATTCCAACAACATAATATTTCATACAATATGTGTAATTCTTCTCAAAACCAAGTTTAGATTAAAATAATGTTTAAGATCTTATGTAATAATTAACTTATCTATTCATATTTACGATTTTATTTAAACTATAACATAAGATTAAATTTCAAATCCATGATCAAAAAATGTTGAGTAATTATAAACATATTCCTAAACTATGGAGTTCTTAAGAAATCAAATGAATTTTGAGTTGATGTCTATCCTAAAGGACTTATTAGAAGCAAGGAATAAAGTAGAGAAAGAAAACACAGAACAAAGATCAAAGAAAGTATAAAGTAAAGTAAAATAAAAAAAAGTACATACAAACTTATGTACAAACAAGGGATAGGAAAGAATAGAAAGAAATTAATCTAGCCTACCTACATTAATTCTAACTACTCTTATAATTTACTCTATGAAGACCCCAAGGGAAGTAGCAAAAAAGTAATGCTTAAGGTATTTATCATTGGTGGGTAATGTGAATTTAGCTCCTTGTAGGTCTTTTATCTTGAAAGTGTTGTCTCCAAGTAAAAAATTAATCAATCTGATAGGGTCCTATCCACAAAAGTTGTAACTTCTAATGTTTACCCTTAGGTTTAGATGGTTTTCCCCAAAGATGAACTAAGTCTCCTTGCCCGAATACCTTTATCTTGGAACATTTATCAAAGCACCTCATCATTTTGGTTTGGTTCCTGCTAAAATTATCAAAAACATCTTCTCATGCATCCTCCATCTGAATAATGTCTAGCAATCTTGAGTTTGCTAGTTCTTGATCCTCTTCCATGTATTATTAAATGAACTTGTATATTGGTAACTTGAGGGTAATGGGGAAGATGGGATCTTGGCCATATACCATCAAGAATGGTAATGCCTTAAGAACCTACTTGATCCTTATTCTAGGCTTATTTACTATAGATGTATTTATTGCCTTCATCAAGTTCTTATTAGTTGACTCAAATACTCCATTACCTTAAGGATAATGGTTGGATGAGAACTTGAGAATGATGTTATTGTCATATGCCCATTCTGTTATCTCTATGGATATAAAATTAGATCCATTATCATAGACTAGTGATACAAGTGTACCAAACTTGGTGCATATGTTTTCTTCTAAAAATATGATCACTTATTTAGTCTTATACTATTTAGTGGCCAATACCTCAATCCATTTGGTGTAGTAGTCATTACTAGTTAGTATGTATTTTTGACATTATAATGAATTGGGTTTAATTATCCCAATGAAATCTAGTCCCCACTAATCAAAATGTTTATCTACCATAAATGGATATAGTGGCATGGCTACCTTAGGCTCTTTTGTGTTGAAGACTTGATATGAATAGTACTAGCTTACATGCTTGTGCACATCCTTGAAGATCATGGGATAGTAGTGACCAACTCTAAGGATTTTGTGAGTTGTTGTCCTTCTAGATGGATGTCTACTTCCCAAATTCTCATGAAAAGTGCTCATGATTTCAATCACTTCTTCTTTAGATACACACCTCAAGTAAATTCCTTCAAAGTTTTTTCTATACATCACCACATCCTTAATCAATAAATGGGTTGCCTTGATTTTTAGAGCTCTTCTTTGCTCCCTAGTCAACCCTATAACACAAGTGATATTGATCAGTAGATAGACAATATGATCATACCAATCATTGGACTAAAAAATTTGTTGTTCAACTTGCATGAAAATTAACTTGGGGTTAATTTTGGAAATCATTTGAATCAAATTTTGACACCTTACCAATTTTTTAGTCTTAATTTCAATGTCATATTCGTGTAGCACATCTAGTTAACTCTCCTTTTTCCTAGCTCATTCTAACTCAACATGAGCTTTGTGCCAGGGTCAGGTAGGATTGCATGCACCTTATTCCTAAAAATGTAGTGCCTAAATTTATTCACTACATTAACTAATTCACATGCTTTTTTTTCAATTAAATAATAATTTAACTTAGTGTTTTTAAATTTTGTGCTCATGAAAGAAATTATATGGTCACATCCATCAATTTTTTGAGTTAAAACTACAACAATAATATAATAAGATGTAAAGGAATAAAGGTAAAAATCCTAGGAGAAAACTAGACTTATTAGGACTGGAGATTGTCTAATTGCCTCTTTGATGTCCTTAAAATCCTTCTTGGTTTCTTCATTCCAAGTGATTTTGGCATCTTGCTTTAGCATATCATTCAATGGCTTGACAATTTCTACATAACCAAAAATAAACTTTCTTACAAAATTAATATTTCTAAATAATGATTTTAGTTCTTTTCTACTATTAGGAGGATCTATTTTTTATATAACATATACTCTATCTATATCTATAAAGATTACCTCCTTAGTGATAACATGTCCTAATAGTTTTCCCTTAGTAACATATAAAATACTTTTTTTTGGGTTGAGAGAAATCATATACCTTTTGCCCCTTTCAAATACCTATTATAGATGCATTATGTGGTCCTCCCTATTTTCGAAAAATATATTCAAATCATCCATGTATATAATAATACATTTACCTACCAGACCTTGGAAAGCATGATCCATGGCCCTCTTGAATGTTTCCCTTATGTTGATTAACCTAAATGGCATTCTTTTGTAAGCAAATGTGCCCCACCTGGTAGTAAAGCCAATCTTCATCCTGTCTTCCTAATTTACCAACACTTGGTTATACCCTTAAAAACCATCATGAAAGGAAATCATAATAGAACTAGAAATTCTTTGTATAACTTGTTCTAGAGAAGGTAAAGGATAGTTGTCCTTTTTCATATTATTTATTTAGATTCCTAAAATCAATGCATAATCTTATTTCACCATTATTTTTCATAATTGGTACCAAATTGGTTACCTAGCTAGAGTGACTAATGCGAAATAAAATCTTGGCATCTAACATTTTTTTGATTTCTTTGAAAATCATAGGTTCAAAGTCAAGGTTGATAGGCCTATGCTTTTGTCTGAAAGGTTTATAGTTTTTATTCAAGGGTATGGCATAGGTGATGACTCTTGGATCAAAATATTTAAGTCATCATAGGACCATGGTATTGTCCTTATAGGTTTTCATTAAGTCTATGGCCTTTTTTATTTTTTAGACTTGTACATGTTGCCAATATTAACTAGCTAAGGTTGATGTTGGGGACCAAGATCAACTGCCTTATAATCCTTCCCATTCACTTTGGGAATCCTAGTGTTTTCACTTATTTTATCTTGATCAAATAACCTTTTCATTGTAATCATGCATTTTTAAAAAAAATTGTCATTCAACAGAATGATTTTGTTAATAAATCTATCATCTCTTTCAAGAGTATTCTCATTGGCATCATCTATGACATGGGCCTTAAATACTCTTAAGTTGGTAATGAAATATAAGATTTGTTGGTCCTCATTAAAAACTTACAGATGGTTTATATCATCTAGGATTGAAGGGCATAGAACAAGCTCAATGCTAAAGTTTTGAGATTCATGGTTTGGCATAAGATTGGTTGTAACTGAGTCAAGCTCATCAACAACATTTTTCACCTCCCTAGGGGTGGAAATAATGTTGAAAGCATCAAAATATTCTATTAAATCCTAGACTCTAAACTTATATATCTTTTCATATGAAAATTTACATTGGTATTTAATCCTCACTTGATTAACCACAAGTTCTGAGTCACCATGAACCAAGAATTCTTTAACCTTATGCTTAATGGTAAATTTTAATCCTAGAATCAAAGCTTCATACTCTATAAAATTATTTGTGCAAGGAAGCTAAATTATGTAAGTAGATTTTAGTTCTTTTCCAACAAGATTGGTTAGAACAATTCCTACTTCATATCCAAACTTACACCTAGCACCATCAAAATGTAATCTCCACATTGTAGGGAAAGCATGATAAGTCTTAGTTTGACATACCTCAAAAGTCTCAAAATTATACACTCTTAATTCAAAATTCATCATGTTGATTTCATTAGAGTCTAGCATGTTAACCTTTTCATTCACAAAATTATACTTGGTCATCATGTGCATCATCTGAGGCTCTCTTTCCACTCTGATCTAATTTGGGACTCCTTTCCATGGCAATAAAAAATGTGAATAGTCAATGGACATATATCCATTCAAGGCCTTTGTCCATTATTTGCTTAATAATATCCAATAAGCATCAATAATGTCTACCACTTAGATGTCAATAAATTATTGGACCTTTTGGCTCAGAGGCAAGATGAATATTAACATTTGACAATTCCACAATTACTTTGACTCTATATTTATCTAATTGAGTAACAACTCTATCAAATTTAGTAGGAGTCAAGTCAAGTTGTTGATAAATACCTGTTGGCATAATATTTATGGATACACCAAAATCTAATAAAAAATTATGTAAATTCTTATCAAACATCCTAATAGTAAGCATTAAAGGTGGGGACTTTGTCTTATTTTTATACATAGCAACATTGGCATTGTCAATTTTGGGTGGCCTACTAGGATTTTTAGATAAGGACTCCAAAAATAGGTTTATTTGCTCAATGATCTATATCAAATCATGAAATTTAATGTTATCCTTAATTTTATTCATGTTTTCCATAATATTATACCTAGTCATATTGGAAGAATTATATGCATTAGTACAATGTCTAGAAGTACTTCCATTTGGAAGTGTTGGGTTAATATTTGAGGTAGTATCTAGAGGAGTGCCAAAGTTATTTGGAGGTGTTGAAGTAGTCAAGGGATACTTCTTCTCCATATTACTTTGAGGGTAGATATTTTCCAATAACTATTGAAAATCATGGACTTATTCAAAAATATCATCAGGTTCATTATCTCTTGGAAAGGGAAGTCAAATATCTCCACCATGAAGGCTTGGTCATCATATTTAGATCTTGATGTACCTACACCATTATTATTATTAGGGACCATTTTAAAAGTATCCAACTCCTCTTGAAAGGCTTCAAAAGATTTATAGAATTTAATGCAGTATATCTCACCATACCTAAAAGTGCAATATATTGTATATTAATTAGGTAAAGCAACATCAATAATATTTATATCCATTATTTTCCTATTAGTAGCTAAGTCATTATTATTATTGTTGTTGTAACTATCATTATGGAATATGTTAATGGGCCTATTAAACATTTGGAAATAAAAGTTCCTAAATGAGCTTTCCCTAGTATTACCAACTTAGTTCTATAACTGAAGAAAACCAATGCTTAACTTTTGGACCATATTTAAGATAGTGTCATTTTCATTCTTAGGTTCCTCAAAATTATGAACCTAATTTTTATTAGTAATAGTGGTTGGTATTAAATCCTTCTGATCACTTGGATTAAATCTATTCATAACAATGTTCAAAAATCCTAAGTTCTAGGTGGGATAAGCATGATTTAAGAGTAATTGGTTAAAAGTTGGGATTTGGTTCAAACTAGGTATGTTCTAATTGTTATTGGGGAAAACATTTAGGGTAGGAAAATGTGGGTTGATGTTGGGAATAGATTAATCCATTTGTCCTTGGGGCTGAATTTGGTTACTGATAAGCAAAGCCTCAAATAAGCTAAATCTAATGTGTTCATGGGTCCAACAACTCTTTTTATAAATATAAAAGTCATAGGATCTAAGGCATCCTTATATATTTACAAGGCTAAAGCCTCATCTAGTCTATAATGAGATTTAGTCATACTAAACATATTTTGGAACCTAGCATTAAAATATCTTATGGGTTAATTTGCATCCATTTTTATTGTGGTGAATTTATGGTACAAGACACAAGGACTAATATTTTTACCAAACTGGTCAATGAAGACATTGTTAAAATCAACCCAACTTGTAATGTAATTTTTAGAGAGATTTAGAAACCATTCATATGCAACATCTTTAAAAGTGAAAGGAAATATTCTACATGATACATGTTCATGAGTAACATTTAACAATCTCAAAGTAGATTTGAATGACTTAATATGGTCCTTAGTCATTATAATTCTACTAGGACTAATTATTGGCAAATATTTATCAAGGTTATGGGGAAGGTCATGTACCACACCTAACATGTTGATTAAAGAGCCACTCAACTAGGCCATATCTTGATTTAGATCGAATGCATAAGCACCCTAAATTAGTAAAGCTAGCAAAGACTTTGAAATCTTGTGCTTATCTTTGTCTTGCCTAGTTCTTCTATGTACTTCTAATTCAAGCAGAGGTTCCCTAGTCTTTAAACATGATATTATTCTAATTTTTGATAATTCTAGCTTGAGAACTTGAAATCCTATTTGAAATATGATGCATCAATCTTATATTCATATAGAACAATGATTATAAATGCACATTAAGCAAATTTTATAAAGATTCATATAAAGGATGACAAAGGACAATGATATTTAATTAAGTTAGCTCAAATATGTATCCAAATACATAATTAAGATCAACCTTTACATGTTTTAAGTTCAAATGAACTCAATTGATCAAAGGATATAATAATTTTGATCAAAATAACTATTATTAACCTCAAACATGTTGGATTCATAATTATAAATCTATCTTTAACGTAATTCAATGTATGTCTTCAAAGAATGTCAATATTTGTCTAAATAAGCACAAAGACTAGTCTAAAACTATGAAGATAACCAACCTTAACATGATTATGAAAAAATAAACACAAATATACAAAGAGTAAAGTGATATTTAAATATAATTCACAAAAACCAAAAAAGGTATTATATATCTACAAATAATTTGGCCCTCCTTCTAACACCAAATAATCTCCTCCTGTTGATGCCTTAATATGTATCATAGGTGCTTAGAGTGTTTCAATAAAACTTTTCATTTTAAAATTTAGATAATTCAATACATGAGTTGTTGGTTGTGATAATCATGTTATTTGTTAATGGAATAGAGGCAAAACAAGTGGACTATTTCATAATATTTACAAAGTTTGGTAGTTGGGAGCCACATTGGCTTATATATTTACAAATAATGAAGCAATATTAGTTAATATTAGTGAATTATGATCAAATTTTATCTAATAACTAATATAAGATGAATATTTACAATGGTAACTAAGCTAGAGTGATCTAGCTAAAAAGAAGCAAAAGGAAGAGTAAGGCAAAAATGAGATGTTGTTGATCTTTATCCAAAACATCATGACAAAGTTCAAATGTCCTCCAAGCATACACCTAACCAATGTATAATATGAAATATCATGAGATCAAATCTTACTACACATCAGGTGAACATCTAAGGAATGAGAAGATTGTAAATAAGGATTAAGTTCACTTTAAATATTTACCCTACAAACAAATAACATTGGCATAAATGCATGAAGAGTAAAGGAAAGGAAATGAACTAGAGAACTTTAAGTCAAACTAGCATTAGCAAAAGTTAACAAATTTGCAATTAAAGGTGCACACTAAGATTTCATAAGAACTATTCAAATATAGAAATGAGAACAAGTAAGTGAAAGAGAAACCATAATAACAAATGACATAAATGAACATGGATAATATTTGCAAAATTCCTTGCTTTCATTATTTTCTCAAAGTTTACACAAGTTTTTTTGCTCAAATCTTCCTCCTCTTTACAATGGAAAATACTCATTTTATAGAATACAAGGAATTATTTCAATCAGTCATATCTATTTACAAGTGTACAAGTATAAGGATAGTTGTCCCTTTTATAAAAGTTCTAGAATACACTAGACTTTTCCACATGAACTGACCTATAGGCAATGTGCTTACAAGTCACACATGCCTTTACAAAATAATATTATAATTTAAAATTTTTTACAAAATAGAATATCCCTAACTTTGAGGATGCTGTGTTGATGTAATCCCTTATCTTTCTTATAGGATATTTAATCTGTAATGTTGTTCATTGAAGAGATATAGGTCCACAATTGGCTTCATGAAGAGAACATTTTCTTGGATCTCCAAGTCCTTAATGTCTTTCTCATCCTTCTCCATAGTTTTTTTTATGCCTCTTACATCTCCCATATTTTCTTGTGATGATAATAGTAGGCCCATGATTCTCTTATTGTCATCCCTTATTTTGCCTTGCCCTTGGCTTCCCACTTCTTACATAAATTAAGTAGTTTTAAGCTTGAAATCCTCATTTGTAATAAGGCCCAAAGAACTAAGTGAGGTGGAATCTCTGATCAAACTATCCAATATGTACACCATCTTGTCCTTTTATTATTTGAAGTCCCCAGTAATGTCCTTTATCTACTTGTACCAATTGCTTAATGCATTGATCTTGTCCACTAATATGGCCATAACCATGTTTAGGTGTGTTAGGTTGATTGTCCTAAATTCTAGGACTTGATTTTTAGTCAAGGTTTTGATCAAGTCTTTCACCTGATAACTTATAGCCTGCCATTAGCTAACTTGGCCTATAACCCTATTGTTTTATCTACTCATAGTATTTTGTTTGTCTCTAACTACTTTCATGTAATTAAACAAGTCAACCATGGTGTCTTTAAACTTCTTGAATTAGTCCTCATGGATTGACAAGATGGCTTGTTATTTCAAATTCTTATTTTGTTGTAGCATACCTTTGATTATTGTTTTTAGCTAGTCTATCTAAGCTTAAGATAATTCAAGCACATTCTCCTCAAAGGTGGGGTGTTCACCTATTTTTTACCCCTATTAGAGACAATCCAAAAAATGGTTCCACCTTTTTGAAGGTGAACTCTTCTCTTCTAACCATAACTTTCTTTTTAATTTCCCTTTCTAGACTAGCAGTCTCTAGATTAAACTAAACTCCCACTAATGATCTATAATAGAAGGGACATAAATTGGGTTATCTTTGATGAAAATATTGACTTCACTTATGGGATGGGTGAAGGTCACCTTGGGTATCTTTCTCTTCATTCAAACTAAAGTTATCTTAGCTTTTCTCTTTAGAGTACTAATTGGGACTAAACCTAAAGCCAATTCTTTTCCTTTCTCTTTCTCCACAATTTAGGGTTGAGGTTCTTCAATTTGTGTTTCCTTAGCCTGAGCCTTTTCTTCATTTGATTGATAAGCCTCATATAACATTTTCAGAGCATCTTCCACTATTTCCTTAGGATCTAATGTTAAGGGTCCTAATTCTTCAATATGTACTAAAGATGACACCACTTCATGTGGCCTTCCTTCTTTAGGCCTTTATTTAACTTGTGTTTTAGGATCTTGTGTTTCTATTTATGGTTGTATTGAAACCCTGGAAGATGGACCTAGTAACAAATGGTACTACCTAGGCCCCATCTTCCATGTCATCACTTGGTTTTTATTCTCTTAATAATCTAGCCCCTAGATTAATTTTGTGTTTCTTCAATCTTTCTAGTACTTCAATGAATGAAGAAGATCTAGTGTACATGTAGTCATAAGGACCATACTGGTATTCATAGGTCATATTGACTTCTTTTGACTTTAAATGTTTCATAACTTTATCATTGGGATCCCTTTATCTCAATTCATCATGATGGAATATGAAAAACCTCTTATGCTTAGAAAAAAATTCTATATTTTCCTAATTATAAAACATAGTCTGACCAACGGTTAAATAGAAGGTGTGGAGTAAGCCTTTCCTCTTGGTTTTACATAAATGATCTATACCATTACATATTTTGAATGCATCTTCTTACTTATCTAAGTTTGGTACATGGACTTGTAGACTAACTGGGGTGCATTGGGTCCCTTTAATCCTAATTATAGTGTAATTCAGATATAACCAAATGTCTCCAATGAATTCAACATATATCTTGATTAAAGGTTTGATCCTCATAATTAGGATTCTTGTGATATCCTTAACCAAGGATGGATAGACACAATCACATATGAATTGCATATGGCCACTGTACTTGAATATATGTAATTTTTATTAGTATTAGGATATTATTTGGTTCCCATCAAGTGACCATTATTTAATGTTGATAACTTTGGTGGTAGCTAGTAGGGCATCTAGTAGATATGACATCATATAAAATTGACCCTTGGTATTATTTTTACTTCCAAAGAATTAAGTGCTCAAACAAGTGCTGATGACATCACCAAGGGGGATGGGTTTTCTCTCTTTTAACCATAAAATAAACCAAAGGCACCTATATTCTATCAACATAAGTGGTGGTCAAATTCACACATAGCCTACTCATCAAGGTCTTAATCATTTTGATATTGGGATTAAATTGGTTGATTGGGATTTTTCCACTGAGGTCATAAACGACTTGGTTCCCAAAATATAGCCAGGGAATTAGGGTGATATACTTGGGGATTTGGGAACTTCTAGCAGTTTTTAAATGGTATAGGATAAATATATGCAACCTTCATGTATACACCCTAAATATGCTTATGTTATTGTATTTATAACATAAGTATACTTGGGGCTTTGAGAACTTATAGTAGTTTTGAAATGTTATAAGAGAAACATATGCAACCTTTGTGTATACACCCTAAATTGGTCAAGTAACCACACATATCATGTCTTTTTATAGTCCTTTCATAAGATACTTTGACTAGAGAATATGAGCCTTATTCACATTAGCCATGTCTTTTTTTTTACTTACCTTGGTCTTGTTTTATGCTTGAGTCAACTTTTTTCTTATTCCCAGTCATTTGAAGCTTTTCAAATAGTCATTCGACCTCAACTAGGTCAGATTTCCCATGCCAATCCTATCCCCCTAGGTCCCAAGTCTTTAGGAAAAGAGTTTTTAAATTGGAATATAGCATTATACCCTAGGGTATCCCTTTTCTAGTGCTCTTATCCGATTTCTTTTAAGTCCCCAATGGTCAAGTTTCCTCACTTAATGAGTCCCAAGCTCTTATTATTCATCCTTAAGTTTTCATTATCTTTCTAATGTTGGCCAAATGTGAATAAATCTCCAAAGTTAAAAAAAGAGAGTCTCCTATATAAAATAATTCACATGGCATTTTATATTTATCACTTAATACTCTAGTATAATACATAATTAAACCTTAGTCAATAGTATAACTCAACATTTTATATCACACATAGATTTGTATGCTTGATCAAGGAAGGGAATAATAAAAATTCATTCTTGTATGTACCATGCATATTGATTATGCATTTTCCCTAAGGGAGAACTAAATTTGATCTAAGACCCTATCTTGAGGGTTAATGTAGATAGAGATCAAGACAAGGGTTCTAGATCATGCGATCATACTTCCCCTAACCTAGATTTTCCCCCTTTTACTTTTGATGTATTTGTTGTTTCATGTGTGTATATGACCCCAAGGTTTTTAAAGATTAAAATATATATACAAATATCTCCATCGATATTCAAGATCTGAAATTTCATAGACGAATTCTGATAGGGATAATGGATAAAACCCAAAAAACTTAGATCTCTATAGCTAGTTTAGATAATAGTGGTAGGACCTAGACTATAGGACTAGACCCTAAGGTGTCCTATTTTTTGTGCTCTTGTATTTTCATTGAATGAAATATAGATATATATTTTTGACATCCTCCTAGTCCATTGTAGTAGTTTTTAGACTTTGAAATAGTCATCTCAGTCTATTTTTCTAGATAAGTTACTTCTCTTCCCTATGTAATTAATCTGATCAAAATCTATATTTTACTATATTAGATTAGATTTTTCCCCTTTTTATAGACCCTTTATTTTTTAGGAACTAAACACTAGTTTCCAAAAAATCATAAAACATTTGGTGAACCTAACTTACTTTGAACAAAATCTAAAAACCATAGGTACACTTAAGGTTTTTCCTTCATGTTTTATGCAAAAATTCATAATTATGATTTTTTTTTATAGATTTTCATGCATTAATTTTATTCAAATATTGTTTTAAAATTTAAATTATTACAATAATTTTTAAAAATTCTAAAACCTTAACCCAAAACCCTAGATTTCTAAACTAGGTCCTCAAACCCCAAGCCTTACAATTTTTAGATAATTTTTTTGAAATTTTTATCAAATTGTTTGGAGTATCAAAAATATTTTCAAAATATCTATGTTGGTAGTTATTTTATTCAAAAATTAAATTTCAAATTTTTTATTTTTGTATAAACTTTGTGCATTTATTTTAAACAAATTTATTTTAGAATTTAAATTATTGAAATAATTTTCAAAAATTCTTAAACCCTAACCCAAAACTCTAGATTTCCAAATTAGGTCCTCGAACCCCAATCCTTCCTTACAGTTTTTAGATAAAAATCTTGAAATTATTAAAAATTGTTTGGAGTGTCAAAAATATTCTCAAAATCTCTATGTTAGTAGTTATAATTATATTTTTTTACTTAATAGTACTTTTACATATTCTCTTTGGTGAAATAAATAAAATGTCCAATAAGGCACTTCTTCCCTCTCATCCCACAGATCAATTTCTAAATTTTTCTCATAATTATGACAATGAATGGACAAATTTTCAAAATTACACATTAGCTAAAAATGTGGAGAATGATTTCATTTATAATGAAGATAATTACTATTGTTGTAATGAGGAATATGATGATACATGTGAAAGTGATAGTGAAGAAAAATTAGATGCATCTTCCTCTCTCAAACCTATCTCTTTCATTCCCTCTTCTAAAGAAGAGAATTTTGATAAATTGGAAAGATACTTTTCACCTCATTCTCCTATGCACAATGCACCAAATGAAAAAATTAGTCATGCACTTCCAAGTGAACCTAATCTCTCTTTCTCTCTTTTGCTACTTCTATGTTCAAATTACAACAAGATAAACATAATAAAATCAAATTACCAATGCATCGTTCAAATGATATATCTCATCCTCTAAAATATACTTTATCAAAATAATGTCTAAATGATAACTCTCTTACTCTTACTTCTCATATTTCAAATGGAAATAATGCATACACTCCATCCATGGATAACATAGATGTACATAATATTCTAATTTCACATGATAATTTGTCACATATTAGAAAAGAATTAAATTCTTCTCTTACACCTCTCCCTAGTGACAATGGAAGTGATAATGATTATGATATAGAAAATGCAAAATAATATGAAAATGAGAGTGACTATGAACAAAATTTTAATTATGATAATGCATGGAATAATGGTGATTATTATGTACATATTGAAGAGGAAAATGCATCTCATGTTTCTATCTCTTCTCTCACTCCTCTCAAACATTATGCATTACAAAATATTATTTCTACGTTTATGCATGATTCTATTTCAAATGATGCACATAATAATGACAACATCACATCCTCTACTCAATTATAATGTGATTCACTAAGACATAAAGATACCAATGAATCTCCCAAGGCACCTCCTACTACAGTATCACCTATTTCTCACTCTTCACCTAAAGAGAATGGTATCCCACATCCCTCTACCATGTTCAAAGTTACCATTCCTACAAAATTTCAAGTGAGCAAACCTCCTCTCTATGATCTAATTGCTAAATTTAGCATTTCCATGAATAAAATTAATGATCAAATTCAATTATTAAATGAACCACTTCAAAATTCTTGTATACCATGCCAAGAGATTATTTATTTAATACATGCAATTGGTAACTTAAAACACCAAATACATCTTCTTACCTTGGAAAAAAAGGCTTATAAGTCTTGGATAGATGCCAATGACTTACATGTTAACCCTCTTCTGAAGACATTCATAAAAGCTTCATTGCTTAAGCATTTCCAGATACCATTGTTTCCTCACTTTGATGGAACTAGAGATCCATTCATACACCTTCAATCCTTTTAAAAGGCTTTGCCATCTCATGTGAGTCCTTTGATTCTACTGAAGTTATTTCAACAAACATTAGTGGGGAAGGCACAGAATTGGTTCTTTTACCTACTCCATGTTGGCTCCTTGCACACATATGATGACTTAGAGGAGGCATTTCTTACATATTACATAGAAAACATGGACCCTCATGTTATATACGAGAAACTTGCCACACTACATCAAAATACTTTATAACTAGTTAGTGATTATATATTATAATTCAAGACTCACATGTTAAGATTGATCTACAAACTAGAAGATTTAGCGATTCAACATATATTTATAAAAGGGCTTCACCAACCTCTCCTTGAGCATATATTATATCAAATAAAGTCCTCTTTTAGTCACTTATGTTATATATTTATATCCTTATAAAATAAATTATGATTGATTAAGGTAGATTTAATTGATTGAATTACTCTAGATTTCATAGCAATACCTCAATATATAACTCCTAGCATACAACATCCACCATGTCCTAGAAAAGATAGGAGACCTCAATAAGAAAAGCAACTAGTTAAGAATAGAGAGATAGTTACTTGAGCATAACCTATAGTATACACTACATAGAACATCAACAAGGCACCACTATAGTTTGATTCAAAGTGAAATATCCCATGTGTCATCTTATCAGCACTTGTATATAGGAGGTTAATCACATTACCTTTTATTCATCGACAAGATACAAATCTCTTACATAGACAACCACATTGGCCCTTTTATAACTATCAACATATCGATGGACATAGAAATAATGATTGTTATGGACATAGGGATTGTATTAATAGATGTATTAATAATGGAATCATCATATTCACAAAAGGGGAACTAAGATCTCATCTATCGTGGAACCATAAACCTCATCCATTTGTGACTAAGTCATCCCAGGACATTCCTTTACAGGAATCATCAGTCACTCCTCATGAGAGTAATGTGGGCTATAAGATAGATCCTCATAAGAGATCTCCTATTCCACCTACTTAGAAGGTTTTGAGACTAGTACAGTGAGAGTAGCCAACATATGGAACTTTAGTTCAAGGACTACATAGTGTTGTTCCATATACATATCCAACATAGTCATAGGCACCACAACAAAGTACTGCTCTAGAGAGATATTCATTATTATTGAGTTTTCTAGGTCCTATCTCATGTAACAACCCACTATGATTAAGATTAGATGAACCCACATCATAGAGTATTTCTCTAGAGAGATATTCACTATAATTGAGCTTCCAAGTACCCATTTCACATAGCAATCCACTATGATTGAGATTAGATGAGCCCCCATCACAATTTATAGTTTTGGATCAATCTATTGCTCAGTCATATACATCATAGTAGAGGCTATAGGGTGTTATTTCATGTAGTAATCCACTAAAATTATTGATAGATGATCCTTATTCATAGTACATAGTTTTAATTACACATATAATAAGGATATATTTGTTGGAGTCTTCACACATAGCTACAGTTAGTGTACAATAGATAGTATTAGATATAGAGCATATTCCTACATAGCATGAGTAGTATGGACATTTGTTTAGTTAACCCTCAAGGTTTAGATAGTGATACAACATAGAGTGATATAACACATATTCATACTAGTATTAGTTCATAAGCTTCACTTAGTAGGTGATGATGGAGCCAAAGGGCTAGCCTTTGCATTCTTGAGCCACTCTCAGGGAAGTGATATGCAAAGAGTGATATCTTACACCCCTTTTTACTAACAATCTAACATTCCTAGTTCCAAATAACCATCCCTAGCCAAAACAAATTATCCAAACACCAATCTTATCGATATCCTATTTTACCAATCTTAAACCAACTCACTTTATCAAATAAATTTACAAACTACAAAACAATAAAAAATTTATTCACATATAATTCAAAATCCAAACTAACATCACACTTATTAACAAAAATCAAATCATATATCCTAAATACCATTCTACAAAAACATATCCAACTCTAACATCAATGTCAAATCAACTATTTCTAATCAACCATTTACAATAGATATACCAATCTATTCCAAAATCCATAGCACAATATACCTAAATCTAAAATCAAACTAGTATTCACACACACACACACACACACACACACACACACACACACACACACAAGTTTTCAAAACATATACATCACATCAAATATAATCAATCATGAATAAGAATCAAGCCCTCACTCTCAGTCTCACTCTCTCCTCTAGTAGTAGACCCATAATCCAACCTAACACTCAATGACCCCACACCTCCTCAAGCTACCACATGCCTTTTGTGATGACACTCTTATTCTAATAGTAAAATATGTTCCTCACACAAGTCTAAATATCACCTTTGAATATCTATGTACTCATCCATAATCCTTGTACTCACTAATCTAAAATTAGGTTTGGGCATCCTATGCCTATCCAACTCAACCCTTAGCTCAACTCTCTCTCCCACTACACTAACATATGAAACTATCACTATACTAGCCCTATCAAAAAAATTAGCATGAACATTGACTGTAACTATCACTTGGTCTATCAAACCCTCTTCCACCACATCATCAAGTACATGTTGTGTTAGCTCTTGGAGTGTTTACTCAATGATTATCTCCTAGTATTGATCATATCCACTTTTTTCCCAAATCTGTGCTTCATCCTGAGCACCTCCGACTCTACCTACATGCAAAGTACAATAATGTGTTAGATATACACTTTCAAATCAAACTAAATCAAAAATTCATACATAATTAAAATATAATCACTATTTACCTCCCATCATCTAGATCAGATTAGGATCCTCATACCCAAGAGCATCCCCTCTATCAACAAGATACAATGGATCTCACTAATGCATCACCCACCATGTAGTGTATACTTCTATACATCCAACATCATCCACATCATGAGTATCTATAGTTTCATCCTATGCATCTAAAGGTAATGGTGATAGCTTAGCCTCAGTTCACCTTTCATAAGATCCTACCCTTCTTAATGCCCATACACTCCTCACCCACACCCATGCTACTAGGGGAACATCTTGCAATACTCCAAAATATCTAATCATGTGTTCATACTAAAATCACTCATATAATCCAACCCAGTGGTCATGTATCCAACAACTAACCCTCATATACCATAACTACACTCCATCCTCAACCTACCTAGGAAATAGTCTATAAGGCCTCTATATAATGTTGCCAGCCACCAATCTATCTATCATCTACCTATAATGATCTATCCCAAGGTATCAGATAGCAAATGTACTCGTTCATCACTCTCTAAATGACTATGGAGGTACCCACCTCTCCCTCAATAATCTTATTAACCGTATAACCATTATTTACTCATAAAACCAATAATGTAATAACATCATTGCACTCAATCTACCACTAAATACCTCTTGTGTAAACCTATAAATATCCTATATATGTGGGAAATCATAGTCTTACTCCATGAGAACATAGTGTCATATACTTCCATACTACACACAATCCTATGCATCCTATATGCAATCGACACTCCACTCCCATCCACAACAACAAACAAGGCCAAAAATATGGCCAACCACTTTTATAGGCATGAAACACTATATTGTACTATAACTAATAATAATACATCACTATCACTCCCTCTTTGATGTATACCTGAGGGATCACCAACAAAATACAAGGATGAATGGTCAATAACATCAACACCCATGTCATTTTGTAATGTCACCCACCATCCACTAATAGATAAATATAAAATGTGATACACATCCTCCTATGTTATATTAATCTCCCCTATAAGAAGCCAAAAATTACATGTATTTATATTCCACCTTTCACATAAGGGTGGTAATTAGTTATTTATCCCACTGTACTGTGCCTAGGTCACACACATGACCCAACCCTATCTCATCAATATACAATGGTAACAATGTCAATGTCTCCATCACCTAGCCCCTATGGAACCCTTTCATCTACACCTCACCTTGAAAATACTAGAAATAACATATAGATCTATCAATAATGCCAAATCAAAAGCCAAAATAAAATAATAGTCAATAATAAAACATCACTAAAAAATTAAGCCTCCAGGATAACAACACTGGGTGTAGGACAACATCACTAGATAGGAGTGTTGTAACCTAGATAGGAGTACTAGAACCTAGAAAATTGTGTTGGATGCAATACAAGAGAAATAAAACTAGATAAATTTTTATTAAGACACTTTAAATAGCCCAAAACATCAAAAATAGCCTTTAGAATAGATACAAATTAAACATTTTAGTTGCGTACTAGGGTAACATCTCCACTAGATTAAACTTAGGCTACCAACTACTCAAACTGGGTCATAGTAGGTACTTGTCTCTTCAACATATCTCCTACTTTAGAGCTCTAAAATCTCAACCTATTTATTAAACAAATGAATTGAGAATCAATCCAACTTCTTATATTACCCAGCTTTCTCAATCAAAGCAAAATACCATTTTTCTCATAACTTGAAACCTGTAACATTGTTTTTCAAACCATTTTTTGCCATAAAATTTTGATAATGATACCTTAAACATCATGAAAGATTAAATCTATTAATAATTCATTTACCTAATATGGCATGCACATTTATATATTTTCTTTATACTTAGACACATGCCTTGATTATCACCAATCAAACACTTGTTCCATTTTCATCAACTTAGTCTAATCAATCAAACAACTTCTCAGTCAATTCAAACTATAAAAACCTTGTTTTTATTATTATGCCACTAGTCATCACTTTTGGCTCGTCCTCTTCTATCACAAATTTCATCCCTTTCCCTAAAAGGTGGGTATCATTCATACTATTCCTATTTCTACACCTACCCAACATGCCCATCCACTCTCATAAATGGATATAACATGGTTCTTACACATCCAATAATCACATTACTAGATTTAGCTTAAATCCATTAAAATATATAGTGATTTAGATTACATGGGTCACTCAATATTACTCAAGACATTTAGAGGGATATACCTTCAGTTTATAGATACATAGACTATTAAAATATAGTGGTTTAGATCATATGGATCCACATTGATTTCAACTTATAGGTACATAGAATATTAAAATACAGTGGTTTAGATTATATGGATCCATAGTAAATTTAATATAGATTCAAAATCAGATAGAAAATTTGGGGGCATTTACATTACTACACATCTCACACATATAACTTCATACAACATGACACAATTATATAACTAGATAATAGATTATAGGCATAATACAAAGTATAGTGTTTTGATCTCTAGTTTTTCACATGGGGCATGGCATGATAGGTCATATCACATGTGGTTATATAGATTTCCATATTGTATAGATGCATCACTCACATATTAGGCTTAGGGGCATGATACAGATGTTCATGTTCTTCATCATCTAAGATTATATAGATGGCATGACAAGACATGCCATTCTTTTCTTGCACATTGACCAAATTTTTAGAATACACCCAGTGGTACCCAGGTTATCACTAGATTGGACTGCATGTCTATCTAAAGTGGTTTCTCCATTATATTATCTATATGTACACTACATGAGTTTGTGTGGGATAAAGGATAGACATTATTTTTGGTCCTTCGAGCATTTCTTAGTTCTAGTTCAAATATTCATAGTGGGGCATGACATATTTTACTCTTCATAACATAAAAATTATATGCATACACTCTAGATTACATGAGTTTTTATGAGATAGAGGAAAAACATTGGTTTTGGGCCTCCAAGAATTCCTCATTTTTAGCTAGATTCAACTTAAGGAAAAAACATTGACCTCTTTCTCCATGTTACATGGATTCCACTTTTAGATTCAATATAGGGGGCATCCATTTTAAGGATCCTTTATTTCTCTAGGCACTATTTGACTCTCCATCCACTTATTTAGATAGGAAGTGAGTTGGACCCTTTATAGCACATTTATCTCCACACAAGTAGGTTTAGGTACACATTTTTCTTCTTCTTTCTTTTACTTTAGTACTTCATTTCATTGTATCACTAGAATAAAAAGGGGGAAAATATATATACCTTAAATTGGTCAAGTAACCACACATATCATGTCTTTTCATAGTCCTTTCATAGGGGGATTTGAATGGATAATATGAGCCTTGTTCACATTATCCATGTCTTTTATTTTACTTACCTTGGTCTTGTTTTATATTTGAGTCACATTTTTACTTATTCTTAGTCATCTTGAGCTTTTCAAATGGTCATTCCACCTCAGCTAGGTTAGATTTTCCATGCCAATAATATCCCCCCATGTCCTTAGCTTATAGGATAAGAGCATTAGAATTGGAATATAGCATTGGATGTTAGGGTATCCCATTTATAGTGCTCCTATCCAATTGTATTTTACATCCCCAACAATTAGGTTTCCTCACTTAATGAGTCCCAATCCCTTCTTAGCTTCATCCTTGAGTTTTTTTGTATTTCTAATGTTGGTCAAATGTAAATAAAGATCCCAAATTCAAAAAAAAGAGTCTCCTATATAAATGACTTCATAAGGTATTTTATATCTAACACTTACTATTTTGACATAATACATAATTAAAAATTAGTCAATAGTATAGCTCAACATTCTGCATCACACATAGATTTTCATGCTTGATTAAGGAAGGGCTTAAGCAAAATTCATTCTTGCATTTATTGTGTACATTGATTATGCACATTCCCTAATGGATAAATACATTTGATTTGAGACCCTAGCTTGAGGGTTAATGTAGGTAAGGATTCTAAATCATGCGATCATACTTCCCCTAACCTAGTTTTTCCCTCTTTTACTTTTGATGTATTTATTGTTTCATGTGTGTAGATGAACCTAGGGTTTTTGAAGATTAAAATAACTCTAAAAGGATCTCTATTGATATTCAAGATCTAAAATTTCATAAGAAGAAGGCTAACATAGAAACAAAAGACAAAACCCAAAAAACTTTGATCTCTGTGACTAGTTTGGACAATAGCAATAGGACCTAGACTATAGTGTCAGACCCTAAAGTGTCCTATTTTTGGTTCTCCTATCCTTTCACTGAATGAAAGATATATCTAGATTCCAGACATCTTCCCACTCATATGCAATAGTTTTTATACTTTAAAATAATCATCTCAACATATTTTTATAGATAAGTTACTTCTCTTCCCTATGTAATTAATTTGATCAAAATCTATATTTTACCATATTAGATTAGATTTTTCCTCTTTTTCTAGACCCTTCAATGTTTAGGAACTAAACACTAGTTTTCAAAAAATAATAAAACACTTCCTAAAGCCAAGTTCATGGACTAACATGCCCTGATCAATTTTACAATCTTTGAAAATAGGAGTAAAGACATCAATATAATGTAGTACCTCTAGTTTTGATGTAGAATAATGTAGACTTGTCATCTAAATGGAGACTAGGTCATAATACCTCATTTTGACTGATGCATTCCTTTCATCCTCCCTTATAATGGTTAGCAGCTCTTCAATGGTCCAAAAAAGGTTAGACTAATGGTTATCTCCTATGTTTAAAGCTACAACATAAAATTTTGTGTGTTTGAAGATTCTTCCCTCTACATTTGAGGTCAAATATAGCTCTATATCTTCCCTATGTTATTTTTAGGCCACCATGACTATGAGTTATTTTAAATTGCTCATTAGTGGTCTACAATTTTCCTTTAGGTCAATTTTCACTTGTTAAGATGACAATTTGGTTCTCTCAAGATCGACTATGGTTAATTTGAGATTGAATTAGGGATTTTTTAGATGATAGGGATTTTCTACAGGTGCTTTTCATGCTTCAATGGACAGGGATACTTGAACGTAAGTGATTTTTGTGCCTTAGATTTATTTTGGATCCTCATATTTATACCTTTGTCTTTTTGATCCCACCAAATATTTATTTTTGTCACTTTTTGTCTATGTGGCATCATCATGGCATCTATGTTGCATTTATGTTAAAAAATTGACTATTTCCTTTTCAAAATCTACTTTTACCTTGCACCATCAGATCCAATGGGTATAAATCAATGCAAACCATATATCTTTGGATCTAGATAACTATCTTAAAATATACATCTATGTGGCCATTATTTGACATCTATGTGAACATATTTGACATTCATGCGACTATTAATTTTAAGCTCATTATCAAGACCCCCTTATGAGATTAAATTTGACATCCATGTGACTATCATTTTACATCCACATTAACATCTTTGATGTCTATGTGACCATCATTTTTAATATCATCTTCAATATTCTCTGCTAAGGTACCACTTATCATTTTTTATTCACTTTGAACTCTATCAATTTTATTAGGGAATTCCTTTTCACCATATAGCAGTCCCAAGCTTACTCAGAGATTTGCTAAAAAGGTTTTGATTTGATACACTCCATTGGATTATCCTCATTTGAGAAAATGTGAGTCATATATCATGATCCAAATATTTGAGTGCCATTGGTTCTTATAATCATAAATAGATTAAGTAAGCTCATGACTTTATAGAACTTAGATCAAAGTCTTAGACTAATGTTTTATTTCATATTAATAAATATGAATAAATTGTAGCCTAAGGTTTTTAAGATAGGCTAAGAACACCATAAAAAGGACCTTTCATTTCATAAAATGCATAACATAAGTCTTTATCCTAAGTTTAAATATAACAAATGAAGGACCTTTTAAATAATATAAGTCATAGCATAAAATTTTATCCTGAGGTTTTATTATATTAATAGATACAATAAAAACTTTAGGATAAAGGCTTAAGCTAGGTCTATGTAATAAAAATGGACCCTCTTATTTTTTTTCTTTCATTTTGAACTATTTTATTTTTGGCATCTACTTAAATGTGGGTTTTTGATCATGATCCATAGGGTTGAGTGATATTTGATCCATGGGTTATGTATTCAGCTTATCAGGTCCACCTCATTTTTTCTAATTAACTTTGTCTAAACAAACACAAGTTGTTGATCCTATAAATAAGTACACAATTCAAGTTAGGACTTGGAGACATAAAGATATTATGATAAAGTCTTAGGACTAAGGTCTTATCTATTTTTATAAACACAAACAAGGCCTTAGGACTAAGACATTAGTCTAAGTTAATAACATATAAAAAGGACCCTATGTATAAAAGGTTAGACCATGTTAAAATAAAAGGTATTTAAGGGGCTCAGGACATAAAGGAGACTAAGATTATAATTTTTAGCTAAGGTTTGGTCATGTTGAAAAACATGACTAAGCCATAATATAAAAATTAACTTAAGTCCTTAGCATTTTTAAAGTGTTCCCACCAATTTTGAATTTGTTCCAAAGAACCTTTGCTAGGGTTTCTTGAAGGAGGGCTTCAAGAATATTTAAACATGGATTTAACTCGAATTTTTATATACCAAAGGCTAGTAAAAGACCAATTTGGGATTAAAATATAAAAATCTAGGCATGGCCCATTCAAGGAAGGCTCCACTAAACTTGTAACTTGGAACATGAAGAGTAGATTAAACTAGAGACATGAATAAATAAACCAACCAAATCAAGGTGTGGATTATCCTCAAATATATACAATGTGAAAAAAATGATAATGATACTCTGATCAAGTGAATTTCAATTTTAAATTACAAGTTTGCACAATTTTAACATAAGGGTCCCCATTCTCAGGAGTGGGGGTATGTTTCCCTTAATAGGCATGTACCTTATTTGACCCTAGATAATTATCATCCCTTCAAGGGGATTATATCACCATGAATATTCATCTAACACCTTCATAAAACATCTTTATGAACACACTATCCTTTTTAAGTGTCTTAATAGTTGGTAATACAGTAATATACAAAATTGGCTATGTTACTTTGGCATATAAGGCTCCAAGTGGATCTCTTGATATCATATATGACATTATCAATTTAACCCATAGATAATTATTGGATATAATTCATGTTCTTCCACATTTATTTCATTTTCCTCATGACTCTTATGCTCATATCATTGGCCATTTTCACTTCTACCTGCTCATTATACTTGCAAGTGTTCTTTTGAGCTTTAAGAGAGCATAGTCTTAGTATGTCATATGCATTTTATTCCAAAGATAAATAAATAATATCTCACATTTTTTAAACCCTCCAAGATTGTTCTGACTTCACTAAGATACTCTCATACATTAGAAGTTCATTAGACCTATAACTATACCTTGTGAAAGACACCATCTCACTCAAGCTACCTCAAGGAAGACCCTCTTTGAGATGTTCGTACATGAACATTTTTTTTTTAATTAATAAGTTTAATATAACTAAAACATGAACTTTAGAACCCATGAATATGAATACATTTTTTTGATATATCAAATATGCTTGAAAATTATTGACTTTAACAACCATGATAGCTAACTGATTTCTTACCAAAAGAATCTTTATCAAGACAAAGTATCTGATGATTATAACATGAAAAAGGTCTTATTTGACTCTTAAATCTTCCAATTATAACCATTTTTCTCATTCTAGCTCTAAATTGAATAAATAAATACAATCCTAGACCTTGTCTAGGTGACTAGGACATAGTGACCCCCTTACACTCTTAGTGATTATTCATAAATATGGGGTGATAAATATGACAACCAATTACACTAAATTTAATTTCGTTAGGTTACCTATCTTTTCCCAATATTTTTGGACCTATATCTCTCTCTCCTAATTGTAATGAGTAAAAACTAATGGCCCTCTTAAAACTACCAATGAGTTGATAGGAGAGATAAATTGGTTTTCTATATTTTAACACATTGAAACTCCTTAAAAACCATGTATTTGACCTTGAAATTAAAAAATAATGTCTTGGAGATACTTTGAGGTTTATTTTACCTTTAATAACTATATGGATAGCCTCAAAATTGGCCATTTTAGCACTAAAATTGCCATAACCACTTGAGAAACCTAATGAAACTAGTGCAAAAAGTATTCATTAGACCTTTTTATACCTGAATAGGTACATCATGACCTTATTATGATATTATAATTCCATTATCATGAAAAACCTAATTTATAAGCCATAAAATGATCTAAAATACAATCAACTAGGTTATGAAGTTGGTCAAGCATATCACCAACTAGTTTGATCAATTGTAAAGTGTAACATGACCTTGACACAAGCCATGAATCCTATTAATATTATATATAATCATTTAATAACTTTAAACAACTTGAAACACATCAAGAGGTGATTAAATATGCACAAAACTATGATGAACACAACCTTAAACTCATCAAATTTACCTTAAACTTTACTAATCATGGATTTAGATAGCCATTTTAAAGACATTACAATAAAAACATAATAACCAATATGGAAAAAAAAACCTGACAAGCAAAGTTTCAAGTTATAGAGGTGAAAATTTGACTTGTGAGGCCAAAATTGTCAACACAACATAGGCATAAAATTCATTAGTGTTATTTATAGGTAGAATATAAAAAATATATATATATATATATATATATATATCTCTCTCTCTCTCTCTCTCTCTCTCTCTCTCTCTCTCTCTCTCTCTCTCTCTCTCTCTCTCTGTGTGTGTGTGTGTGTGTGTGTGTGTGTGTGTGTGTGTGTGTGTGTGTGTGTGTGTGTGTGCGCGTGCGCGTGCGTGCGTGCGTGTGTGTGTGTGTGTGTGTGTGTGTGTGTGTGTGTGTGTGTGTGTGTGTGTACGTGTGTGTGTGTGTGTGTGTGTGTACGTGTGTGTGTGTGTATTATTTTGAGGGTTACTTTGAAATTATATCTATTAAATGGTTCTTCCCTTCTCAATTCAAGTGTTAGCTCCTTCCATATAGATATAAAAGCATTAAATTATTTTTTACCAATCTTAGACAATACTTTAAGCTACTAATTTTGGGATTCAAAATATTATTTTAAAAACCGTTCAACCACTTATCTCTTTTTCATTAGTGATAACTCATTTTCCTCTATCAAATCAGGCTTGGTGGGACTCCCTCTAATCATCAGGGTAGTTTCATTTTATTTTTATTGTTATTCCATAAATTCTTGGCCTCTCTTTTTTCATTCACCAAATATGAGGAAAATTCCTTCAATAGAACATCAAACACATATAGACTTGGGTTCCACTCTACATCATGAAAAAAATCATAGTTACGTATATAAAGCTCACATAATTTATTTTGAGATTCAGGGGTACAACTACTATATAAATCAAATAATTATATGAGATCAATCACCAAGTGGTGAAAATAATAGTATACCCTCATGAATTGAAACTTTAACCATTGCTCCTCAAGATAAATAGAATAAAATCGAGTAGGTTACCCACAATTCAAAAGTTGTCAATCAATTTCCCCATATCCTCCACTTTTTATTTTAGTCTCATGATTTGTGCCTCATCCTATTGAACTTTATATTTTAATACCTAATTTTACCCTTTAATTGGCTATAATTTCTATACCACTAAATTTTTACATCCTAAATTTTTTCATCATCCTTTAAATACATTTCAAGAAAAAGTAATACTTGGTTAGGGTTAATTTTTTGATTTGAAATAGATGCAACATATTTCTCAATAATTATGGAAGTGGTAGGGTATTATTACATTAAAATGGATAATATAGGATGTAGCATAAGTGGTACCACAAAATTTGATATTGGAACATATAGGTGTCCACTCTCTAATTATGCCACCCTTTCCAATGTGTCTAATCTATTTTATTCCTCTAATTATTTTACTTGATCCCTAAGAAATTCAATTTACCTAAGCACTTGATCTATGGTTTGAGTTTCCACTTTGTGTGGCATATCATGGTTCTCTTGATCTACCTATTCCCTTGTATTATAAAACTTCTCAAACATCTCCTCATCTTCTTGTCTTTCTCCCATCACATTTATTTTTGTTGATTATGAATAGGTGGCTTCATGCTCCAATTCTTTAGAACCTAAAGGTATAGAGCTATGTGAAGTGGAATACTATTATTCATTACTACTAGTTATTGGATTTATCTCCTTTCTATCCCTTCTCTCTTCTTTAAATGAATCTTCACTGATGTGAATCAAGAATGGGTTCTTAAAGTATGTTTTATATTCATCTTTACCCTCAATCACTATGATATTCTTTATAAACTTGTCAATGTTTAATTTTTTTTATTTTTAAGGTTTTAAATTTGAGGGAACATATTATTTTTATTGTTCTAGTAATATATCTTTTTTTTTTTATTATGATGGAGAGGGTGGACTGATCAATTTTCTTTTTCTTCTCATTGGTTATACCATACTTTATTCCACTATAGATTTTATTGATAGTTCAACAACTACCTCTTACATTTATAATGCATCTTCCTATTTTGTAACTATCTCTACTTTCTCTTATTCTTCATTCTCCTCTTCTACTTCTTCTTCTTCAAATTATTATTTTGATTCCTCTTCTTCATTACATTCCTTTTCCTCCTCTTCTAATTAATTTTTTAGAAAATCATCCCAAGCTAAACTAGGTCTACTATCTCTCAAACACCATTGGACAATTAATTGAAATAGGCAGTGGTGAGATAAACATTTAGTTTTTCCCTTTTGATATTCTTCTACCATCCTTCTCAAAACATTCAATATAAAACTTGGCAAGTTTACCCTTCTATTGTGCCTTAGATGATTAAATAATTTTAAATGATTTGCATAGAGCATGGAGTGTCTACCTTCACAAGTTAAATATTTGACAATAAATAAAATAACCTTTTCCATACCTAGGGTACAAAGAAATGCAGTGTGCATTGATTTGAATCTATTGATTTCTCATAGCCTACACATGATATCTCCATTACTATTATGGAACTAGGTTTTCTCTCCCATAGATCCTCTATCCTTATAAGACTAGTTACCTAGCTTATCAAGTCTTTAGTAACTTTTATCCTTAACCCCTTGATAATAGCTTCATCATTGATGAATGTGCTAGAAAATTATTTTGTAATAAGGTGATTTTACCTAGTCAATATTTCACAATATGTTATGCATCCTAAATTTTGGAAGATATTGGTGAAATATTGATTATCTCACAATGGTGTGAATTCTATACATTTTCTCCAAAGAACTTATCCTCCCATGGTTACTCTGTACTTACTTTCAATGATAACAATAAGAGGCTTTTTCAGGGTCTATTAGAGTAACAATGTGTTTTGCTTGTATAGTGACCATTATTATCTTGGATTTTTCCACTTGTAACTACATCAATTATTTATTTTATTATTTATACCTTGGTTTATGTATCATATCAATTCAATAAATTCCCCCTTGACTTCCCTGTCACCCATCCTTAAGTGGAGGATAAGATATGCCAAATGTGTAGTAAAAAGGTAGGTCATAGTAGAGGCTTTTTCATGGAAATATATTGATTATGATGGGAAAATTTTCCAAAAAGTGAAATGAATTGGCTTGGGATAAGCCAATAATAATTAAATATCACTCATAATCATATGATGACATATTCATAAATATCAACTTGAAATAAAATATGATTATCTTGTAAGAAGAAAACATTATTACCTTCACCAATTTAGTTACTTATTATGTTGATCTTTGCGGTCACCTCAAGTGTCTTTTGGTAGTAGTAGGACATGTAGGAAGATGAAAGAGTAATTATGAGGTGGAATGTGTATGGAAACCTAATGGTGCTCATTATAGAGTGGTTTTGTGTCTAGAATTGTTGTAGTCATGTTGATCAAAGTGTTGACATGATTATCTCCATGGATTCTGATTTCTAATAGGATTATTAATTACTCACATAGGTAAGTGCTTGAAGGAAGAGGTTGTCAAGGAATTATTTAAATTCTTAGAGGTGCCTTGTAGTAGTTTAAAGTAAGGGAAAAAATAATAAATGTAATCCATCTCAGCCTACATCAAATACTTTATGATTTTTAGGGTAATCTCATCATCATGTAACAACTTTGTTTATCTCTATATCAAAGGTTTCCAACTATAATTTAGGGTAAATTATAGTGGTGCATATAAAAATTAAGTTGGGTTTATTTTGGAAAATCTCTAAGTATGTGTTTTCAAATTTTGGTAAAATTTAACATATGGTGTTTATGTAAGAAGGTAAATGGACAAGTGAATCCTAATGGGTCATAAAAGCCATACGGGTATGCGATTGTATAAAAAACTTACAAACACTTCATCCCTTTCCTACTACTAATATTTTCCATTAAAAATATATGGATGGATGTTTGTTTACATATAATGGAAAATAAGCTCATATTGAATTTTGATGGAATGGTGAACTATATTTATATCTATGAAATTTATTTTAAATAGTAGGTGAGCTAACCTAGAAAACTAACACCCAAATAATTTAGGTGAATTGACACTATTAAACACCCCCTAAAATAGCCAAATGCCAATTTCTAAAACTAGAATATTCCTAAATTAATGAATCATATCCACTAAAATTTAACTTACTATAATTTATAATAGATAAACTATATCACATCCTTATGTCATTGGTATCCATCCTATAGCATATTCTACTCTTTATATCTTGTATACTTTCCATCTTGTATAATCTATCAGTCATTCTACATAAATTTACACATTTGTATATCATTTACCAAATTGTTATAGCATCTACTACTCATTTTATAACATTCACTACTCAACCTATAAAAACTTCTTCTATCCTATAGCAACTAAATTTAAAACTTATATAAATTAAGATGAAAGTTACAGTTGTCTAGGGGGGTATGTAGTAACTACTCAAATATTAGAAAGAGTTGGTGAACAAAAAGGATAATATAAAGTACATTGTTATTTATTATTTCTCTCCTTTTTAAAAATCCTTAGATGGTCAACTAGTTGATTTTACATATAGACTTTTTATATGGACATTGGTCAGTCAGTGACTAGATTTTTAACCAATTCTATCAAAAATTCTTAAATATTTTCATTGTTGAATTTTAATGTTATATGTGTGTGTGTGTGTGTATTTATAATCCTAACTGATTAGAAAAATAGTTGATCAAGAAAAATGTTTATTTAGTCCATGTTAGCCAAATAGATATATGATTAAACCAGACTATGATAGACTCCTTATACTTTGTCCATAGAGAGGAAGGGTAGGCTACAATATCCTTATGATGTTTGAACAATGTCCCCTATAGTCTGATTGGAAATAAGGGTACAATCATCCGAAATATGGAATTTGAAGCTTTCTTTTGAAAGTGTTTTTTTATAAAATTTAAACTGATGACCATTGAATAATAAGTAAAATCATATCGAGTCAATTGTGTTTAACTTTAAAAATCCATTTTTAAACACTTCCTCTATCTAATAAGGACTAATCAATCTAGTTATTAGCTTCCCTTTATGTTCCTTATGTTTAGAATAAAAAATTAAATCCTAATATCATGATTAAAATTATCTCATCTTGACATAATTATTGTGTCATTTTATCCACTAATGTTGTACCACTTTTATATGATGTAATTATTCTCTTCCTAGTTCATCCAAAGCATTAAACTACATGATATTGTCCTTATATGATTGTATAATTCTATGACAAGTTATAAAGTTTTCCACGAGTTTTTATTCTCAAATTATATGGGGAGAACATGTTTCTTCCCATAGACCAGTTCATATGGGGTATATCTAGTTGTAGTTGTTATCACTCAGAAGTGTACCTTGCTATAATGTATGCCTATTATCACTCATGTTGACATAATGGAAACTACAAAAGGTTTGGGTAACCTTATTTTTGAGATAATATCAAAATTAAGGTTTGGTTCCCTTTGGTACACTCACCTACTTCTCTCTAAACAATCTGATTTGATATTTTTTAACTAGGAAAAGGGTAAAAGGATTAATACACAAGATGAAATTGAACATAAAAATATAAATTTGGGGTGATACACCAATTTTAAGGTCAATTATGCCTATACTTGACACACTTTGGAAGATAAATAACTTTCACACATTCATTTCATCTTCATATAATGATTCTAGCATTAGTATGTCATACACAGGGCTTGACAAACACTCACACTAGCTTGAAAGGAATGAACAATGGTTGAATTCACTTCCAAATTAGGTATAAATTAGACTTTGAAAATTTATATGATGTAAATTAATTCTCATTTTCTGAATAAAGGTAAAAATTTTAGACATAAGCATAGGAAAAATAATCATTCACTAAGTTACATCAATGAATATAGGATACACACTTCATGAACAACTTGAAAATGGAGGAAAATTCAACTCTTTATTGATTAAAATATTATGTAGTACAAATTTTGGTATATTTTTTATAATCCAAAAGCATAATCTGATCATAAAATTCTAAAAAATGAAAATACATTTAAGAAAGGAATCGAAGAGAGAGAGGAGATAAACAACTCCAAACTAGAGATGAGTCCTGATGCTAACTCAACTTCACTCCTAATTCAACTCAATCACTAGACTTAAAAATTTATAAAAAGTATAATTTAAGTTTCCACATCTTTTCTTAGAGTATGCCATAGTAGGAGAGAGAAGCTTATTTTAATGTTATTGAAAAGTTAAAGGTCACATGCATGTTTGAATAGCCTTCAATCTTGAAGAAGTCTTGATCTTATTGAGTTAAATCCTTTTGATATTGCATTGAAATAATTTTTATATTATCTTTAATCCTTTTTATCTTTCATGCATCTTGAATTTTTACTTTAGTTATCTTGACTTGTAACTTGGAGTTTGTCTTGAGCTTCTTGACTTACATCTTGCATGCATGTTTCATTTTCTTGACTTTCCCAAATTTCTCCAAGGGGAATAGTAGGAGAGAGATTTCATGCTTATGTTTAAGGATTATAATTTATGAAAATGTGACCTAAAATTTTAAATTTTTCTTCAACTATACTCTTCTATTCTTGCATGTTTCATCTCCACCTTTATAGGGCTACTTGAAGATGTTTTTCATGTTTGACTTGACCTTTTATAAAATTAGCTCTAATAGGGAATATAAGGAGAGATAAGTTATTATTAAATTAATTTATACTATTTATTAGTCTTGAGTTGATTTTTATAACAAACACTTAACCCTTTCTTGATCTCAAGATAGCTATGAGCGAATGTGTTTGACTAGGCAAGGTTGTTGAATGCACAATCCACTGATTATGCTTGTGAATTGTTTTTTCCTCAATGTTGGTGTAGAAGTGGGAGAGATTTTATGTTAAATTTTTTGAATTATTCGTTAAATATATTTTATAATAGTACACTTTATAATGACAATCACATCTCCAATACTCATTCTTCTTGGATATACTTATCTTTTGTGGTTTGACAAGCTTCTTGAATACACCATGAGAACCTAAAACTTGATGAATTTACAATAACTAGATAGATAAATAGTGTAAATATTATCTTAAAATAATCACCATGGTGGCATATACCTTCAGAAAAATAGATCTAAACTCCATATACAAGTTCAAAAAATGCTCCTTTGTGCTCTCTAGGACTCAAGAAACCTTGATTTGGATTTGGGGGTATAAAATGAGTTATAAGACTCAATAGAAACTAATAATATGATAATTTAATAGGTATAAATGGTTAAAACCAATAAATTTTTTATAACATTGAAAACTCTTCACCAAACTCCCAAATAAAAATTCACAAAAAAGTGTATGTTTGCTGCCCACAAGGTGACTTGGAGATGTTTTTCTTTGGTATGAGCCTATTTTTCATTATTTTTCATCATATAAGTATGGATTCAGACCTTTAAATTAATTATACACACTCTAAAATTATTTTTCCCTTGAAAGGATTTGAAACATTCATTTCTAACTCCATTTATGAGTAAATTAGTGAGAAACCCTAATTCCCTTCATTCATAGACCTGTGTTTTACCATTTTATCTATCCTAATGTACCATAAATATATGAAATAAATTTTAAACATTAAATTAAATAAAAATAAAACTCCATATAAAATTTAAATAAATTTCATTTAATAAAACTTGAAATATGTACTTTTTAGTGTTTCCTAGCTTATACTTTCTCATTTTTAAATGCCTATAAGTCTAGCCCTACTAGCAAAGAAATTAACACACAAATGGAAAACAAATCCTAAAAATGAGGTCCCTTTGACATTAGAGATCCAAAACCAAGGTCAAAAGGGCCTAGCCCCATAACTATAAAATTTACATTTTTGGGGAAAGCCTCAAGAACTAAGGGAAATGAGAGGGGAGGAAAGAGAAAGAAGAGATGAAATTGAGGGAAAACATGATAGGAAATAATTGAAACATATAAAAATATTGAAAATATGAACCTTATTTGGATTGATGATCAAAAACACAAAATTACCTTAGAATAATACAATTTTATGACTCATAAATATCTCGATAAAAATTAAGTGTCCACATATAAATATGTGGTATAAAATAGGTTGTGAACAAGTGTAAATGTGCATAGATAGCTAAAATAAAGTATGTATTTAAAATTTAAATCTTCAAGATTAAGAGGTTATTTAAATATTAATCATTTTTAACAACTTAACAAAAAAAAAGACCCACAACATTTCTTACCTGAGTAACTTTAAAAGGACACAGGGACAAGTGGTAATCTTCACTTTACTTAACTAGGGATATGTGGAAATATTCACTACTTTTAGCTACCTTTTTAGAAACCTACGGAAGGTGACACATGGTGGTCTCCACTTTACTCTGTTTATATCATGGAAACAATCAGGTCTCTTTTCATATTTACACAGACAATGACACTTGGCAACTTCCGCTTGCTAAAAACTAAACTTGAGACCCACCACAGTCTTTTCTATATTGGTGAAGCAAAATGAAGATAATTAAAATCTCGACACATGGTGGCTTCCACACTCTTTAGCTGGGATACGTGGTGTATTCTATCTCTTTTAAAAAAGCAACTACTTGGTTCAAAATTTTACTACTAGTTTTTTAATTCATTTTGTTTTGCATATAACTTACATTACCAAAAAAAATTTATTGAAGAAATATTACATGTAACAAATCACACCACAAAAATTCATAAGAGAATAACAACTTTATCCTGCATGGTAGGAAAAAATATTAAGGCTCTATATTTAGACTTAAAATAGAAAAAAATAGATGTGATAAAACATGTAGGATAAAATTATATACAGAGACCAAATATATGCATAAAAAATTAGACAGGTATTTGATATGTGTTTAGACTAGTGTCTATATTATTAAAATTTGATCAAGACAATACCACTCATTTATAGGAAATATCACTTAAATTATTCAAAACTTATAAAACTATACCTAGTAAAGTTTCCAAGATTTTTCCAATGGAACTCTACAAGAATCCTTCACTGTGATCTCCCAAACCTTAGTGAATTAGAGCTCCACTTCCACAATAAGCTTGTATCAAATGACAATAACCAAGAAAAAAAAAACTTTTATTTTCCAATCTTTCATCATAAATGTTCAACTGATGTGCCTCATATTAATTGGCTTTCATTTACTAATAACATACCTAGCAACTCTAATAATGTTTTTGTCAAAAAATCCAAAATTAGTGATAGCCATCCTTCACACTAAACCCTTAACTAAACCTCAACTAATTTCTGCCACTCGAGGTGACATCAACCCACATTAACTTTCATGCCACCAAATCTTTGAACAACCTTGAATCATCACAACCATACCCTTAGACAAAAATGTTAATTTTAACTCACTTGCCTTGATGTTCATTTTTTGAGGTGATCTCTAGCTCATGAAGGAGCATGTTGGTAGATTAACATGTTTTTCAATTATTTTTACTGTGGTATTTTCACATATATTATGATTAATAGTTGGTTTTGATAGCTATGTTGGAATGTGTGTAAATGTTATTATAAATAGAAACCATGTTGTAATCATAAAAATTGTGATGGCATATCTATTGCTATGATTTCAATAAGGAGGGAGTTACCATAGTTGATGTTTTCAACCTGGTCCAATTGGAACACAATTGTGGTGTTGGTTGATTCTTCTTTAATAATGATAAAAAAATGTGTTAAATTAATAAATAACTCAAAAATTTAATCACATCTCTTAAAACTAAGCTATTGAGGTTTTCGAAGGGTTTTAAAGCACCTTTCCTTCTTAACAATTGTTCATAAAATTAATCCATGTAACCTAAAAAAAAATACATGTAATATTGATTTAATGGTGGAACATATATCCCCATAATACCATTCAAACCAAATATTATTGTCCATGAAATGAATATTTGAAAATTGCTTTTACTAGCTTGTAACTAACTAGTTAGAGGAATAGAAGAAACATATACAAAAAATTGAACATGTGTGTTGTTCCTAAGCATGGTTTTGGATTTATTAAGTTTTTTTCTATTTTTTATAACCTATTTATTCTTACATAAATTAATTTATTCTTATTTAAAATGTATACATAAGAACCTTTAACCAATGGTGGCAAAAAGTGTCAACATTCTTAGTGACCCTACTAGGATGCTTACCTATTAAACACTCAATATTAGTAGCCTTAAACATTGGGATATGGATTCATGAAAATATCACTAAATATTAAAATATAAATTCCTTAAATTTACTACAACACTTTTTTATAAGTACTAATGGAATTGAAAACTAAAACAACTACCAATTAAAAAATGTGCAAGATAACATTCAGAGGAAAGTGAAAACTAAAACTACTAACTGAGCATGTGTATACTATAAATTAAAGGAAAGATAAATATAAAAATACTATGTAAAACACTCAAAATCCACCTGGATAAAATAAAAAAACATCTTAGGTCCTCTCCATGTGGTTGACAAAGATGAGGAACAAATTATTGTTTAAGTGTCATTTTTTCTTGTTTATCAACCTCTTTGACTTGTCTCCAAGTGAATTAACAAAAGAAAACATATATCCAATATAAAAAACTATTCCTATGGTTCAATTCTCACATCATGTTTATATTCAACACTAATAAATCTTTCCCATGTAACTACATTCTGATCCAGAGGAACAATTACAAATTCAGCCTCTAGTGGCTCACTAGAGCATTGTTCTTGGTCTTCTATGACATCTTGAGAGATGTCATTTTAATATTCAACTATTAAAACTTTATTTTGGATTTCATATTCATGATCTATATGGTTCATATGCTTTCCAAATAAGTCCATTTCTTCTATGAAACTATGTTACATCTGCTGCCATCCTTGACCAAGATCTTCTTCTTCACTCTTTTCAATGGAAACACTTTAACAAGAGGTCTTTGTCATATCAACTTGCACTCCCTCATTAATAAAATCTTTCCAATCATCCTTGAAGACTATTTTTACTCCTTATTGGAAAATAGGACTGTAAAGAAATATTTATTTACTATATACAATATAAACACTCTCTTTATAGCCTTATTGAGGCTCACTTTCATCTTGTTGATTTTCATTTTCAAGAACTACCACTTCATCACCTAGCCTTGACAAGATCTCATTCACATCAAAATTTCCATCTTCTACTATCAATGCAATTGATTCTCCTTCATAAAATGAGAGGTTTTTATGTAAATGGACTTCATTTTATTGATTTAAACCTCTTAGAGTGTCCTTTCAACTTGGGATTTTATTAGTACTAGGTTGATTATGATGTTCTTGAAGGGATGGAGAAGATAATTGAATTAAAGATGTATTCTTCTCTTTCCACTCTTCAATTACTTTTTAAAAATTTGAGGTGTCTTGAAATTCATGTATGGATGTAAATTGAAGGATGGATGGAGGTATTAAAGGACTTAAGATATATATTGGCTTGACCTCCCTACACTTCTTTTCTTTATTTTGTATAGGCATGAGAAAAGGCTCTTTTTCAAGAGTAGGTATGACATGATCAGGGGTCTTGGTCTAATAAGGTTGATGTAGAATATAAGTAGGTATAGAAGATTTAACATATTTAATTTTTATATTTCCCCATATTTCCAACATATTCTCCATGCATTGAATCAATTCTCTTATGTTTATCATTTCATTTGTTATGGCATGCTATTTTTCTTTCTCAAAAGCTGCCCACTTACTACTTAGAAGTGGTAACGTGTCTATTTATGTATGAGTGATGTGGATAGGGAAACATTAATTAATCTAAAATTACCTATAAATATATCTTATTAACATTTAATTCTTTATCATGGTTGGTTTAATCTCTAATAGTGATGAAGTAGAAGTGTGATTATATGGACTAGGGGCAACATAGCTTTCACAAGGGTGGCTAAAAGGATAAGTAGGTTGCAGAAGAAGTTGAGTTGGATTGGGATGGGAAACATAAGGCTGAAAATAACCTTTTTAAGGTTGATATATTTTTTTTTAATAGTCACTCGAGGTGAATTCATGAATACCATCAACCAGATATAGAGAATACAAAGGCATAGAATATGCATCTTGACCAAAATAATGATACATACCAGTTTTATGATTATAGACACCTAGGATACATATAAAAAATGATATTCACTTTTATTAACCATTAATTATGAGTATTTTATTAATGTATCTACTATAAATTAATAAAATTAGCACCAATCTGTGTACCATCAAGCATGCCAAAAACTATTATCATTCAGAAGTGCACCCTGCTAGAATGTGTGCATGTTCTCACTCATGTTGACACAATGGAAACTATCCAAGGTGTGTATGACCTTATGTTTGAGATAATATATATATGAAGGTTTATTTCCCTTTGGTACACTCACATACTTCTATCTAAACTCTCTAATTTGGTGATTTCTTGACTAGGGATAGGGTAAAAGGATCAATACACAAGTTGAAATTGAACATAAAACTATAAATTTAGGGTGATGAATAGATTTCAAGGTAAATTATGCCTATATTTGACAAAATTTTCAATCTAAATAAATTACACACATTCACTTCATCTTCATATAATGATTCTTGCATCAGTATTTCATACATAGGTCTTGACAAACACTCAAACTAGCTTGGAAGGAATGAATAATAGTTGAATTCACTTATAGATTAGGTATAAATTAGACTTAGACACATTATATAACCTAAAATAATTCTAATTTTATCCATAAATTTAAAAAATTTAGAAATAAACATAGGAAAAATAATCATTCACTAAGTTGCATTAATGAACATAAGATACGCACTTCATGAACAACTTGAAAATGGAGGAAAATTTAGCTCTTTATTGAAAAAAAGGTGATGCAGTAAAAAATTTGTTAGAGTTTATATAAGCTAAAATCATACTCTGATCAAAAAATTCTCAAAAATGAAAATACATATATAAAAGGAAATAAGGAGAGAAGAGACAAACAACTCCAAACTAAAGATGATTCCTCATGCTAACTCAATTTCACTCCCACTTCAACTCTATCCAAATCAATCATAAATTAACCTTAATATAGATGATTTTCCACCTTTCATATTTCCCAAGATCTCCCAAAACTAGTACAATATTGAGGAGCATTTTGAATGCTTTTCAATGCTTATTGGAATGCATAAAATTGACATCGTATGCTCTAAATATTGTTGGTCAAACTTTAGATAAACAATGGTCAGAAGTCAGACAATGACATGAATGTGTGTATGGCTTCCAAGTGGACTAATTTTCAAGTGAAATATGGTAGTGTAATGGTAAAAAGGTGTTTGTTTTAGCCTTCAGTATTTGACACTCATGTTTGAACAAATGGGCCCCACTATTTGTTGTTTGGGGACCCTCAACTAGGGTTGACACACTATTCTTATGGAGCGGTGTAGCTATCTATAAATATTCATATTACCATTTTAATGTTTTTATTCATATATATACTTGTGTTATCTACATATTACATGTGATACTAATATTCACATTGTTTTAAACCATAAACCATATATTATTTTATGCATCTCATAGGATGAGGAGCTCTTGGAGAAGTCCACATGGTGGGTACTTAGACCACCAAATGGCCTAAAAACACATCACTTTATAATATCCATAATTTATATATGCTAAATTTTATTTATAGTGACATTGAGACCTATCCTAAGTAATATCTTGAGTCAAATGGAGCACATCTCAGCATCAAGCTAACCAATGACCTCACTTGACCAAGTTTGCTACAACAGGTCATATTCTAGTTGATTGAGACTATTCTACATGTTTTTTAGGATACAAACTTAGCGATAATACCCAATAATATTCAATCCACATTGCCACAATATCAACTCAACTAACTAATCATGAGTAGTTGGTTGCCACTAGTTTTGGTGTAGCAAAACTAGGTGTGGTTGAAGCCACACATTACAAAGGATATTGAATGCTATTAAAAGACTTTAAAATTTTCTATCTAGTGAATGAGGGATTTTATCCCTCAAATTAGAATAGAATGCCATGATTCAAGGTCAAACCCATGACCTATCTTGTAAAAGGTTAAGACCTAGCAATTAGGCCATGGCTTTGAAACAATTAACATCAAGGATTATTTATATAATAAGTGTATTCAAACATAAATTATAGGATTGGGGGGATTCAAATCCCACTCCTCATAGGTATAAAAACATCATGCCATAATTAAACCATTGAACTCGCTTAGTTATATGATATGTGAAGTTAGATTTTCACTTGACCTAAGAATTAAAAAGACACATTATGTATTTTTCTATTTAGTGAGGACCTCATCCTTGGAATATAGATACATGTGGTTATATGTTGTAGGAAAATATCCTCAAATGTGACAGGATGACCATACACCTATTTGAGGGCTTTTGAAGCCATGGGCGAAGAGAGACAGTTCTAAAGAGAAGAGTAATTCACCTATTTTTGTAAGGCCTTTGGGCCAAGGGAAAAAAGAATATTTAATTACATATTAATATTCCTTTTGGAAAAGGCCATTTGGCCATGGGTGTATGATATATATTTTTAAGGGCATAATCCTGATATTGTATTTTGTTTAATGCTCTTATTTTTTAAAGCCTTTGGCTAGGGAAGAATAATATATTTATTTACAGGGATGTTTTAAATACACTCCTATTTATTATTATTCCCATGTATTAGAGTTTTCATACACTCTAATGGATAAAATTTCTTGAATGCACAAAGATGAAGTACAATTACTACAGATGAAGGAAAGATGGATTTATGAGCATTTCAAAGTCTTCACACCATTATATTACAGTACTATTTTCATATTCTAAATCCATATTGAGATGTATGTTTCTAATTGTTGATATTTACATATTATTTTCTATGGATTAGTTCATGATTAAAAACCTAGAGACGTAGCCCCTAAATGGGTGAATTTTGTTATCATGTTTATATCTTTTTCATTGCAGTTCGTTATGAGTTTTATTTTATAATTTAGTTTTGCAAATGAATTAATGAAACACTAAAAATAATTATGGAAAATTTATAAAAATGACACAAATGAAGAGTTTTTATGTGGGAAATGATTTTATAGAGTTTTTTGATCACTTTTCATTCATTCCTAGAATTCTGCATCCAATTTCTTTTTTGCTTAAAAGGGAATTGAGAATTTTTTAGTATTTGATTTTAAAAACTATTTGATTTATCTAAAGGGGTGCATCCAATTTTTGGATCAAACCTTCAACTAAACCACTAAACTTCCAAAATACTACATAATATATTTTGAGTTTCCACATCTTTTCTTAGAGTATGACATAGTAGGAAAGAGAATCTTTTTTGAATATTGTTGAAAAGTTAAAGGTCTCATGCATGCTTGAACGGCCTTAAATATTGAAGAGATTTTGATCTTTTTGAGCTAAATAATTTTTATATTTCATTGATATCCCTTTTATTTTTTCTTAACTCCTTGGATTTTTTTTCATATTAAAGTTTGAGTCTAGTTATCTTGACTTGTAACTTTGAGTTTGACTTGAGCTTATTGACTTGCATATTACATGCATGCTTCTTTTTCTTCACTTCCCCAAATTTATCCAAAGGGATAGTAGAAGATATATTTAATGATATTATTTAATATTATCCTCAATGAAAATAGGACGTCAAATTTCAAACCAAACTGAAACTATACTCCTCTATTCATTCATGTTTCATCTCCACCTTTATTGGGCTCCTTGAAGATGATTTTCATGTTTGACTTGACCTTTTCTAAATTTAGCTCCAATGGGGTGTATAAGGAGAGATAAGTTATTATTTAATTAATTGAGACTCCTTTTTAATATTTATTTCATTTTTATATCAAACATTTAACCCTTTCTTGATCTCCAAATAGATATGAGCACATGTTTAACTAGGCAAGGTTGTTGAATGCATAATGTATTGATTAAGATTGTGATTTTTTTATTCTAAAAGTTTGGTGTAGAAGTAGGATAAATTTTATAAATAATTTTTTTAATTATTCATCAAATATCTATGCTAAGAGTTAACCTGATGATGACAATCATAGTTCCAATACTGGATTTTCTTGGATATGTCTATCTTTTATGATTTGACAAGCTTCTTGAATGCCCCATGGGAAAAAGGAACTTGATGAACTTGTATTAATTAAATATATAAATATTTTAAATATTATTTTTATGTAATAAATATGGTGTCATATACCTTCAAACAAATATCTAGCTCTAAACTCCATACATAATTTCAAAAAATGTTCATTTATGCTCTTTAGGCCTCAAGAAACCTTGATTTAGATTTGGGGGTATAAAATAAGTTATAGGAATAAGAAACACACATAATATTATAATTATATATTTTTAAATGGGTTATACCTATACATTTTTATAAATATTTAAAATTCTTCACCAAACTCCTAAACAAAAACTCATAAAAAGTGCATGTTTATTGCCCGCAGGGTGACTTGGAGATGTTTTACTTTGTTCTAAGCCTATTTTTAAATATTATTAATTTTATAAAAATGTATTAATACATTTAAATAAATTATAAACACTATAAGATAAGTTTTCCCCTTTTAAGGATCTAAAACACTAATCTCTAACTCCATTTGTGAGCAAAGTAGTGAGAAACCCTAATTTTCTTCATGCACAACCCTGTGCTTTGCTATTTTATCTCTCTTAAGATATATTACAGATATGAAAAATAAATTAAACATAAAATTACATAAAAATTTAAATCCATATAAAATTTAAATATATTTCATTTAACAAAATTCAAAATATGCATCTTTTAGTGTTTTTTAGCTTGTACTTTCTCATTTTTGAATGTCTATAGGTCTAATTTTGGCCATTTTATTGAGTATTATGAGGCATAAATAATTATCCATTATATTCATTAAAACCATTTTATATTCTCAAACAATCTCTTAAATGTCTCATAAACTATCTTTTCTAACTATCTCTCTAGCTTGCTTGAAACTCTGCAGCATGTACCTTTACTTTTATCTATTATTTTCAATGTAATTTTGATTTATTAAGGTTTATAAAGGTATTTTATGATCCATAATATCTCACATAACTTTATTTTTTCAAAAATTAACTCAAAAATTCAATCACATCTCCTAAAATTGAGCTATAAGGGTTTTTGAGAACCTTTCCTTCTTAATGATTTTTCATAAAGTTAATCACATGTAAAATTCAAATAATGAATTTAATATTGATTTAATATGTGATTATATATCAAAAAAATACCATTAAACTAAATGTTCTTCTTTTTTATGAAATGAACATTTAAAAATTACCTTTACTAGTTTAGAACTAGCTAATTAGAGGAATAAAAGAAACTTCTACCAAAAATTAAACATGTGATCTATTCCTGAGTATGGTTTTTGATTGATTAATGTTTTATGATGTTTTGGATAATATATTGAGTCTTCACTCCATTAATTAATTATTATTAAAAACTTACATATAAGTAACTTTAACTAATGGTGGTAAAAACTGTCATTAATAGCCTTCCATGTGATCCAACATGACCATACTACATTAGGAAGACATGCTTCCCAATCCTTATAGTACACATTTATTGTTTTTATGATAATGTTATCTAGTTATTTATTTTTAACCTCTACCTATATATTTTATTGATAATTATATAGTGTAGATTTCTTGTGCATATTATCATATTCATGAACAATGAAAACATTAGATCATATATGAATTGATGCCCTTGATATATAACAATCTCCCATAGAACTATGTATCTAGTGAATATTTCCTCAAAAAAATTCAACTTTTTCTTTTTGTGCATGTGTTAAGGATTTCAACTCTACCCATCTGGTCACATAATCCATGAAAATTAAAATGTACTTATTGTTGGATTTAGGTCTACTAGTCCAAAAAAATAAATTCCCTATTATCTAAAATGGTTCCAGAACAATTTTAGGCTTAAATGACATTTCATCAAAATGTGTGGGTTTCTTCACACATTGGCATTGATCTCACTAGTTGGTATATATAAATTAATCTTTATACAAGGTAGGCCAATATTAACCTATAGTTATGATCTTAATGGTAGTCATTTTTATAGTAAAATGATCCCTATAGGGTTCATCATGACATGCTCTAAGGATGTTAACAACCTCAACCTCTCTTATACACTAATGCATGACTCAATCAGGCCTAGTGAAAAAGAGATACCTTGAGATCCATGAATATGGAATAATTTTCTCCACCAAATTATGCTTCTTTTCTAAATAAAAAAGTTGTGGAATCAATCTCATAGCCAATTAATTATAAATGTTTGCATACAAAGGAATCTTAGTGAACAATGAAAAAAAAATTGTCAGGAAAGGAATCATCTACTATGGACTTTGTTCATCATTTTTTAAACATGATATAAAGTCCAAAACTAAATTATACTTACCTATCTTATCTATAATAGTAATATCAAACTCTTGCAGTAGAAGTAACCATATAATTATCCTTTTACTGATTGTTGTGATCAGTATGGGTGAAAAATACATAACCTATGATGTAAATTTTAATTTATTGATGGAATATACTTGGAAATAACTTATTTTTCCATTGCTATGTAATGAATATTAGACCCTTGGAGGTTTTTATTGATAAAATATATAATATAGCTCAAAGGCTACTCCTTTTGACAAAGGATGACTCCCAATGTAGTATCAAAGGTATATGTGTGGATGTGAAAGGGTAATGTCCATCAGGGCCTCTTAATATTTGAGTTGTTACTAATAAATATTTAAGTTCTTTGAACATAGTTTGACATGCATCCATCGAACTAAAATTATCATCTTTGGAAAGTAAAACAAATAGAGGTGTTGTAATTTTATTAAAATGTTTGATAAATCTATAGTAGTATCCATCATGTCATAATAAAATTCAAACGTATTTTTTTTGTAGAAATTATAAGGCATCGATTACACTTATTTTAGTAGGATATACTTTAATTCCTCTAAGAAATATGTGGTGTCCAAAAATAATTCCTTTAGTCATTAGCATTTAACATTTTCATGACTTAGGGATAACTAATTGTATTGACAACATCATATGACTCTCTTTAAGTTTTAGATGGCTTCATCATATATTTCCCCATATAATGTGAAGTCATACATGTATATATAAATGTAATGATGTGAAATATTAGAAAATATGCTCAAAATAACCTTTGAATAGTGCCAGAAGCATTGCATAAACCAAATGGTAGTATGACATAAACATAGGTACCCCAAGGACATGTTAAAGTAGTCTTATCATGGTCTTTAAGAGCTATTTTACTCTTATTATAGCCAAAAAACATATCAATAAAGGATAAATATATATATTTCTAACCACTATGTTAAGTACTTAGCCAATTAGAAGAAGAGGAAAGTGATCTTTCCTTATAGCTATGTTTAACTCCCTATAGTTGACATATATACACCATTTCCCTCCATTTTTAGGTATAATAATAAGAGGTAAAACCCATTAAATATATTAAATATGATATATAAAATTTTCATCCAATAGTTTCTATAAATTAGTTTTGATTATGTATTTAACAATGGGTTTCATCTTATGTTGTGGTTGGTGAATAGGTTTGCACTCATCCTTTATGTAAATTTGGTGGGTATATATAACTGTGGGAATACCTCTAATGTATTGATAGTCCCAATAAAATTTTATTTTATGGCTTTGGAGCATGGTGACTAGTCTAGTTTCTTTTTGAGGTTTTAATTTATAGTTAATATTAATGGTTTGTCTTAAAAAAAATCTACTTGTTTAATAAGGATAACATGGGTTTTACATTACCCAACAATGGGTTATGGTTGTAATGGTGTGATAGTATTTTATGGAAGGTTTTATAATTTATTATATTATTTGAGGAACCTTCTTAGGTAATAATGTTTATGAGGGGACATGGTATACATTTCAAGAGATTATCTATTTCTAAGTCAACTTGATAGGTATTTTACAGGATGTTGGTAATGATTATGTCTTATTCCTAGTCTTTCATGGATATGTTGTGATGAATTGTTAGCAAAGTATGTGTCAACACTCAAAACTACACCCTAAGAGGAAATTTTTTAGGCCTACCTCTAATTTTTGGGTAATATGGGAATCTCTCAAGGCTATGGGTGACTTATTACTAGGCTAGACCTCTAGTTTATAGGGATAACTCCCTTGGTGCATTTTTTATGGATAAAAATAACTAAGAACTACTAATTATTTGGGTGAAAATGGATATAAGGGATGAATAAAAGGAAATATAATCTAAATATGGTGATGGACCAATATCATTATCCATTCTATTTGCCTTAAAAAACAAATAACTAAATGAACTAAATAATTAACTGAACTACTACATCTAGGAGTACCTAGGAAATAGTGTATCACATAGGGGATGTTATAGGTGGCTATAACATGATGTCCATGAAATATAGGTCTAGTTTAAGACACTTAACAATTAGGTTCTACTCCAACCTCAATCACCAAAACTTTTGCACATTATATGACTTATATAGAACATCTATTAGCATCTAGGTGAAGTAAAGAACTGCAAAGGAAGATAAATTTATCACTTATGTAATTCAAACCAATATAAACACACTATATAAATATGGAATAAGCTAAACTAGTCATTACATTAGTCTAAGATATCTACAAGATACAAATCTAAGCAGAGTTTCCTCATAGCCATGTGAGGGATAGATACAATGGCCTTAAAGCCTAAATATATAGAACAATATCCAAGAAAGGAAGGGAAATATGGCATGGAAAAATCATAAATGGGTCATAATTATCATTATTTTCTCCATAATAGCCACAAGTAGCCTTAACAGGCCTCATACCCCTTCCATGTGTTACCTTGGACCATTTATTATTCTTCAATAAGTTGTTAGGTATTGAGATGGAGTGGTAGAGGTTAATTCAGCCTTAGTTGACTCTTTAAAAGAATTTTCATTCCCAAATATTATCAATCACCCTCTTATATGATAACTACAAATATTAAAGCAACTCAATTAAGTTCCCCATGAAGCATCTAATAGCCTATCTTCCCTTTGTGCATGTTTACTAGGCTTGGTAAATATCATATTCCTATATAATAGATATGAGAAGTGTTTAATTTCCCTTATTCATTAGTTACAAGATTTTATTATCCTATAATGACTCACTCTACATCCCCTCTATGCCATTAGCCCTCTTTCTTTGTTGACTATATAGGCCTCTTAGGTAATTAGGCCTAGTTACATAGTGTTTATTTCTTGATTGACCATAGGACTTGAATACAACCTTAAGAAGAAGTGAAAAAACATTTTAAAGTCATAAAAAGGTGTTATACACAATTGACTTAATCCTTTTAATAATTTCACATCTACAACTTTACCTTATTCAGGTGAGTATCCCACCTCCTTCTTGCATTTCAATATTGGCTTTTTGGTGGAGACTTTCATAAGTGTTTATTGGGATAATTGTGAGAAATTTATGATATAAGAATGTAAAATATTCCTCAAAATACCCTATTCCATTATTTTTATCCTTTCAAACAATTTTATACCTTATTCTCTACTTAAATCCTTGTAAAAAACATAGTTTATGACAAGTCCATACAATGTTTGTATATTCCATTACCATATATTAGGTATCCTTTAAGTTTATTATTTGAATCATGTATTTTACATGCCAACCAAAGGTGTTTGAGTGAAAATATATCAAGTTTTCCATAATTGGGTCTATCTTAGGGTATAAGGAGGGTTTTAAAAGACTATCATCTTAATGATGGTTCATAAAGTACAGACCTCCAATACAAAAATTATGGCCATGGATGTTGATCACTTAGACACTTGAATTTATATTTCTCACATGTAGATTGTATGGTGAGTATTAAGTGTAATTTGGCAGACCTCCATTCCTTTCTAAGATTTTTAAGCATGGTTATAGTCTTAATGATGTTTCATAAAGATAGGATCCTTAACCCAATTATTTCTCCCATGGATTTTGAGATCATATGGGTTTCCATATTCCCCTTATATCACTATATTTTAATCCTTTTTATATGAAATATATGAGCACTTGAACTAGTAGATCGAGGTGACTGCTTCAGACTGTGGAGCTCGAGACGGGCCTTAAGACCAAATTTGGGATTTTATTTATTTCCTCTACTTTAGACATGAATCATCATTATATATATATATATATATATATATATATATATATATATGTTCATAAATATAATTTATTATGTTTGACATGCCATAAAAAAAGGATGGGGTCTTTAGGCTTTAAGGATGTTTTATGCCTTACAAGCCTAATTTGAGTTTCATGTGAATGACTTGTAGGTATTCATTTATGGATTTAATTCCATCATATCACATCATTAAACATTATCTTCAACTTTTATACTTGTCACTAGTTATTATGATCATCACCTTAGTCTATATCCTATCATATGAGCCTGCCTTGAGTGTCATGGCTACCAAGCCTAAATACTTGACATTCAGTGGTAGGGATCTTGGATAGGATTTTATTCCTTTAGAAAAAAAAATTATGGGTTTTAAACTTATTTAATGTGCATTCATGTCCTAAAACACCTTTTTAATTAGGTATCCCTTCCATTCTATTACTCACACACCTATCAAACTCTTTGGATAGGATTTATGCATCATCAAGCCTGTGTAGCCCTTTACCTTAAAACTGAGACTCTTATCACTTATAAACATTTTTCAAACTTTATAACTTCCATATTATATTTTTAAAATATCAAATAACATCAAAACATGTGTGAGGTTTCAATTTCTATGGTCATACCTATGACTATCTAGTTCTAGGTCTAAAAGATGTAATGGTCTATGAAGGCTTTTGTTCCCCTTCAAAGAATCAAAAAATTAAGAGATTTTTATAACCCTAAAATAAAATTAAAAACTCTTATTTTATATATATATATATATATATATATATATATATATATATATATATATATATACTCTTCACAATCATGTTACATCATATTTTCATCCTCTTATTCATGAACCTACTTGTAGGTGGTGGTTAAGCCTATCTGAGATAGTGTGTAAGAACTCCTCTTTTGATTAGTTAGAAAATTGAGGATTTATTGACTATTAGGGGGAATTATGTACAAGGTTTTCCATTAGAATATACATTTTTAATTCCTTATATAATTTATATACCATATAGTACTCTTGCTTTTCATTCTATCCTATAGGGGGTAGTTTGTGACTTGACTGTGTGAGAGAGTGAGTCTTTCCTTGAAAGATATTTCAATGCTCCATTGAGTGTTTTATCATTATAGTAGTATATTATTATTATCAATACATATTAATATTATGTCTATACCACATAATTTATTTTTTCCTAAATTTTGCTAGTCAGTCCTATGTGTTCTTGACTATCACCTTAACTGATTGCAAGTAGACCTATAAGTGTGTATGTAGTATACTATCTTGATTGTTTTTTTGGATAAAACCTTATGACACCAACCTTAATAACACCTATAAAAGTCCCTAACACTTTTTATAATTATTATCTTGTTGTAGTTGTTTCTTTAGTCTATGTTTTGATCATGTTTAGAGAAGGTAGGAATGGTCAAGCCTAGGATAGGATTACTCAAACCTTCCTCATAAATTGTAATTATATCTTTGCTTTCATACTCTCTACCCATTCCTTCACCAAATATGTGAAAAAAACCCATAATAATCCATGGTTTTAGATGTTTCAAATGTACCATGAGTCTAGAATAGGAATTTCTAATATAAGGTTTGTGAACCTTGAAATGTTATCAACCTCTTGAGAAAGCGTTCATGGTCTTTCCATAGCACATCAATTCTCTTAACCTTATCATAGGGCATGCATACCCTATTTTAATAGTCACATAGGGACATTCAAGGCATAACATTCTTGGGATTTCATGTACATTATAAGGACATTTTGAACCTCTCAACAAACCTAATTTTATACAAATGAAACTCCAGGTAGGGTTAAATATCCACTAATTGTATATAGGCCATCATGATAATTTAAATCATACAGGTTCCTATAAAAATTATGCCTATTATTTTGTAAATATTAAATTATTCTAATTTCCTACTTGAAATATCATGAATAATCTCATCATACTTTGAAAAATATTGGAAACATAGTGTTATATACCCTCAAATAAATCTACAGACTTGTTAGTTTGATCTAGGTCATTTGGTTACATGTGGAACTATGGGTAATGACCATTCCTTGGGTTTTAAGCCCATGCCATTACTATAGATTCATTATTATAAAGACTCAAGGGGTTTTAAATAGTTTTAAGCCTCCACCAAGACCTTATAACTATTGAAGACCCTAAAGTTTCAAGAAACCTACTATTGCCAACCTGTAGACTACCTAAACTAAAGATGCACCTACCTCTTAGTGGCTCAAAATGTGAAGTGGGTCATGAAAATGATGTAAAATGTTTTAAATACTCCTAATAATCTATCCAACCTTCCATTTATTTTTCATCATGATTAGGGAAGGAGAAAGTGAATCAAACTGCTACCCTACTTAGATTTGGACAACAAAGTGAGTGCCTCACCTTGTTAATGATTATTCATAAAGGAGGGGAAAGAAATCTAAGAATAAATGACCATGAATGGAATCAAAATAAGGTCCCCTCTATATACACATAATATTTTTAAAATTTTACCAAATAATAATGCTTTACATCTTGTAGAAACCCATCGAGACTCAATCTCTCTGAGTGCATGCCCTAAGGGGTGCACTAAGAAAGGGGTTGGTAGACTATTGGTGCTTTGTAGGATTGTTTTCCCTTATTTACACTTATTACCAATCCAACTAGATCTTAAAACCATTCCCTAAGCTATTAATACTTTATTGCATACTAATCCAATGATTTACCACCTTTTGTCCCCCTTTTCCTAACTTTGACCCTCATTTGACCATTCATTATACAAGGTCAACCCTATCAGCTATATATATTTTTTAGCCTCAATTTCTTATAGTAGGTTGACTGGGTTAACCCTATACATTTTTGGGTAAAATTTACTTAGGGTCTAGGTTGGCTCTTGGCTAACCTAGTCTGTAACCTAATGATTTATTGTCTGACACTATGTTAGGTTGATTGGGTTGAACCTATCAATCAAAAATTTCATAAGGCCTTAGAGACAAATCCACCTATATATAATATCATTTCATCATTATTACATAATCAATCAAGAGTTATTATTCACTTGCATTTATTTACAATCTACTCTTCCACCATTCTACGTGAGGAGTCTTAGCTTAGGGTTTCTAATTCAAGAATCTAGTCTTATGGAGAAGTCTTGGATGCTTTGGCATTTCATAGCGATCCTTACAAACTAAAACAACCTCTTGCAAATCCCCTTTATCCATGAGAAAGATTGAGTATCAAAGGATTCATCATTAAATTAAGTATCTCAACTTTTCTCCTCTCTTTAGTAGATAGAAGTAGCATAAATATTGCCTTCACATAAAATTACTCTTCTTATTCCATGTATTAGAGTTTTATTCATATATAGCTTAATTGAGATTCTCCTATACATGTTTGTTTTATTTACTGAGCCCCACTTTATTCCACAAGCTTTGGTGAGCACTAGATTATATTTTAATTTACTTCTTATTAGTTTAGTGAATATAAAACATAGGACTCCCTTAGGGTTATTCCATGATTGTGTTTGACTAGAGGATTTAGAACCCTCCCTAGCATTGTGTATTATGATAAGAGATCCCCTAATCAGGTCTATCAGATCTCCATGTTGTTCATGTTCTTCATTATCTAATGTATCCTCAATCAAAAGTGTATGGTATGATTTATCTTCTCCAATTTAAGATTAATGTATATACATGATACATTTTTGATTGCATACATTCTGGTGAACCTAACATGAATCTAACCCTTGTAGCTTTTATTTCACATTTTTCATCATTTTATTTTTATATATTTGTGATACTTGGTCAATAGTGTCAATTTAGCTCTAACTTTAGTGCATAGGTTTAACACATTCACATTAATATGACTTTATTTTATTTATGTAGGTTTTTAATTAGGTACATAGTACTTGGTCAACTCTATCAACATAGTATGTTCTTAGACATCTAGAATAGACTACTAGGTTAACCCTATCAACTATGTACATTTTTAGACTTTCATAAAACATACTAGGTCGACCTTGTCAACACAATACATTTTTACAAGTTTTCAACAAACATCAAATTATAAAACTAGGTCAAGCCAATCAACACAGTTTGAAGAATTGTAAGTATAAATTAGGGTACTTCAACAACAATATTATTTTTCTTTGCACCTTCCAACCCACCAAGGTTCATTTCCATCCTTCTATATCATTTTTGTTATTCATTATTGTTCTATTTTTCATATTTTTTAATCTTTAAAACTTCCCTTGTATAATCAACTAAGTCAACCCTGTCGACGTAGTTCTATATTTTGTATTCTATTTAGAAAACTAGGCCAACATTGTTAATGTAATTATTTTTTAAAACCTTGATTCCATATTACACAAGTAACACTATTGACTCTTTTTTGTAGTCTCTACATACACTATCATCTAAAATGACACTATATTGTGCTTCAAAGTTGGAATTGACACTTATATGCTAATAATTAGCTCACACTTTCATTTATTGTTTCTTGCATTCTTAGAATAGATCACATAGTCTAATTAGGTGTTTTTTCAATATACCATTTAGTTACACTATTTTATCTTTTATTCACACACTACCAAGTCATAAATCTTAAAAAGCATTTTAACAATTATCTACCCAAGGCCTACCTACTTGGATTTCATCACCAAGGGGGAAGCTGACTTGGTTTTATATCTAATTATAAACATGTGGTTAATGGTAAATATTGGCTGAGAACCTAACACCCTTATTTCTATGGTGTGTTAAGTGAGGGGGTAGGCCCCAATACCAAGCTAGTACCATTGCCAATATCGACCCCTTTTATCCCAAACATCTTGAAACCATCCTTAGATTGATTTCTAGTTCTTTACTTATAACCAACTCTTTATCACATCTAAAATCATATTCTAATAATCTAACAACATTCAATATGACCACTTAGTTAGCTTTTACTTTTCAAGTTGATTATTTTCTCTTTACTCAATTATATGTTGTATTGTAAAAAATTACATTAGCCACCATTGGTGTAAGGTTTTTTGTTGTGTGCCTCAATTAGGTCAATCTAATTGGACCAATTTATTGTGTTTTTACTTCCATTTATTTCTTTCAAAATCACTTTAAATTTTTTTCCTATTCTAATACATAGTCATTTTGATCGACACAGTCTCTTACATACTATTTGTTTTTCCCTACCTACTGTACTAGGTCAAATCTATCAACTTTGTACACTTTTTAGCTCCTATTTCTGGTACTAGGTTAACCCTATCCACTCTATATAGTTTTCAAACCCTATTTTATATAATAGGTCAACCCTCTCAACTTTGTATCTTTTTATCTTTCCCTGTCTACTAACTAAATACTTTTTTCTCCTTCTTAGCATTATGTTCATTTCTCTCACATCATTATGAAGTCTTCTATCATAATATTCTTGGATAAATTGAATCCTTTTAGATAATATACTGGATGTTCATTTATCCCTCTCTTTACCTCTCAAGAGCACCATCGCTCTTAGGGCACCTCTTTCCCTCCATCATCCATGACCTGTAACAAGGTGAAAATCACACCTCAAGATGAAGTTGATGGGTCTAATCCTTTCTATACCTACTAAGATAATTCTCATCTTAAAAATCTTCAAACTAATGTAGGAATAATTGACATAATTTTAATCAATAATCCCACTAATAATCCATCTTTTAATAACCCTCCCCCTAATACCAATTTAGGGAGTGCTCCTACCAACACCAACCTACATATTGATGCAACTCAAATTCTTTCCCAAGTTATCTAACAAATTAACATAATACAAAACTCTAACACTAATCAAATGATGCAACTCTAACACCATTTGATTAATATGGCTAATCAACCTTCGGTTATCCATCCTCAAGTTAATCCCAGATTTATTCCTCCACCTCTTAGAGATACTTCCAAAAAAAATATTCCTTAACCCATAATAAATTACAAGATGGTTCAAACTATTCAAAATGAGCCTTTAACTCCCTTCATTTTATCTATTGATATTGGTAACATATCTCTAACTATCAAGTATGATGGAACTAAAAACCCAGCCTCGTTTCTTAAAGCCTTTGTCAATCTTTACCCTAGACTAATACTTTTCCCACAACTAAAATCTTAATTAAAAACTTTATTTATGATTTATTATAATTGTATAACCAATTACCCCAACATTCTATTTGGAAAATTGAAGATCTGATCAATTATTTAGTTAAAGAGTTTCAACATAATGATCTTCCCAAAAATTGTCTTAACCACTTCATCAACGCTAAGCAATCTCCCACTCAATCATTTCATGAATTTATCAAAATATTGAAATCATTGGCCCATAAATCTAACCATAACATGACTAATGATAACTTATTCAAACTCTTTATCACTACTTTGACTCCTCTTCTTCAATATAAGGTTCAAACTTTTTCTCCCCAAACACTTAATGAAGCTCTTGACCAAGTTAAACATTAGGAATTCCTCATGAAGCAATTCAAATCTAATCCTAAACTTCTTATAGGATATTTTTAAGCATCTACTAATTCTATCACTAACAATACTCTATAAACCAAACCAAGAGTTCCTAAATCTGACATTCTTTCATCTTCTTGCACACCACTTTTGATGCAACAAATTAAACAATTTTTACTACCCTTTAAAACTTTCACCTATTCTAATGATCCTCCCAAGTGGTATGACCCTAATAAATTTTTTTGGTTCCATGCTAACATTGCTCACTGCCATGAATCTTGTAGAGGGATCACTAAATTTTTTGTCTCCTATATCTTGGTGATTATTTTAATCATGAATATATGATCAACCTTTATCATCAATAGAACACCGTTGATTCTCAAAAAAAAAAGGTTTTCAAAGATTCTAATTCAAATAACCAAAAATATTTTTCAAATAGTCAACCAAATACATAGGATGTTTGTGCCAATAATGTTGATTATGACCAATATTATAATAATTATCAATATGTTAATACTTCTAAGGTCAACTATCTTCACAAGTTGATTCATAAACATATTGTTACCAAACCTAAGAATCCATCTTTAAAATAAAAAATTCTTAAGGATACTAAAACCACCAATCTAGCTTCAGAAGCACATGAAGAACCACTTCCTCCTTTCAAACCTCCAAACACATCTATTCTTTCTAGATCCACTTTATCTCCTAAACCTCATGTTGATTCTTCTTTAAATCTCATTAGAATTTTTTTTTAATAACTTAACTCTATTCCTTGTAAAATTCCACTCATGGAGTTGGTTCATACTTCTAACTATCATCCCAAGTTCCTTATGCAATAACTATAAGATGAATAACTAACTTCTATTGAAACTCAACTTACCAATGTGAACACCATTGAAACTATGTGTCCTTATTCCAAAGCTTCTATTGAATTTCTGGAAGAAGACATGATCAATGATGAAATTCTTTTTCGTGTTGATGATCCACCACTTTTTATTAAAATAGACATTAATATTACCCTTATCTATAAATTTTTATTTGATGAAGGCTATGGTTTTAATGTGACATATTTATGGATTATCCAACAACTTGGTTATAAAAAAGATCATCTCGAGAAAACCCATCTCACTTATCATGGTTTTTATAAGACTAATCAAAATCCACTTAGTTGCATTTAGCTTCCATTAAACATTAGACCTAAAACCATTAAAAATAAATTTATGGTCCTTGATTTACCAATATCTTATAACATACTCCTAGGATTCCCATGGACTCATAAAATGAGGGATATTACTTCTTTTGTATCCAACACATTAAATTCTTACATAATGGCAAGTGATATAAGCATGAGATTGATCCCAACCCTTGGAATATTCAATTTTTTGATCCCAAATCTTAGTTGTTGGAGGTATAATAATTGAAAGGGGTTAATTAGTGATGCAATATATTTCAAAATTCAATTGCAATCCTTTAAAAATCTTAATCAATGAACATATTCATTCATAAATCATATAAGATGTTCATAATAATGAATAATAAAGATGATGAAAGATCACACACATAACATCATATCTATGTTGGAAACCCTTTTGGGGAATAAAACCCACTCTCAAGCCTAAAAACACATGGAATAATTATCCTATAATATGATCACAAACATGAAACATTTTAGTGAAGAACCCACTTCACAAGGAGGACCCACCCCTAAGTATGAATAAGCACCCACTTGTTCTAGATGTTGAGCACCCAAACAAAACCTATGAAATAAACAGATCAAAATTTTTTATTATAAATCAATCTAATTAGAGAAATAATGTATAATAATTCTCTATTAACCCATCACTCACACTCAATCTTGATTGTAAAATCAATGCATCCAAAACATCTATTTTGGATCTCTCTAGTCTTCTTCTCTCATCCTTAATCTATTTTATACTTCAATCCATCCATTAAGCACACTCCCTCTAATATATTTCCTTCATCTCTATATTATGCTCTCTAAACACATGCACCTTCAAATCTAGCAATGATTTCCTTGGTCTCCACTATTTATAGAGTCTTAATGTATATCAACTTCTTGGTTGGCCATAAGACTTGTCTAAATCATTAAGACATCTAACATTCTATTACTTATCTCAAATGCATTGCCATAGGTTGATCATAGCATATGTAGGTCACACTTAAGTAACTACACCTTTAAATTAGGAATTAATATCCCTTATAAGTTGCATAAATACATATTCACCCATTTAGCAATCCATCAAGAAAATTAATAACGTACAATCAAATTCAACTATATGGGTCCACTCTATATAACCCTTGTGACATATTCATGTGATTGTTCTCATCAAAACACCCTTCTGCTAAAGAAAAATTTGCTCAAACATTATTCTGTACATAAGAACACCATGAGTGAACAAATATTCAACATTAAAGCTACATAAATTTTATTATACAAACATTCAAACCTTATAACTAGATTCACTAGATGGGTCTTGAAGTCCTCTACAAATTTGATTTTTACTAAATCAAGAAATTCATCCTAGAATAACAATTATATCTTAAGAGCTAAGTACTAGTTTTCCATCATTAATATGAATATTTGAATTCCAACGGTCACTATATAGACACTAAACATCGAGCACCTTAACCTCATATTGTTCTTCCTAATAATTATGGATAAATATGCACTGTTGATCTCCTTTGACTAGCTCTATCTTTATCTTTCAATGCTCACAATTGATCTTAGATTAAAGCTCCCATGATTATGCCACTTGGAATCTCTATCTACCTTATACACATTTGACTTTTGACTCAACCTACACCATTGACCTCTATCAATATGAACACCCATGAACCATTGATCTTTTGTCAACTAAATGAGATAGTGACACTTGTCATCAGCTTGTGCAATCTTAAATTCCTTGAAATTTTGACTAATTATGCACCATTGGATCAAGATTTGGATGATGAATTCTCATCATTAGATCAGCTAACTAGTGACCTCATATTGTGACGTAGTTAAACTTAACAGTCTCTAGCCCATCATACTCTACAAGATCAACTTTGAAGGTTTATAACTTGAGATAGAAAACACTTCAAAAGTCCAATTTTTTAGGGGATCTTCTTGGCACTATATAAAACATCTCCATGGAATCATTTGACCTTAATTGAATTTTTTAGTACCTAAAATAAATCTATAAACATGTTGGTTCATACATATTTTCATGAGGTGTAGTGATGATCTGGCTTCTCGTAAGCTATAATATACATGTTTCTTATTCCAAATGATCAAGTGACATGTCAAATCTTCACCAAGATATCTATGGATGACTCAAAACTTATTCTTTATCCTTGTAGGCTTGCAAATGTGTCATATCTCTCCAAACCATCAATCTAATTACTTTATCATCAATGCATTAGTATCTCATGCTCTCTCTGACATAAATGACAACCAAACATCAATTAATATTATCAATAATCTCCCCCTTTGACATTGATGTCAAAACACCCTTATAATTACTTCTTACTTATTTTAATTGAGTTCCTTCATTCTGATCTTTCTCCCCCTTTGACATTAATGATAAAGGGTTTCTTCCTCAACATGCCAACAATTATTTTTCAATGTTAGGTATGAATTCAAATACCATTAAGATGATCAATATACTAACATAATTTTAAACATATGAATCAATTACTCCCCCTTTGACATACACCAATCTAAACTTGGACATTTTTGATCTTTGGACCTGATAAACTACTCACAGAGCTTAGAAATATCCCCCTAACATTAAACTCCATCTCATGTCATCTATTCTTTGAAATATACCAATCTAAACTTGGGCTTTCCTGATCCTTGGACCTGTCTACCTACAAAACCCACAAGCTCTCTTTATTCATGCATGAAGATCCAATACCTTATCAAAAAACATTACTTGGTTTGATCAAGTCATCATGTCAATCTTCTTGAATTTTCAACTATAGTATATATCTTCACAATTTTTTCATGACTAAAGTATATTCAAATATGCTTCTTCTTACATCTGACACATCTTATTCAAGCCACACAAACTAACTAAGTTAGCTCCCCTTAAGCCAAGCATATCTTTAAATGATATTCTTATCCTAAAAATACTTATCCTTATCTTGATTTATCAACCTCTTGAACTAGCATCCAAGCTGATTTAACCTACTAAAATTCCTTCATTTATAAGATTATCTTTCACAATCTCCTGCTTACCTTTTTCTTTCAAGCTCTATACTAATTGGCACATTTAACATTACCTAGAGCACACATACTTGCTTCCACACAAAAATATGTCTCCTAAGAAGCATAGGTAGAGACACCCACTTGTCATAGAGTAACTAAAGATACAAAAACTTAGGAGATTCCCATATCTCCATTCTTTCACTTGACTTACAGTCCTTCCTCATCTTTAGATTGTCTTTGAATGAGATCTCAAACTTAGTCATTTCTTTTATCTTAGGATCTTACTTGATTTCCTTATCCATTTAGGTAGATAAGGCTTGTTCCTTGATACTTGAAATTTTTCCCTATTATGTCATGAAAAAAATCTCTTTTGAGCCTATTTTTCATTTACCTGCTTAAGCCTCCATTCACTATGACTTATTCTCTTCATGTTAGGATTAATCTTTGAAGTAGAATATTGATCATTCTTGTAGAACCTTGCTATGTGACCTCTCTCATGACATTTAAAACAAATTATATTTATTATATTATACATACCTTATGACTAAGACATATGATGATTCATTGCATTTTCATGAATTTGTTCATGTACATGATCATTTGGTATCCTGATGAAGATATTAAAAAACATTGTAATATGATCAAATCCTTAACACTTGTAGCAAAAGATGTAATTTTTTTCCTTGTGAACCTATTGACTATCTTAAGTCATGAATTTATTCATGCTTCCCATTATCTTTCTCATAATTGTATGAAAATTCATTCTTTGAGGATCTTTTACAATCTTTTTACCTATGACCAAACTAATTACATGAGTAATATTGACTATTAAAATTTGCATATCTCATAGCATTTAGTTATTTGATTTGATTTGTCTTCATTCTGACAATACCATCATTCCTTGATTGATGATTGATCTTCAAAGTTTGATTATCCTTGTTTACATTATCCTTTATCTTGTCTTGAGTTACATGGTTTTTTTCTTCTTTGTATCCAATACTAGCTCTGTCACTTACATGCTTTTGACCACTCAGAATATTGTCAAGATCATTTGAGCTCTTTTCAAACTTCTTAAATGATTTCACCTTACAATATGTCTTGTCTAAAAAAACTTTTACTGAATCAATTTCAATTGCATACCTTAAGCTCTCAACTTCTTTGGTTTTTAGTCTTGTATACATAGTTTCTATTTGACTATTGAGATGCTTGATAATAGCTTCATGTTCCTTGGTGTCATCATTCAATCTTTATTCAAACACATTTAATTGTTCTTCATAGTCCTTAGCTTGTGACATCATCTCTTTATTCCTTATCTTCTCAATCTTTAGATCTTCAAGAGCATTCATCAGTTCATTCTTATTATCTAAATCATCATATGTATCTTTACTCATACTTAGATTCAATTTTATCTGTAAAGACTCTATCTCTAATTGATACATGATACAATCTTCATCCTTATTCTTTACTTCTTTATCAAGAGTAAAAACCTGAGTTTCAAGATATTATGTGATCTCATCATGATCCTTGACTTAATTACTTATCCTTCCTTCAAAAATTCCAAGTTTATCCTCATAGGATTTGATCAAGGAGTATTTTTTCTATAATTTCTTTATAGTATCTTCATTTCTTCCATAGTATCTAGATATTTATCTTCAAGTCTTATGATCTATCTCCACCAAAGAAATATTTTCTTAAAGAAAATTCACCTTCATCATCATTAAGATCCATGAACAATACTTCCATGTCCTCATTATGAAAAGAATCATCATTGTCATATGTGTTTACTTCTTCTGCAAATGAGTTACTATCTTCTTCATGGTAAAGGCTCTTACTACCATTATATGATTCATTCTTTCCATTTTTCTTATTGAAGAAATTTTTGTACTTATTAGGACACTCAAATTTCTTGTGTTCGTTCTCATGAGATTCATTATGATCTTCTTTATGTTCATCCTTGTTTCCATTTGGACATCTAGCTAAAAATCACCAACTTTACCACATGAAAAACATTTGAAACAAAGTTTTCCTTTATACTTACTTGATCCTACATTCAGTTTTATTATGATCATGGATTCAATTTGATCTTCATTAAGATCAAAATATTTAATACTTAACTTGTTCTTGTATTTTGTACTACTTGATCACCTTGAAGGTTGCTTCCTTCTTAGGAGGTCTATCCTCATCAACTCTCATCTCATAGGCAATAAGGATTCCATGTAATTCGTCTATCTTCATTTAAATGAGATCATGAATTTCTTCTACATAAGGAACCTTTGAATTAAACTTGAGTTTAAGAGTCCTCAATAACTTCTATACTATAGTGGATTCATCAATCACCTCTATAAGACCTCTGATCATGTTTACTACCTCATCAACCCTTAGAGTATACGATACCATAATATATTCTTTCTTAATTTTGAGACCTTAAAATTGCCTTCAGTAGGTCTAAAACTTGCATAGTTTTACCTTAGGATCTCCTTTATAGATAGTATGTAATTTGACCCAAATTTCCTTGGTAGACTTGTAATAGATCACTACACTGAACTCAACCTTGGATATACCACAAATGATAGAATTCATAGATTTTTAATTATTTTCACTCAACTTTTTTTCAACGCCACTAGTTAGAGGAGTAGTTGGTGTAGTATAACCATCTATGATAGATTGCCAAATATCAAACCCTAAAGACATAATGTATGTTCTCATCCTTGTACTCTATAAATCATAATTTAACCCATTGAACAATGGTGCTTCCTTAATAGATAAACCATGCATCTGTTGAATTTTCATAATGTACCTTAGATCACCTTCAAATGGTTAAACTTGTAATGAAGGTCCTACTCTAATAAAAATTATTGGAGGTATAATCACTAATGGGGAATGAATCAGTGCTGCAAGATATTTCAAAATTTAATTATAATCTTTTTAAACTCTTAATAAATAATCAAAAACATTCATAAAGAATACAAGATTCTTATAAAAATGAATAATAAATATGATGCAATATCACACACATAACATAAAATATATGTGGGAAACCCTCTTGGTGAATAAAACCCACTCTCAAGCATGAAAACACATGGACTACTTCTCTTATAAGATGATCACAAACATGAGACCTTTTATTGAATAACCCACTTCACAAGGAGAAACCACCCCTAATTAAAAATATGTGCCTACTTGTTCTAGATTTTGAGCACCCACATAACACCTATGAAATTAATATCTCTAGAACTTTGATTTTAGATCAATCTAATTGGAGAAATAAAGTATAAAATCTCTCTATTAACTCATCATTAAAACACAAACTTACTCATACAATCAATCCATTCAAAAAACCTCTTTTGTATCTCTCTAGTCTTCTTCACTCATCCTCAATCTATTTTATACTTTAGTCCATCCACTGAGCACACTCCTTATAATCTCTTTACTTTGTCTCCATCTTCTGCTCTCTCAACATATGCATATTCAAGTCTAGAAACCATTACCTTGGTCTCTACTATTTATAGAGTATTCATGCATATCAACTTCTTCATCAGCCATAATACTTTCCTTAACCATTAAAGACATCTAACATGCTAATACATAACTCAAAAACATTGTCACAAGTTGGCCATAATATCTACGGGTCACACTTAAGTAGCTACACCTATCAATTAGGCCTTAGTAGCCCTTATAGGTCTCATGGAGACCTATTCACCCATTTATAACTCCATCAAGAAAATTAATAATATACAATCAAATTATACTATATGGGTTCATTACTTATAATCCATATGACATCTTCATGTGATTTCTCCCATAAAATCACCCTTCTACTAAAGCACAATTTGCTCAAACATTATTTTGTATATAGGAATACCATAAATGAACAAATAGTCATAATTTAAGATCCATGACTTTGATTTTAAAAACATTAAGACCTTTTAACTATATTCACTGGATGGACCTTGAAGTACTCTACCACTTTGTTTTATACTACATCATGAAATTCATCATGGATCAAAAGTTATAGCTTAAAAACTAAGCATTAGTTTTCCTTCATTAATTTGAATATTGGAATTACAATGGTCACTATATAGACACTAAACATCGAGTACCTTAACCTCATCTCATGCTTCCTAACATTTGTCGACAAATACGCACCATTGATTTCCTCTGAGTAGCATGATCTTTATCTTGTGATTCTCATAATCGATCTTATATCAGATCTCTTATGATTGGGCCACTTGGTAGCTCTATGTGCCTTTTGGACATTTGAGTTTTGAATCAACCTACACCATTGATCTCTATCAGTATGATTTCCCATGAACCATTGATCTTCTATCAACTCAACGAGATAGTGACACTTGTCACCAATGCATGTAATCTTAGATTTTTTTACTTTTTTCCTAAATAAACATTATTAAATCAAGATATGAATGATTTATTTTCACCATTAGATCAACTAACTAGTGACCTCAGATTTTAATGTAGTTAAACTTGATAATCCTTAGCCCATCCTAGTCTGCAAGAGCAACTCTGAAGGATTATAACTTGATCTAGAAAACACTTTAAGAGTCCAAATTTTCAAGGGAAATTCTTGACACTATATACCATCTCCGTGAAATCCTTTAACCTTAGTTAAATTTATGAGTACTTAAAATAAATGCACAAAATTTAAGCTAGAATATGCATGTTTCTCATTCCAAATGATCAAGTGACATACCAGAGCTTCACCAAGACATATATAGATGCCTCATAACTTTATCTTTGTCTTTTTAGACCTGTAAATATGTCATATCTCTCTAAACCATCAGCTTAATCACTTCATCATTAATTCATTAGTATCTCATGCTCTCTTTGACATCAATGATAACCAAACATAAATGAGTATAATCAACATCAATATCATATTCCTACCATTCCTAAGATCAATAATTCTCCTTTAACCAAGTTCATCCATATTAATCTTGATTTAAAATTCACTATTGTTGACTCAGATGATGATGAACCTAATAATTTATAACATACTTACAATACTACTAAGCTACCTCCCTGCATTTCATAATGGCTTCCTCCTTTATTACATTAGGATTGTACTATTCCTATTCTTGATTAAATCACTAATTTTCACCATTAATACAATGCTCAAGAGCCTTCTTTACCTAAAGATGCCTTTACTTACAATGATTTTGGAGTGGTCAAATTATTTCAAGATCCTCTCATCGTGTCTCCATGTACATTCAGTAATATTTGGATTTCACCTTTTGCAACTCCCCCTAACTCTCAAGCATATACAATATCTCCAACATATGATTATAATTATATTATGGCCCAAGATCAATATTGAGACTTGTATGTATAACATTTTAAAAAAACCTTAACTCAATACATGATTTTGACTAGGATGTCCATACCATTTGTATGGATCATGACTCAGATCCCTAAGGTCATATGACTCTTGTCAATTCTCTGCTTATTGATACTCCTTGGGTGGTAGAGTAAATTATACCTTATGAACCTCCAAAAATTATTACATATTCTTTACCACCTATATATCCCATCATTTTAGCTTCTCTCTTTCATCCACACCAAGTTATTTTTCACCACACTTTTCTTATACAAATAAGAAAATCTCCATCCTCTACTCAACCACCAGATTTACTTATCTTCCACATTGAGTCTATCACCATTAAACATAACCCATGGTACAAAGACATGATTCAATTATTAACACACCAAACTTATCCTCCTAATTTAGACTCTCATGAAAAGACACATATTCATAACCAAGATTTTAAATATGTATTTTGATATAACATCCTTTATTATCATAATGTTGAAGGTACCTTACTCCATTGTGTTATGCACTATGAGGTCCCTCCTCTTCTTGAACAAGCATGGGGATATTTATGGTGACCATTATAGTAGAAGTGTTATAACCCACAAATGCCTATGTATGTCATATTTTTGGCCTAATCTTGAAAAGGATGCAATCAAATTCACAACAAGTGTAATCCTTACTAACTTCATGATGATCTTATTAAATAACCTCTAGCTAAGCTTCAACTATTGAATATCCTTGGCCATTCTGCATGTGGGAATTAGATCAAATCAGTAAATTACTTTAGTCTCAAGATGGGTATGTTTTTATCATGACAGTGACCAAATATTATACCAAATGGGTTGAAGCCATGCCCCTTATTAATGTCACTAGTAACACCATCACCAGATTCATTCTTAATAAAATAATTTATCACTTTGGTTTTCCCCATACTATCATTTCAAATAATGGTGGTAACTTCAAAAATAAAAATTTCAAATAGATTTATGCTAAATTCAAGATCAATCACAAATTTTCCATGCCTTATCATCCACAATGCAATGGCCAAGCTGAGTCCATTAATAAAATCCTCAAAAAAATTATATTAAATATAATTAATGAAACCCACATGGATTAGCACATTCAAATCTATCCTACTCTTTGGGCCTATTATATTACCATATGTATTATCACTAAGGTAATTCCATTCTCCCTAATCTATGGTTTTGAATCAGTTCTCCCATATTTGATTTTACCTCTCTTCATATATCTATTCATGATATCATTCCTAATGAAGAATTATGTAATTCTCACTTTCATGCCCTTGATCTCCTTGATGAGCACCATATTTATACTTTACAACATAACTACCAATACAAGGCTTGTATTACCAAACAACATAACAAATGTGTTAAAATATGCACATTTAAGGTTGTCGATCTTATCCTTAAATTAGATTACACACATGATAAAGAAGGTAAATATTCCCAAAAATGGTGGGGCCCCTATTTAGTGAAAGATATTCTTGGTCCAAGTACTTACCACCTTCAAACCAATAAAGGCCATGTTTTTAAAGAGCCCACCAGTGCAAAATTCCTTAAAAATTATTTTTCCTAAATCCTTCCCTTCTTTTCCATGATTTATATATGTTTTCTAACACTTTTTTATAGGTCACTTACATAGTTCTCTCCCTCTATAGTAATTCTATATTTTTCACAAACCTTAGTCCTTCCTTTTTGGTCTTTTGGTTTCTCTTTTCTCTCATGAGTTACATTGTAAAACCACAGATAGGAACCAATATTCCTCATGATGTACCATAGTCTTCTTTATTTTTATACTCTTTTCACACACTTTTTAACACCACTTAGGTTTCTCTTTTGTGATTTATAGTGTAAAACCATGGATAGGACCTAGCATTCCTCACAAATACCATCTTTTAAATATCTTACTTATGTTTCCCATGTTTTTTATCAACCTCATGGGTTTCTCTCTTTATGAGTTGTAGTGTAAAACTGTGGATAGGACTTGGAATTACTCATAAAATTACCATCATTATTTTACTTTTCTAGAATGTGTCTTCAATCCTTGTTCTCAACTTTATCTTTTTCTTCTTTTGGTAGATGAAATTTGTATAACAATCTATGTGAGCATGTTTTCATCCATTTCCCTCATTCTTATGATAAGTAATCACACTTTATTATCATTGTATCTTTTTTTCCCTTTATCACATTTTTTGTAATTTTAAGTAATTCAAATTATTCCATGTGTTATTCCTCTTGATTTCCTTTCCTTTCTCTCATTGGATAAAACAAGGTCAAAGTCAAGATAACACTTTTATTTCACCTAGATTTATGAGACTCTTAGACCCCATGCTCTTTAAATTTCTCTCTCTTAGTAACCAGGTCCCAAGTATTCAAATGAAACTCATCTTTAGCATGCATGTTTGGTTTTCCAAATTTGTATGGAGGAGGAATAGAAAAATCCATCAAGAAAGTTACAAGACAAATCATTTGAAATAAAAGGTAATGATATATAAAAGGCAACATATAATTCTCAAAAGTAAAAATCACACCAAAATATGTGACAAGCACATCGTCTATCTCTAATTGAAGATCAAAATCCATAGTTAGTCTCATATAAGGCCAAGGTCCATTGGGTTACATTAGGCTAGTATATTGGAAATGAGAATTCAATAAACTCTATGGTGTTACCTACTTTCTCACGTAAGTACCCAATCTTCATAGTAGATTGATAGCTTTATAAATGGACCTTAGTAATGAGAAAAATGTTGTGGGAAGGTAGGTCCATTTTAATTTTCATGAATATATACTTTATGGGATGATCTATATACTCCATTTATTGACCTAAGAATTGTGTGGCTAAGATAAGTTTTATAGAGTCTTTGAGATCGACAGTCCTCTTATTTTGACAAACCTAGTTTGAGTGTGTTGACTTCAATAAAGAATTCCTCTACCTTGGTTTTTCCTTCATTATCCCTTCTACCCATTTCATTTCCCCCTTTGACAAGAAATTTATGACTCCAAATCTATTTTACCTTCTTCTATACCTACTTCTTCTTCACATCTTAAAAACATGCTATCACTACTTTGTTGTAGTTTTGTCTATCCTTAAAATAAAATAATATGTTTGAGTAACTATGCATTACTTTATTTACACTATAGATTTACATTTCAATACTTGATTTTATTTTATTTTTAACATTTATCATTTGCTGTATCACCCTTTTTTTGGCCAATTAATTTTTTTTTCCCATTTACGCACCTTTTTTCCCATTATTGAATGAGATAAGGATTATTACTACTCACTCATCAATGTTGTTTTACCATTTTGTTTCTACTTTTACATTTGATGTTTGGTTACCATCCTTTTTGAAATGTATACTTGGTTGACTTGGTGATTTTTCCTTTCTTACTTAAGGTTTAATTGTTTGAGTTTTTTGATCTTTATTAGCCTTAGCTTTTTGGTTACTCGATTTACTCTAATTTTTTTTGACTTGATCATTGAGTCTAACATAGCACTTTTCACCCCATCTTTACAAATTTCCAAGTATGTCCCATCCACATAGAACCATTTATCTTAGATTTCTTTCATTTTTTTGCTTTTTCTCTTTAGTTTTGTATTCTTAAGTTTATTGAAAGTAGTCTGTATGCCATACACAATTAAAACTAACACAATAGGTAATCATCTAGTGATAAAGGTAAGTCAAGGTATGCATCACATTTAATTTTTAGTCATTTACTTTAAGATATTTTATAATTTAAAATAATGCAACTTTTTTTAGCATCAATTTTATGTGTTCTTATGTTATTTCTCAAAGCACCATCCCATATTGTACCTTAGTGACATGAGATGAGATTCAAATGGGGCATATGTATACACATAATATTTTTTAAATTTTACCAAATACTAATGCTTTACATCTCAAAAGAACCCATCAAGAATCAATCTATCTAAGTGCACACCTTAAGGGGTACATTGAGAAAGGGATAAGTAGACCATCAGTGCTTCATAAGATTGTTGTCCCTTATTTCCACTTATTACCAATCCAACTAGCTCTTAAAACCATTCCCTAACATATTATTCCTCTATTTCATACTCCTATGGTAATTTTCCACCATTTTCCCCCTTTTCCTAACCTTTACCCCCTTTTGACTATTCATTGTACTAGGTTGACCTTCTCAACTCTATACAATTTAGGGTAAAATTCACTTAGGGTCTAGGTTGGCTTTTGGTTGACCTAGGCTGTGACCTAATGAAGTATTGTCTGAATCTATGCTAGGTCAAATGGGTCTACCCTATCAATCAAAACATTTAGAAGGGCTTAGGTTTAAATCCAACTATATATATATAGGATCATTTTTTCATTATTACATAATCAATCAAGAGATATTATTTGCTTGCACTCATTTACAATATGCTCTTCCACCATTCTACTTGAGGAGTCTTAGCTTAGCGTTTATACTTGGATAATCTAGTATTATGGAGAAGTATTGGATGATTTGGCCTTTCTTAATGATTGTTACAAACCAAAATAGCCTCTTGTAAAGCCCCTTTGGCCAAGAGAGAGATTGAGTCTCATCTGGTTCATCATTAAAGTAATTTTATATAACTTTGCTCTTCTCTTTAGTAGATAGAAGTAGCATAAGTATTATATTTTAATAATATTACTCTTCTTATTCCATGTATTAGGATCTTTCTCATACATAATTAATATTCTCTTATATATGTTTGTTTTATTTACTAACCCCCACTTTGTGCCACAAGCTTTGTTGAGCACTAGATTATATTTTACTTTACTTGTTATTAGTTTAGTGAATATATAAAATAGGAATACCTTAGGGTTATTGTGTGATTTTACTTGAATGGAGGAGTTGGAATCCTTCCTATCATTGTGTATTGTGATAAGAAATCCCCTAATCAGGTCTAGTGGATCCCGATATTGGTCATGTTACTAATTATGTAATGTGTCCCCAGTCATAAATGTATGGCAAGATATATCTTCTCCAAGTTAATATTGATTTATAGAAATGATGAATTTTTTATTACACACACCCTCCTTTACCCAAAATTTCAAATGTTCATCTTCTCTCTCTTATTAATATCATTCACAAACTTGAAGGGATTTACGAAGCTTCCAAAGAGCTTGATGGAGAAAGGTTATTAGTTTATACTTTTTTTAACTAGAAAATCCCTCAAAAACATGGTTATGGGCCTAGGATACATAGAGGAAGTTGTACACATGCTTGAATAATATTTTCCTCTAACACACCTATATGGACTAGTTAAAAACCTCTATGTTCTACCATAAAAACTAATTGATCCACATAAAAACTAATTAAGATGGTGTGTCAAGTGTCTCTAAGGTTTTAAAATGTTTGTATAGACCATGTATTAATGTATTCACCTCTCCCTTTTACTGTACACTTGTTCTTATCGCATAATACCTTATTTTGTATGTTATAAATGACCAAAAAATAAGTCAAAAAAGATGTAATGCTTTAAATGACTATGGCCACCCTATATATTGAGTTTTTATGAACCATGGGCCATAATATGATCTTGACACATATTAGGTGACCCAATTTGACCACCTAGACCTATTTACACTCTTGATCAACTTAGATCATTGGTAAAAGGGTGATTAGATAAGATAAGGTTAAAATTATATTTACCTGAATATTGTCAAAATAACCTTAAGCCATGCTAATAAGGGTTATATGACCACTTTGGAGGATAACTAAAAGCTAATATGATGGTGAAGAAGGTTAAGGTACTCATAATAATCCAATTTTTAACTATATGAGGTTGATATTTTTACCTAGAGGTTAAAAATTAGTCAACATCATTAATGACTTCCAAGGGTTGACCAACTTGCTAGTCAAGAGAAACAACCTTCTTAAGACAATATGACCTATCATAACCACTTTTCTTAAACTGATAAGTAGATCAATACCCTATGAAACCTATAAGGACTATAAAGAAAACCTCACACAAGGATAAAAAAGGAAACAAAACCCTAGACACCTAAGAAATCAATAAGACAAGTCATTATGTTGACAAAACTTATTGGAAAATCAAAAAATAAGAAGACAACTAGCTATGTATAACTGACCTGAGAAAGCCTTTCTTCTCCTAGGTCAAATGGGAAACTTAATGAATCATTCACTCTATGGGATGAATAATGGCATGTGGTAATCATGTCTTTATACCTTGGCCTCGTTGCCTTCTTTTTATCCTTAAATGATATTCTTCTCATCATGCCCTCAAGTGAGGTGATAGATGTAAACTATTCTCTAATGAAGATACACTCTTCTTGTGTTTCAACATTCACCTAAATTTTTTATCTAATATTGGTAAGTTATGACTTCCCAAAGATGTTTACTTATTGGTTAATGAGGGAAGAAAATTCAATTTTTGCCTAATTGGCTTGTCAAGGATAAACTTTTGTTCACATTAGAAGGTACCATTTTTATCATGATTTTATAAACATTAAAATTGAACCTCTTGAATCTTATCCTTTCACTCTTCAAAAACTTCACCTTGTTGTTGTTGGGGTATTTGGTTTCCAATTTGTTCAATCTCCTTGACCATGTTCAATTAGTATTATCCCATGTGATTAGGATTTTGGGTCTACTCTTGAAACTCAACAAGGCTAGCTACCATAGTGTTCTCCATAGTACTTTTTTTGGGCTCTTCATCATGTTCATTATCCATGTTGACAATGTTAGCATTACCTTACGGAGGTGGATATGTGTCATCTAGACTTAAGAAAAAATATCTAAGTCTTGCCAAAATTTGATTTCCTCATGATCAATTAAAGAAATATGAATATTGCTCTCACTCTTACCATTTCTTTATGGAACACCCTATTGATCAAGTGTCTCCAGCTTCTCAATAAGGTCATGATAATTTTCATGTTATGATTCAAATTTACCCTATAAAAAATTTAATTTTATCTTACCTTCCACTATGAGGGGTTCATGAGGGAAATATTCATGGTTATCTTCTATAATATATTTTTCTTGTGTGTCATCCTCCTCAAGGTCATACAATTATGACTGCTTCTCATTACCAAACATCTCTTTATGTTTAAACTCTAATATATATGAGTGAGTGAGAGTACCAATAGTGATTTATTTATCATAGGTGCTTAAAGTTTCTTATTCAATATGTTCTTATAAGTCATTTGCAGATGTAACATAGTTAGTCTCTTGAAATATTACTGTTTTATCTAGGTTACTCATCAAATTATTTCTCATGTATAGATGTTCTAATTTTAACTTTAGTAAAACTTGCCTTTATTCATAGTAGGAGAGTATGGGAGGGAGAGAAACTTCATGTGCTTGTTTGACATCTATTGGAGTGTCCTTCTACCTTAGAGCATTAGGATCATTAGGTTGACCATGAAGTGGTTGTAGAGATGGAAAAGAGAAACAAATTAAAGTCACTATATTTTCCCTTCCCCACCCCTTAATTAATTTATCACATCTAGGTATATCTTGATTCACATGAAAGACTATAATGTGAAATGGAGATGAAGAACTTGAAAATATTGAAACGTCTCTTAGATTATCCTCCATATACTCATTTTCATTCATGTGTTCCCTATTTGCTCTCCAAACCATAGGTTCTCCCTCAAATAAGGAAATGATGGGAGGATAAGAGTTTTTAGTTGGTGGAATAGGAAAATAGGGTTTCATAGGCTACTCTTGAGTGGGTTTGGGAGGTGAAGGGGCACACTTCCAACTTGGAATCTTCCTAGGCTTAGATGTCATAACTTCCCTCTCTCCTTGAATTCTTAGGTATTCATGGAAAACATGGGATGGAAGAAGAGGTGAAGGGACTTGAATACATGGGAATATCCTTTTCATAACTTTTAAAACCCTCCTCTCTTATTGATTTAGGTTTGGGAAGGGAGTATCAATCCAAGGATATTGGCATGGGATAGGAGGAGGTGAAAAATCATAACATTTTTTTTATGGATATTGTTGATGTTTCAAGACTAATATCTCATTGGAAATGATATTAGTTCACACTCTTCAACTCCTCCAACTCATTAGAGATACAATGGGTAACTTGAAAGGGTAGTTAGGCAGGGAAGGAGGGATAGTAACCCTAGTAGGAAGGTTGGTCATGGAACTAATATAGTTCATAGGGAGGATAAAAAGGTTCATGGGGTTGTTAAGTTATGTAGCTGGGTTGCCAAAGGGGTTGGTAAGAGAAACTATATTATTGATAGGGTGCATTATAGGTTCTATAGGGCTCATAATAATGTTGGTATAGATCATAGGGATATTAATAAGGAGGTGTATGATAAAATTATACTCCATATGCAGCCATTTAAGCATCATGAATCAATAAGAGTAAAAGAAAACATGAATAGATAAACTTATTCTTACCATTGAATGACTTTTTTAGTGGACCTTGGGATGAAATTCTTGGTGCTAATCTACCTTTTCAATTCTTACAACTATTTGATGATGAAATGTGATCCAAGACTTTTTAATCCAATCCCACCAAGATTTCTATAATTGTTAACACTCTGAATTTCACCCTCTGAGGATATTTTTTAGGCTTACCTCCATGTTTGGGGTAACATGGGAATAGGCCAAGGACATGGGTGAGCTATGGATAGGCTAGACCTCTTTAATGATTACATCTACTTGATAATGGAATGTGATCCAATACCTTTTCAATCTAGTTCCACAAATCATGTAAGAACTATTAACACTCTAAACTAAACCCTAATAGGAGGTTGTTTAGTCCTACCTCTAAGTTTGGGGTGACATGGGAATAGCCTAATGCTATGGGTGACTGATGTCTAAGCTAGACCTCTATTTTATGGTGATATATCCCCTAATGAATCTATTATGGATCAAGATCACTAAGACCTACTAATTTTTGGGGTGAAAAGGGATAGAAGGTATGCATAAAACTAAACCTAATCCAAAGTTAGTGATGTACTAATATGATTATCCACTCTATTTAACTTAAACAACACTAATGGACTAAATAGCTAGGAAACAAGACATAATATTTATAACAATCTTAAGGACACCAGTAGAACCCCATGGCTCAGGATCAGGATCCTATGTGCACACAATTTCAAAATTTAAAGCTGATAGCTGTGGATCTAGTCGCTGGTGTGGCTATGGCTAATGCTATGGGAGGGACTTCCTCTATGTGTGGGGGAAGGGTTCAGATCACCACTAATATGATCTCTTTTGTGGGTGGGGGCTCTATTCTGGCCTCACATCTTGCTAATGGATCTCTTACTCATGGTTTAGGCCTTGGTTCTAGGGGAAGGACTTTTGCTTATGTTGCTGATTTTGAAGCGAAGTTACATGAGGCTCTTCCTCATGCATCATCTGGGCCTTCTCATGTTTCACCTGTAAGTGCTTTAAAACCTGTTAGGGTAACCCTAGATCCCGAATCAATTGAAGAAATCTTAGAATGGGCAGAAGATCTTTCCTCTTTTGCTATTATTTTTCATTTCCATGGCTTTTGGCCCTCTCTTATAGATCTACATGGCTGGATCTCCAAGAACTAGATGCCACTTATTGAAAACAATGTCCAAATCTTCCCATGCATCAAAGGTTTTTTTATAGCATTGTTCCACAGCTCTAAGGATAGGAAGATAATTCTGTGTAATAATAATTTTTTTTGGCAGGGCAAATATCCTCTCATGGCCAAACCATGGCATATGGATTTTAATCCTCTCTTAGAATCCTTTAATAAGTTCCCTATCTAGGTCCGACCCCCTAATCTTCCAATACATCTTTGGCTTGATTCGGTTTTTGAGACCATTGGAAATGCTATTGGGAATTTTTTATTTTTGGATGAAGATACTTTGGATTTTCACCACTTGACCTGTGCACACTTTCTGGTAGAGGTGGATGTTTCTAAGGGCCTTCCTAAGGTGATCTGCTTGGAGTCCCCAAGGGGTACTTGGACACAAATGTTGGATTTTGAGGGTATCCCTTTTTGATGCAGAAAGTGCCACCTGATGGGTCATATTGCTGCTCATTGTGCTGTTGGGAAACCTAAATCTAGATGACCACCTTCTTGGTGGTCTAAGGCTTCCCCTGAACATTACATAATTAAACAACCCATGGAAGCTCTGGCTATTCTTGAGAAGGAGGACAGTATCCACTCTGAGCCATTGGTTGAGGAGGATTCTTTGGTGAAATTTTCTATTGAAGTTTCTGTGGAGGTTGGGATTAGTGATCTATCTGAGCCAGTGGTTGAGGTGGCATTGGTCTCTTCCCCTATTTTGGAGGATACTCCTAGGAGCCAAACTTTTTCAAGTTCTCACAAGGAATTTGTTGAGGCATCCATGGCCCCTGGGTTCCATGTATCATCGTCTTCTATGGCATGGGTTGCTGAGGCAACAAAGTTAGAGGATGGATGGACAATAGTTAAGAGGAAGAAGTCTAAGCCTTTGGTCCCCCCTCTATATATGAATCTTTAGTCGTGCAAAAAAAAAACTCTTTTCAAAAGGAAAATCTAATGTTCCTCTTTGTTGACTAGTTTTTTTGGGTCAGTAAACTAGGTGCTTTACCGATTTGCTAGTTATTGGTTTGGGAGGTTTTTCAAGTTGCTGATCCAGTTTGTAAACTTTCTATTTAGAGTTTTGACTACAATTTTATCTAGTCATATCTACTGGTAATAGGTCCCTGTAAAACCTGGTTTAGTTATTTTACTGGTTACAAGTTCTTTTTATAACCTGGTCAGGCTTTAAGGTTTATCTTTCTTTTTGATGTAGAGGGTTTTGGGGCCCCTTCAAAACCTGCTTTTACCTTAATCTAAAACACTAATGAACTAAACAAATAACTAAACTACTACCTCTAAGAGTGCCTAGACAAAAATGTTTCACATTGGGGCTATGATAGGTGGTTAGAATATGAGGGCCATGAAAAAGAGGTCTGGTTAAAGACACTTAACAATTAGGTTCCACTCCAAGCTCAATCACCAATACTTCTGCATGTTATATGACCTACATATAACATCTATTAGCATCTAGATGAAGTAAGAACCTACAAAGGAAGAGAAATATTTCACTTATGCAAGTTAAACTTTCATATACACACTAGATCAATATGTAAATATTTAAATCAGTCATTACATTAGTTGAAGAAGTATACAAGATACAAATCTAGGTGGATATTTTTCATACCAAGAGAGTGATAGATACAATGGCCTTAAGGCTAGAATATATATAACAATATCTAATAAAGGGAGTGAAATTCGGCATTGAGAAATCATGAAAGGGTCATAATGATCATCATTTACTCCATAACAACCACAAGCAGCCCTAATAGTCCTCATACCCCCTCCATGTGTTGCCTTAGACCATTTGATGTTATTCATTAAGATGTTAGGCATTGATATGGAGTGGTGGTAGTTAATTAATCCTTATTTGATCTCTTTAAAATCATTTCCATGCCCAAATATTTTCAATAACCCTCTCCTCTAAAATTTACAAACATTAAAGTATCTAAATTAAGTTCCCCATGAAGCATGTAGTAGCTTATCTTCCCTTTTTGCATGTTGACTAGGCTTGGTAGATATTGTATTCCTCCAAAATGGATATGAGAAGTGTATTCTCACCATAATTAATTATTTAAAAGATTTTATTATCCTATAATGACCCACTCAGTAGCCCGTCTATGCTATTAGTCCTCTTTTGTTGACCATAAAGGCCTCTTAGGCAATTAGGCCTAGTTACATAGTGTTTGTTTCTTGGTTAACCATAAGACTTGAATAAAACCTTAAGAATAGGTGAAAAATCATGTTAAAATACTAAAAAAATGTTATAAACCATGACTTAATCCTTTTAATCACTACACTCCTATAACTTTACCTCATTTAGGTGATTAGGGCACCTCCTTTCATTTAAGGACTACCTATTTGGTAGAGACTTGCATAAGTGTTTAAAATAAGAAGTGTGAGAAATTTATGGTCTAATAAGGTAAAATATTCCTCAATATACCCTCTTCCATGATTTTTAACCTTTTAAATAAGTCTTTACCTTGTTATTTTCTCAAATCCTTGAAAAAAACATATAGTCCAGTGCCATAGTTGAGGTCTCCTATAAATTTAATATGTGATTAATGTGTTTAAAAGTACAACCTAGCATTTATGAGTGAAAATATATCAATTTTTCTCTAATTGGGTTTGTCTTAGGGTTTAAGAAGGGTTTTATAAATCTACCATCTTAATGATGGCTAATAAAGTACAAAAATCCAATCCCAAACTTATGGCCATGGATGTTGAGACCATAGACCTAAATAAAACCCTTGAATTTATATTTCTCACATGCATCTTTTATGTTAAGTATCAAGTGCAATTAGTCAGATCTCCATTACTTTTCAAGATTTTTGAGCATGGTTTCATTCATAGTGATGATTTATAAAGATAGGATTCTTAACCCAATTATTTATTTCATGTATTTTTAGTTCATATGGGTTTCCATCTCCCCATAATATCATTATATCTAAATCCTTTTTCTATGAAATATATGATCACTTGAACTAGTAGCTCAAGGTGACTGCTTAGGATTGTGGAGCTCAAGATGGGTCTTAAAACCAAATTTAGATTTTATTGCTTTCTTCTACTTGAGACACTCTCCTTAGGACCTTAATAATCATCACACGTATATCAAATAGGATCTTCAATTTGATTTAGGAGGTTTGACATGCCATAAGATAAAGGTTGGGGTCTTGAGGCCTTAAGGATGTTTTAGGCATTGTAAGCCTAATCTGAGTTTTAAGACTATGAATGACTTATAGGTGGTAATTTATGGATCAAATGTCATAATATCACCCCATTACACCTTATATTAAACTTATTTAATTTTCACCAATTTTTTTAATCACCACCTTATTCTCCATTCTCTTATATGAGCTTACCTTGAGTGTCATGGATCCCAAGCCTTAATACTTGATAATTAGTGTTAGGGATCTTAGATATACCTTTATTCCTTCCAAAAAAATTTTTATGGGTTAGAAACTTATGTAATTTTCATGTATTAAACCACATATGTAATTAGGTCTTCTTTCCATTCTACTACTTGCACACCTGTCAAATTCTTTGCTTAAGGTTTATGCATCATTAGGCCTATATAGCCCTAATGTTTGGGTTTGGGCTCTTTTGCCTCAATATGGAATCTTATCTCTTATTTTAACCCTATTATATGTCCTAATACTTTCTCCTCAAGTGTCTTCAAATCCAAACAACCATTAAGCATGCTACCACCTCGAATTCTTAAGCACAAGCTTGTGTATATTAGTTTTAGGCCTAATAGGCCATTTATCTCCCTTTACCCTAAACCTGAGACTCTTATCACTTGGAAACATTTTTTAAACTTTATTTATTTCCCTCTTAGATTTTTCCAATCTCAAATATCTTAAAAACATGTTTAAGGTTTCAATTTCTATGGTCATACATATGATTGTCTAATTTTAGGTGTAAAAGACCTAATGGTCTATCAAGGCTTTTGTTCCCCTTAACAGAATCGAGTACTATAGATAGATTGATAATCCTAAAAGATAATTCAAAATACTTCTTATCTCATTTTCAATACTCTTCACAAGAATGTTTCATCATATTTTCATCTTCTTATTCATGAACTTGCATGTAGGTGGCAATTAAGCCTACCTGAGACAGTGTATAAGAACTCTTCTTTTGCTTAGTTAGAATCATGAGGCTTTCCAAATTAGTGTGTCACATGATTTACATGGTTTTACATTATAATATAAATTTTTAATTCTTTATCTAATTCATATACCATATAGTTCTTGATTCTCATTCTATCCTATAGGGGGCAGTTTGTGACTTGAGTGTGTGAGAGGATCAGTCTTTCCTTGAAATCTATTTCAATTATTCCTTGAGTGGATTATCATGATATTATTATATTATTAGTTTATAAATGTATTCATCTTATATATCTACCATATTATTGATGTTTCCTTCAATTTTTCTAATCAATCATGTGTGTGCTTAAATATGACCTTGATTGACTGTAAGGGGACATGTAGGTGTGTATGTAGTATACTATCATAATTTTTTTTAGGATGAAACCCTATTACACAAACATTAATATCACCTATAATATTACCTAACACTTATTTTAGTTATTATATTATTGTAGATGGTTTTTTGGACTGAGTTTTAGTCATGGCTAGAGAAGGTAGGAATGATCAAGCCTAGAATAGGACTACTTAAAACCTCCTCATCACTTGAACTTATATCTTTACCTTCATAATTTTTACCCATGCCTTCACCACATATGTGAAAATTTCCAAAATAATAAATGGTTTTATATGTTTTAAATGAACTATGAGTCTAGAAGTGGGATTTTTAATATAAGGTGTGTGAACCTTGAAATGTTATCAACCTCTTACAAAAGTGTTCATGGCCTTGCCATATCACCTCAATGATCTTAACCTTATCATAGGTTATACATAGCCTATCTTACTCCTAACATAGGAAACTTCATGGCATGACATTCCTGAGCTTTCATGTGCCTTATAAGGAAATTTTGAACCTTTCAAGAAACCTTAATTTCTACAAATGAAACTTTAGGTAGGGTTAAAGATCCATTAATTGAACGTAGACCATCATGACAACTTTAAAGTATAGAATTTCATATAAAAACTAGGCCTATTATTCCCTAAATATTGGATTCTCCTAACATCCTACCTATAATCTCATGAAGGATCTCATTATACTTAGAAATTTTTTAGAAACATAGTGTTAGAGACCCTCAAATAGATCTACAAACTTGTTAATTTGATCTAGGTTACTTGGTTGCATGTGGAACTATGGGTAATGACCATTCCTTGGGTTTTAGGCTGATTCCATTACTAAATATTCATTATTACAGAGCCTCAATGGTTTTTTAAGAGGTTTGAGCTTCCACTAAGTCCTTATAACTATTAAAAAACCTAAAATTTCAAGAAACATGTTGTTGCTAACTTTTAGACTACCTAAACTAAAGATTCCCTACATCTTAGTGGTTCATTCATGTGAAGTGGGTCATGAAAATTATTTAAATTTTGTTAATACTCTTTAAAATCTCTCTAACCTTCCATTCCTCTTTCATCATGGTCAGGGAAGGAGAAAGTGAATCAAATCATTACCCTACTTGGATGGGTACAACATAGTGAGTGCCTCACCTTGTTAATGATTGTTCATAAAGGAGGGGTTGGAAATATTCAAATAAATTCCTAAGAATTGAATATATCTATAGACCTTCATCTTCTTTCTCATGTTCATATTATTCACAAACTTGAAGGGATCTACAAAGCTACCAAAGCGCTCGATGAAGGAAAGAGGTCTGTTTTAACCTATTTTGACTTTTTACCCTCTAAAACATGGATATGTGATTGTATGACATATAGGAATCCATACATATGCATGGAAAATATTTTCCTCTAACACACTTGTATAGACCATTTGAAAACCCTTATTTTCTATCATGAAGACTAATTGATCTACCTAAAAATTGATTAAAAGGTGTTTCAAGTGTCTTTTAGGTTTTGAAATGTTTGTATAGATCATTTACTAATGTTTTCACCTCTCCCTTCTATCGTACACTTTTTTCTCTCTCATAAAACCTTATTTTAGATGTTACAAATGACTAACAAACAAGTCAAAGAAAGAGGTAATGCTTGAAATGACTATGGACACCCTATTTGTTTATTTTTTAGATACCATGGGATAAAAATTATCTTAATACACATTAAGTGACCCAAATTTACCACTTATAACTCTTGAAACTCTTGATCAACTTAGAATATTGATAAAAGGGTGACTAGACATGATAAGGTTAAAATTATATTTAGCTTAATATTTTCAAAAAAACCTTAAACCATGATAATAAGAGTTACATGAAAATTTTTAAGGACACCTAAAATCAAATGTTTCCATAAAAAAGGTTAAGGTACTCATGATAAGCCAAGTTACAGCTATAAGGGATTACCATTTTGACCTAGATGGTCAAAATTAGTCAATAGTATGTAAATAAATTTTTCAGTAATCTTTATATTCTACTTAAGACATTTTTTATGTTTCATAGGAAGGCTTGGATGGTGGGTGCAACACTAATTTATTGGTTTTATTTCCATTTTAAATTAGCATTCTCCCAAATCTATATCCAATATAAACATTAGATGTAGCTATATATGGTCTTCCTATGATAAGGGGATATCCTCCTAAGCTATATTTGGGTTGTAATATGATATAATGCATTGGGTATTCTCATGAATCCATGACTATGAATAAGTCTTATATAATACCCTATGTCTTTACTATGAATCTATATACCATTTTAAAATTATAGGTGTTGGGAAAAATGTTTAAGACCAAGTTTATGCATTATTTCCATAGTCATGACATGTATGGTTACTCCTAAGTCAATTAACATATTATGTATAAGCTTGAATTAAACATTGGCATCAACTACAACACTGATTGGATCAAAATATTTAAGTGGAACCACATTGCCTAGCATATGTCCACAAATTATCTAACTATTTAGACAGTCTTAAGATCATTCCTCTTTTAGATATAATTATCTAAGCATAGTTCATAGATAGATTTAGTATATATGGGCACATATTTTATATCCTAAATAGTGGAAATTTTAGATAAACATTTTTAATTATCCTATAAAATCAAAAACATGTTCTTGATATGAATATTGACGATTCATTATCTTAGGAAAAGGAGATTGGTAGGCCCTACTTGTGTTGTGTTTCTCCTTGGTTTAGGAATAGTGGCTTATTTAAATGGTTTTGAGTTAGTATGGGTTTTTATAACTACTTAAAGGGGTTTCATTATTATAGGTGAGGTGGGTTGTGGAATAACATGTCATAAACAAATATGGATTTCATTTATGTCCATTTCATAAGTTGAATATTAGATTATTATTATGTCTTATGTAATTCAAAATAACTTATTGGTAGGGTTTGGTATAGTTTGGTGAGAAATTATGGTTACCTAGGAGTTGTTTGAGTGTTAGGCATCAAGGTTGGTTGGTTGTTGTTGTAACTTTGGCCACTACAAAAATCTAGTATTTTGGTTAAACTAGGTTTGGTTACTTCTCCATAGTTATTCCATTGGTTGGACAAAGAGATCCATGCCGATTTTTATTCTTAGGTTACCAAGACTAATTTTGGGTTAGTTTCTAATTTTTTGGTGTTTGTGTATTCTATTTTTATTAAATTTAAGGCATCAAATATTAATTTTGGGGTGGCTACCAATTTTTTAGAGTTTCAACATTCTATTGTGGCTAATTCTAGTTTTAGGGTGGCATGGGTGTCATAATTATATCCATACCAATTATGAATGGATAAAAATTGAAATTTTGAAAATGTAGAATTTGGTGGCATAGCTTGATTGGGTGGCCTTTGTGGCCATTGCCTTTGCTAAGCTATGTATAAAATATTATCTACATATCCACCAATTATATGCAATTCCACTATTTTAGGATACTCCATTATTTTGGCCACTTTTACTCAAACACCATGGCATTTACAATTTACTTTATTCTTACAACATTATGGACAACAAACCATCAATGCATGCTCTATTTCTTCTTGTTTTTTCCTTATGTGTAACATATCCATTTATGTAGCCATGTGACTAATAATATCTTATTTCATATCCTATAGTAAATCACTGACCTATGTTCATGAGAGTCTATTTTTAATTGATAAATTAAGTATCTTGTTTTTGTTGGTTTTTTATTGTTGACCTTGAATAATTATCATATAGAAGGGTGATCTCATCAAATGGTACTTGTGAGACATATATACCACTCATTAAGTCCAATGCTTCCAAGATATCTTATTTAATTCCCTTAAATAATATTAATTTTAAATAATATTAATTTAATGTGATCTAATTATATTATTGTAATCTAAACATAAATTGTTCCATGTAATAATCTAGTGATTCATCTTCTTTTTTTGACATTCACAAAATGTCATCTCTCATGTAGTTCCTTCCTTAGTAGTAGTCTTAATATTTGGAAGGAAACTTTTCCTTGATATCCATCCAAGTGGAGACTATATGTTGGGGATCAACCAATAATTTAATTACACTCATGAAAGCAATAAACTGTGGAATTAAATTAGATAGATAAGTAACTAGAATGATAAATAGCAAAGAATAAGAGATACAAGAAACCACCCTGAAAACTTGTATTAAACTCTTTACAGAAGGAATACAATTGAAGAAACTTCTTTCTTCCACACCTCTCTCAGATGTACAGATCTCTCTCTAGATCTCTTTCCCTCAAGAGCTCTCTCTCTCTCACGTATAATCAACTCCAACAACCTGGAATGATTCACCTATACAATTATGTAATGTTCTTTCAACATTAACATACACTACTATGAGCTAAGAAGATCTATCCTAATATAGAATTAGGAAACTTGAGCATGCATTCACAACCAACAATTATGCCTCTTAAACAAGGGCTCTAAAAATAGTCTTACTAATAATAGAGACATGGAATTAAGACTATGACTTAATCCTAACATGCAAACACTTGGTTTTATCCTCGAAAATAGCTTTTTGGATGCACAGGTAACCGACGCCAGTTCTTGCCTGCTTGCCTGTGACCAACATTGGCCAATATCTGCCAACACTGGCATCTTATAAACTACTCCTAACTGACGTCAGTCACTCATAACCAATGCCGATGACTGTGTAACTTCTGCAACCTTGCAAAGTGCTCCTTGGTGAAGCTTTTAGGCTCCACACCTTAACAATCTCCCACTTGGAGATAAACAACTGCACTAGTACTTGTACAGCAACATCTTCTAGCTCCTCCATCTTCAACTCAATCATGAAGACCAACAGAAGTTGAATGAAGATTCAACTTCTCCTTTGTAACCGGCTTGGTTAACATATCAGCAAGATTCTTATCTGTATGGATCTTCTCCAGCTTCAACTCACCATCTTCCAATACCTGTCTTATGAAGTGGTACCTAAGCTATATGTGCTTTGTTCTTGAATGAAAGGCTGAATTCTTAGCCAAATGAATTGCACTCTGACTATCACTATATAATCTACAACTCTCTTGCTCCTTTCCAAGCTCTTCCATGAATCATGTCATCCATATCATCTCTTTGCTAGCCTCTGTGACTGCAATATACTCTGCTTCTGTAGTTGACAAGGCAACAACCTTCTGCAACTTTGATATCCAGCTAACTGCCATTCCACCAATAGTGAAAACATATCCTGTGGTGCTCCTCCAGCCATCCAAATCACCTGCCATATCTGAATCTACATAACCATGTAGAGAAGTATCTGAACCTCCATAGCACAAATGCCTACTACTGGTTCCTCTCAGATATCTAAGGATCCACTGAACTGCTTTCCAGTGTTCCTTTCTTGGATTGGCCATATACTTACTTACAACTCCCATTGCTTGGGCAATATCTGGTCTAGTACACACCATTGCATACATTAAACTCCCTACTGCAGAAGAATATGGAACTCTACTCATGTACTCTACCTCATCATGTGAATTAGGACATTGTTCTTTACTCAACTTAAAATGTCTAGCCAAAGGTGTGCTTACCGGTTTAGCATCCTGCATATTGAACCATTTCAACACCTTGTTCACATAATCCTCTTGAGACAAAATCAACCTGTGATTTTTCCTGTCTCTCTTAATGCTCATGCCAAGGATTTTCTTTGCTGCTCCCAAATCTTTCATGGCAAATGTGTGAGCTAATTTCACCTTAAGCTCAGAGATATCCTGCATGTGTGATCCTACAACCAGCATATCATCTACATACAACAACAGAATAATATATCTACCATTATTCAATCTCTTAAAATACACACAATGGTCAGATTGACACCTACTGTAGCCATGCTCAGTCATAAATGTATCAAATCTCAAATACCACTGTCTAGGAGCTTGCTTGAGGCCATACAAGCTTTTCTTCTCTAACTTCTCCTTACCTTTGACCTCAAATCCTTCTGGCTGGTCCATATATATTTCCTCATCCAAATCTCCATGAAGAAATGATGTCTTAACATCAAGCTACTCAAGATGCAAATCCTCAATAGCAACTAAAGACAATACAGTCCGTATAGAAGTCATTTTAACAATAGGAGAAAAAATCTCACCAAAATCAATACCTAGCTTTTGTGTAAATCCTTTCACTACCAACCTGGCCTTATATCTCATCTGTCCATTCTCACCTTCCTTCAATCTATAGGTCCATCTATTCTTTAGTGTCCTCTTACCAGTTGGCAGCTCAACCAAATCCCATGTTTGGTTCTCTTTCAAGGACTCCATTTCCTCAACCATGCCATGCTCCCACTGATTCTTGGACTCCACCTATATTGCTTCTTGAAAACTCTCTAGTTCTCCACCATCAGTAAGAAATAAATAGAATAATGAAGGAAAATATCAAATTAGAGGTTTACTTACCCTTTCTGACCTCCTAATGGGTGTCTGAGATTCGTTCACAACACGCTGTCCACCCAAATTCTCTGACAGTGACCAACCTCGATCACTTCCAGACATATAACTGGCCAACATCAGTTCTGCCTAACCGACGTCAGTTCCTATCCTACCGATGTCAGTCTCTGTATGACCGACATCAGTTTCTATCCTATCAACATTAGTTCCTACCTTGCCGACGTCAGTCTCTGTGTTTTCTTGCAAGTGATTATTTCTTCTTCTCGCGAGCTCATTTTGGACCGTCACCTCATCCAATTCTCCATTACTCTACCCAAATTAATTCAGCTTCTTTAGCTGATCACTATACATCACTTTTTCATTAAAAACAACATCATGGCTCCTAATTATCTTATTAGTTCCTAGATTCCAAAATTTGAAACTGAAATCATCAGAGCCATAGCCAATAAATGTGCACCTCATAGACTTAGCATCCAACTTCTTTCTATTTTCCTTATCAACGTGCACAAAGGCTTCACAACCAAAAATGTTGAGAAATGAGAGATATACCTTTTTACCTATCCATGCCTCTTTTATAATTCCACCATCTAGAGCTGTAGAGGGTCCTCTATTAATCAGGTACACTGCAGTATCAATAGCTTCTGCCCAAAACTCTAAGGGCAAACTAGCATGCAATCTCATACACCTTGCATGCTCCATGATTGTTCTATTCATCCTTTCAGTAATACCATTCTACTGAGGTGTCCTTGGAACCATCCTTTGCCTATGGATTCCATGCATATAACAATACCAATTAAACTTATAGCTGTAGAACTCACCACCATTATCAGATCTCAGGCACTTCAATCTTCTACCTATTTCATTCTCAACCATAGCTTTCTAAATCTTAAAAGTCTCAAATACATCAAATTTCTTCTTAATACAATAGATATATACCTTTCTTGTAGCATCATCTATGAATGAAACATAGTACTATGATCCTCCAATAGAAGCTACCTGAGCCAGTCCCTACACGTCTGTGTGAACAAGCTGCAACTTATGTTTCTTCTTTGTTGACCTAGTCTTGAGAAAACTCACTCTCTTCTGTTTCCCAAAAACATAGTGCTCATAAAAATCTAGATCTATGCTTTTCAAATCTGAGAGCTTACCTTTAGACTTAAGAATAAACATTCCCTTCTCACTCATGTGGCCAAGCCTTGAGTGCCATAATTTTGCATCCACATGTGAAGTAGATAATACAGAAGGAGAATTGTTAGTAACACAATTACATAAATAGAGAGTACCTACTCTCTTACCTCTAGCCATAACAAGTGCACCCTTGGTCACCTTCCAAGATTCAGCTATGAGAGTTACTGTACAACCCTCATCCCCTAACTTCTTATAGAAATCAAATTCCTCTTCAAGCTAGGAACATGCATAACATCTCTCAACACCCATGTGTTGCCATTCTACATTTTCATCTGCACTTTACCTTTACCAATAATTTTACAAGGCTCATCATCCCCTAAATACACTATTCCAAAATCTCCACAGATATAGTCACTAAAATATTCTCTATTAGGGGTAACATGAAAAGATGCACTAGAATCTAACACCCAAGATTTTATATTATTATGCAAAGAGAATATTAAATCATCTTGTGTAATACCTGCAACCTTTGCTTCTTCTTTTCCTTCGTGCTGATTGTCCTCCTTAGGCTTTGACTAGCAATCTCTGCTTATGTGCCCTATCTTTCCACAATTCTAGCATTGTGGCTTCCTGCCATTTCTGGATTTGGATCTACCTCTCACCTTAGACTTAGATCTTGATCTCCCTTTCTTGCTCTTCTCTTTTTGCCTTCCCCTACTCTCAAAACTTAAAGCATTCCCTGATGTTTCCTCTGTGCTTTTCCTATGAATTTCCTCATTCAAGATAACACTAACAACATCCTCTACTTTTAAAATATTTGAGGCAGATGCAATATTACTAACTGCCATTACTAAGCTATGCCAGCTTTCAGGAAAAGAACATAATATTAAAAGAGCTTTAATTTCATCATCAAATACAATATTGACTAAACTTAGTTGATTTACAATTCCATGGAAATCATTCAGATGATTAGATATAGATCCACCTTCCTGCATACGCAAATTAAATAACTACTTCATAAGATATACCTTATTAGAAGCTGAGGGTTTTTCATATAAATTTGCTAAAGTAGTCATTAACTCTACCGTAGACTTTGCTTGTGATAAATTAGATATCATAGTAGATGCCAAACTCAGTCTTATAGACCCCAGAGCCTTTTTATCAAGAACTTCCCATTCTTCATCATCCATGTATGTGGGCTTCTTTGCAATCCCACCTAACGGTAAGTATAGATCTTTCTGATACAAATAATCCTCTATCTGCATTCTCCAATGTTGATAATTTTTGCCATTAAACTTATCCATTCTCAATTTACTTTCTTCTGCCATTGCTTCTCCCACTCAAATAGAAATCCCTGTAGAAACCCTTGTGAGTAACCTGTAATCAATACACACTACATAGATCTGAACCACCTGTTAGTGAACCTGAGCTCTGATACCACTTATTGGATATCAAGCTCTAAATCTACAACCAAGGCTCTGATACCACTTGTTGGGGATCAACCAATAATTTGATTACACTTATGAAAGCAATAAACTGCGTAATTAAATCAGATAGATAAGTAACTAGAATGATAAATAGCAAAGAACAAGAGATACAAGAAACCACCCTGAAAACTTGTATTAAACTCTTTATAGAAGGAATACAATTGAAGAAACTTCTTTCTTCCACACCTCTCTCAGATGTACAGATCTCTCCTTAGATCTCTTTCCCTCAAGAGCTCTCTCTCTCAAGTACAATCAACTCCAACAACCTGGAATGATTCACCTATACAATTCTATATTGTTCTTTCAACATTCACATACACTACTATGAGCTAAGAAGATCTATCCTAATATAGAATTAGGAAACTTGAGCATGCATTTACAACCAACAGTTATGCCTCTTAAACAAGGGCTCTAAAAATAGTCTTACTAATAATAGAGATGCGGACTTAAGACTATGACCTAATCCTAACATGCAAGCACTTGGTCTTGTCCTCAAAAATAGCTTTCTAGACGCACAAGTAACCGATGTCGGTTCTTGCCTGCTTGCTTGTGACTGATGTCAGCCGATATCTGCCAATGCTGGCATCTTCTGAACTGCTCTTGATCGACGTCGGTCACTCCTGACCGACATCGGTGACTGTGTAACTACTACAACCTTGCAAAGTGCTCCTTGGTGAAGCTTTTAGGCTACACACCTTAACACTGTATCCTTATCTATACACATAAAACATCTAAGGGATGCATATTTGAGTGTTCTTGAAAATAACTTCAACATTTAAGCATATTAGTTGTGGTCATAGTTTTGGCATAAGACATCAAACTCAAAGAGGAAAGTATATGGATCCTAATTTATCTTTCACCTAAAATTAGTTAGGGTATAATGAGGGATATTTTTCATAGGTACATTTACACCTAGGGTATTAATGGGAAACTATAAGGTTGTAGACTCATTGATAGTTTTTTCTTCTTGATGGTCCTCTATGAATTTGTTAACTATGCATAGACCAATGTCACCCACTCTTAAAATTCCTTGTTAATATCTATAATCCACAATGAATAATAAATGAAATTTTTGAGATTCTCTAAGGGAAAATAGTGTCTCTTAGATATAGGTGAGGGAGTGGAGCTTTTTTAGAATCCTATCAAAGGTTCAACAAACAGGTTATCTTGTTTAGGGAATTTAGTAAGTTATGTAAGTTTTATATCTCTTTCTAGGGATATGAGGGATATAAATTATATTTTATAAAGGATTTTGGGAAAGGGTGGAGGGATTTTAATTCTAGACTTTTGAGTTTGGGGTGTCCAAATAGTAACCCTCTGAAATGGTGGAAAGTTGTTCTACTCAAGTGTATGAAAATCCTTTTCCTCTTGATTCTTGGTTTATTCTACTATTTTTAGCAATAAATCCTCTATTAATTTATTCTTTAACTCTTCTGATGACAATTATGTATTTCCTATAGGCATTTAATTGAGAATTATAGTTTATACAGGTCGTGACTTTATTCCTATATCAATATTAAACTATATAGATAATAATCTACCAATATGGTCTCATTTCTACTACATATAAATCAACCACTCTTCTTCTTTTGTGATTTTCCCTACCTTGTCCTACATAGGGTTAGAAAAACATATGTTTTTAATTTTTTCATTAATATACTTTTATGATAATTGAATCTTATGCCTATAAATCAAGAAATGTTAACTAGGAAAATAATAATTTTAAGCTAATAAAATAGGAAATTTTAATCTAGGAAATAAAAATAATTTATCAACATGAAGATATAAGTGTTTTGACATCTTCCCTGTAAATGGTGACAAAATGATGAGCAAAATTTAACCACCAATTAAACTAATTTCAAAATAATATTTATACGTACAAACTTATCAATAAATAAGGTAGACACTTGGTTTATGAACTCTATTTCCTTCACTATTTTTCAACCTAAGATGCACTGATCTTGACAAGATCTTTTATGTGTAACACTCATTTAGTCATTGATACTAATCACTTATAAATAGGTAGCACACCCTTGCATAAACTAAAGTTACACTAAATTAAATCATAGTTTATAAAAATATAATGAATAAAATGAAGCGAGATAATTATTTTTAATTTTTCCTTAATAAATACAATAAAATTCACACCAATCATTATTATGTATAAATCAACTCATAAATATTAATTCACACATGCATAGTTCAAAAGTAAATAAATGAATTCTTTTACTCAAAATTTTAACTAATCTAATAAATTAGGATCTTAATTTCAAATCCTTGCAAGGGGGCCCTCCTTAGTTTAATTTTTTTTATAATCCTTCCCTTGGGTAGTAAATAATTTTACTTAAAATCACTTTCTTGAATTAAGAATCTTGTAACAATTAAAGATTTCTACAACAAATATTACAAAAGATAACTTATATAATTTTGTTATTAATAATTCCCTAATTTTATATTATCACAATCTTATTCCCTGTTGTCTTAAATATAGGGCTAGGCATATTATTTTTTTAACTATAAAACTACCTAAGCTAAGAATACAAACAAATTTTAGGAAAATATTTGGTACATCCTAACTATAAGAATGTGGCCAACAATGATTGTGAGAAGAAAATATAATGAAATATATTCTATTACATGGTTGTGATGATAAAGAGATATGGTCCAAAAAGGAAGAAGAATTGTTAGCACCTTCATCCATGAATTTTTTATATTCTTAAACTTATTATATTCATTCCTTAACTCCCTCAACCTCTTAACAATAACAAAATATGTCATTGCAACTGTGATAGACTAGAATAGTTTTCCAATAGTTGTTATGGGCTACTTTCAGTATCCTACTCATTTTTTATAGTTTTTAAACCTGATATATTACTCCATTAATTATGAATTAGCTTTTCCCATCTTTTACGAGGTGGCACTACCCAGTTGCTATAGGCCAATAATTAATATTGGTTGCTCAAAATATTAAACACATGATATTATAATTAAAATAATATAACAAATATAGTCCATAATGAATATTAAATACAAAATAAACTATTTTATCCATATAAACATAAATAATATAGGAATAATATTTATTAGTGTTTGTAGTCATATAAAATGTTAAATTTGGTAACTTGAATGTGGCTAATGACACCCAATCTATAAGTCCATCTTGCTTTTTCTCATGACCCTTATAGGCATGTTTTCACTAATTCTCAGTCATCCATAACCTCCCAGACTAAACCCTTATAGACCTAAATTACTCTTTCCATACTTAATCCATCCCCTTAGGTCCTGTCAACCATGGACAATAGCACCCAAACTTAGACTACAACACTAAAACTTAGGGTGTCTTATTTTTGGTGCTATTGTCCAAGTGCATTTTGGATTCTAATGGTCATATTCTTATGAATCCTTATCCTAACTTATGTAAACCTAAAATAAATTAATTTAACCCATGATCATTAAATGCCCTATAAAAATCCATTCAAAGTCCATTTAGAAGGGTTGACACTCATCTACAAGAGAGAAGAAAGAATACAAGTAAGACTACTCAAGCATTTTTCCTTATTCTCTGCATAAAGCCATCTAATAATATTTCAAGCTTATTCAAACCTTTACACCAATCCCTAGTCATTTCAAGTACACCTAGTTTCACATTTGCTTGAATTTTCATCACATTATTGCACCAAGAACTTCAATAGGAAAACTACATATAGCTTGATCCCTCCTCAAAGTATTGGTATGTAAATAGTGTGCCTACACATGAGGTGTGAAGTATGTCTAGTGTATTATTTACACACTAACCCCTCCTCTCCTTTCTCCAAATTTTATATTCAAGTTCAAACATAAAGAGGACCTACAGTATTGAAGATTAAATTAGATACACAATGAGCTACATGGAATTTTAGGCTTCAATATTTCACAAGTAGGGTCACATAGACCTAATACATTGTAATATCCCTTTCAAATAGGAAATATAGCAACACAAAAAACTTTGAACAAGATATAACTTCGATTGAATAAATTCAGAATGATCACAATAATATAGTCTCTGAATAGCAAATTACAAATCTTCTCACTTGTCCTTTTAAACTATTACAATTGCAGTCCTTTCTCATGCATATAAATATGAAATACAGTCTTAAAAAACCCTGGCTTATCAAAACTGGAAGTGAAAATTGAATTCTGGAAGGTTTCGGTCCTTCTATGTCGACACACAGTCACCGTCGCCGGTCGATATCTCACCGACGTCGGTCTCTGTCGGTCGACTTTCTGCCGACATCGGTCTTCAGTCGACCAATGTCAGTCACTGAAAACCCTCTGTCTACCGAGGTCGGTTCCTGAGCTGATCTATACGGACCTGTACGGACTTTGTACGGCTGCCAATTAAGCACAACTTCCCTGTTTCAACCCCTGATTTGGAAATATACTTTTCTAGCACAGAAGATCTCTAGCTATATAATTTATTGAATCAAAACAAGAATAAAGAAATACCTGGAATATCTGTAATAACTTCTGTGTGAAGTTATCTCTCAAACCTAAAATTCTGTGATAACTTCTGGATGAAGCTATCTCTCACTTTGGCAATAGATCAGCTGATATTCCATAGCCTCTTAATTGCACACATTGAAGAGGGAATGTTCTCCAATGTAAATGGAATCCTTAAACCCTAGGCTCAGTCTTCACAGAAGAAATTCTCAAAATCAATATCAATAATCAATAGCATAATGAACAATGGCCTCCATGAGAAACCCTTATACCCTCAAAAGATATGCTTGCCCTAATTAGGGTTTCTTAAATTAGAATTAGGGTTTTTAATTAAAAATAGGCTAAATAATTAATATTTGATTAAATCAATCAAATATTAATATCTCCCTCAATACATGTCGGATCGACAAACCGATCGAAGCTAGTGAATCAGGGAGTGATTCTACACATAACCATACCATAATAATGGTGCTCCACTGCATATCAAATATCCCTAAAAAGTAGGAGCCCTGGCTAAATATGTCTGACATAACCTGAATGAGAATCAAATGTAGAAATCCTGTGAATCAAAGTCAAGCCAAGCTCCATTATGACCCTCTATCCATCCTATTAGCCTACGAAGGTCGCATAATAGGCTAACCATGAACTCAAAACATGTCAATTAAAAAGGGGACATGACATACATAAAACCCAAAAAGTTCAAATCACCAGGACAAAAACACCAAGATAGGACTATAGTGTCAAAACCCATGGTGTCCCACTTTCATCACTCCTATTCAATTAAGAAATGAACTCTAAATTCCTATTTATGATAGTCTCCAAAGCCTACACAAAGCTTTCTAGACCCTGTCTCAGTCAAAATAACACAAAATTAGATAAGTTTATCTTTCTCTCTCTCACTACTATTTTTAGAGCAACCCTAACTATAGTCAAATTTTACAAATTAATAGCCTAACTATTGTACATTATTTAATAATTTTATCTACACAAACTCATTTATTATTTAGGAATTAAACATATAATTTCTCAAAAATAATTAAATCATTTGGTGAACCCAACTTACTTCAAATTTTGCATAAAACCCTTAGAAACTCTAGGGCTAATTCCTAGCTGATTTTTCCCATTAATTTTTACATTTTTTATTGCATATTAAAATAAAAAATTCCTCTCAAATTTTAAAATTTTGTATTAAATTTTAAAATAAATTAATTTCAAACCCTAGTTGCATCAACTAGCTCCCAGTAATTTTCCAATCATTTTTTGAATTTTTAGTTTCATATTAAAATCAAAACATCATTCAAAATTTCAAAAATCCATAATAATTTTTTTTTTAAATATTATTCTCAAACCCTAGTTGAATATATTAGGTCCCATTAAATCAAACACTTCCCCATAAATTTTTGAATTTTTTCTTAAATAATTAACTCATAAATTTAATTTCAATTTTAAAAATTCATAGTACTTTTCAAAAATATTTTTTGAAAAATCTCCAATTGCATGTACTAGCTCCTACTTTTCTTCTTGAGGTATCACCTTACATCTACACTCAAATTGCAAAAATGGTGCTCATTTATTTACAAACTTTTCTTACATTTCTTTTAAATAATAACAAAACCATAATGGGTCCTATCATGTACATGAATGATGAAGTCTATCATATGTTAGTATAAAGTTTCATCCTTTTCATTTCATGCTTAATTTTCATAATAAGGGTTGATATTACAACACGAATTGCTAAAATTACACAAGATTTCAATATTAATTTTGCATACTCTCTATCTCTAATATGGAATAATTTTCAATTTTATCATGCTAAACATGTTAGTGATATTATGTTACAAGTCAAAGCTCTTTATGAATTTAGACATAAAATCATGTTCTCTATCCTTTAATTTCTATTTATCATATGGAAAAGTCTCCAGATTTATCATACTAAACACATATAAAATGTTATGTTGCATATCAATTTTTTCTATGCATTCATGCATAATGTCACATTCTCTATCTCTTACTTGCTATCTTGCCTATGGATTATTCTTTATAAGTATATCTTTGCACAAATAATCACTCAAATTACATGCATTTCACTCTACATTCATGATTCTTACATCAATACATATAACTCATTGGTTATTTGTAAGTATCTCCCTGTCATTACTAGACACTATTAAACACTAATGGTTATATCCATCCCTTATTCCTTTGAACTTGGTACATCTAGCTCTTATGACACACCTACTACTAGATCCATGACTATAGTAGATCATGCGATCCATGCTATCACCCAAGATTATGAAGATAGGTAGGTTGATTACACCCATGGCTATAGCTTTCTCACTCAGATGAACATCCCTTCAAACATAATTTCTATTCTTAAACTCCTTCAACAATCTAAAATTTACAAATATGTGTTGTATATAGCCCTTCATAATACCAAAGTTATTGTTTTAGCCAAACCAGCTTATGTTGCATTTATCCTCAACACATTAAAATGGAATGAAGAACATATTTCCTTTGAGAAAGAGGATTTACCCACACAACACATCATTACACAACACCTCCCTTTATATATTCAATTATAAATCAATGATGTAGGGGTAAAATGAGTGTTAGTTGATAATGGTTTAGGACTTAACATCTATAACATTTCCTTTCTTATATGTCTTAATATACAACCTCATAATCTAGATCATTATGATATGAACTTCATAGGTTTTGACAACATTTCACAAAAATTCATGTATCAAATAACACTTAATCTCATATTAGGGCCTAAGACACTACTAATTACTTATCAAGTCATGTCAATTGACCTCAACTATAATTTATTACTTGGCCATCCTTAGATTCATGATATGCATACAATCCCTTCTACACTCCATGCATATCTCAAATTTAGCCACAAAAGATACATATAAACATTCCCAATTGATAACAAACCTTTTAAATACTGTCAATTTGCTAACACTCCACAAAATTATATTCCACACTTTAATCCTAGATATTTACCTATGTAACCCATTATTCATAATGTACCCTCAGACCATGTAACACATCAACAAATTCCAAATTCTATAATAGCATTGACATGAAATCATCAGTTCACCTCACCTTTTACACTTAAATTACTTAATAAAATGGGATATCATGGCAAAGGCCTTGGAAAGCATGAATAAGGAATCATCAATCCTATCAAGGCATCTACACAACATAGAACATAAGGGATAGGATATCAGTTTACCTATCCTCATAGTAAACCCTATTTTTCCACTTTAAAGCATATCAAGTTTTGTCCACCCACTACATTGGTAGATCACACCATTAATCATTCTTCAACATTATCATTAATCTACCTTTATCTCATTGATGATATAGTTTCACAAGACATGTTCAGATTAGATGAATTTTACAATGATAAATCCCTCCTACAATTTCTTGAAGCATATAAGGACGTCCCATCTTGTTATCATAAAAATAGATTTCCTCATCACACAAATGCCCATGCATATTTTAGAAAAAGTATAAACTCACCCCAAGACATACCAATTAATTCAAATGATATTATCCCTACAACTCCTTACACATTTGATCATTCCACATTGCTTAATAAAGAAACCATAACTTTTAACTTTAGAATTGATCAAGATCCCCGCATTATCTTATTAGTTATTTCCCTCCAAAAGGAAGAAGATATATATATCCATAAAACTTTAACAAATTTCACAAAACTTTTTGCTTGGTCTTACTTAGATATGCGAAAAATTGATACATATATCACCATCCATCAGATTCCCTTATACCTAGATGCTAAACTAGTTAAGCAAAAAATTCACAAAATGCATCTTAAGGTGGCTCTCTTGGTCAAAAATTAAATCCAATTCCTCTTAGATGCTAGATTCATTCAACCAATCGCACACCCTGAATGGATTTCCAACATAGTCTTTGTAGTCAAACCTAATAGACAAATTTGGTGTTGTTTTGATTCTCAAAATTTAAATAAAGCATACCTAAAATATGATTTCCCTTTGCCTAATATCAACATGATCATCAATTCTATAGCTAGGTATGAAATGTTATCTTTCATGGATAGCTTTGTTAGGTACAACCAAATCAAGATCACTAAAGAAGATCAAGAAAACATCTTTTATAATGCCCTAGGGCACATTTTATTATATTGTCATGCCTTTTTGATTAAAAAATGTTAGAGCCACATATCAATGTACCATGACACATATCTTTCACAATTTAATTCACCATATGGCTGAGTATTATGTTGATGATATATTAGATAAATCCAAACAATGACAACATCATGTTATTGATTTATGAAATATTTTTCAATGACTCAAACAATATAATGTCTAATTAAACCCAAAGAAATGTGTGTTCAGAGTTACATCAAGTAAAATCCTAGGTTTCATTATCTCTCAATGTGGCATAGAAGTTGATCCTAAAAAATTCAAAGTAATTATTTATATTCCACCTCCCACCAACTCAAAACAACTCTGATCCCTACAAGGCAAGATATAAGTAACTCACCATTTTGTAGCTCAGTTTGCTGATAAAACTTAGTCATTTACTTGACTACTAAAGAAAGATACAAATTTTATTTGGGACCAAGCTTACCAAGAAATATTTGATACAATCAAGTAATATCTTATTAATCCACCCATTTGAGTACCACTTATCCTAGACAATCCTTTCCTAATATATATCTCAATAATAAATCATGCATTATGAGCACTCTTAGCACAACAAGATGATCAAAATACTGAATGATCAATTTATTACATTAGTTTCACATTAGTTTATTATGAAAAAAATTACTCCCCAATTGAAAAACTATTTTTAGCATTAGTATTTACCACATAAAAACTCTGACATTACATGGTCAATAATGAGACTCAAGTTATCACAAAATTAGACCCCTAAAAGTTCCTAATGGCCAAACCACATCTTTCTAGTCACATCACAAAATGGGTTATGTTATTAACAAAAGTTGACTTAAAAATAGTCCTCCATAAATCAATAAAGGGTCAAATCATTACAGACCATTTGGTAGCAGCACCATTGTTAGATACCAACCCTTTTAGTGACACATTCAGAGATGATTTCACCACCTATTCTACTCATTTATATATCTATACCATGTTCTTTAATGGCTCCCAATGTGCATCTATTGCAAGGGTACCTTCTAGTCACATAGTTCCTATAGTATACCAATTAAGTTTCTCTTGCACCAATAACACTATAAAATATGAAACATTTATCTTAAGACTATTCACTACCCAATCCCTCCAAATCAAATCTATTTAGGTCTTTAATGATTCCAAACTTATGGTCAATTAAGTCAATAATGTTTATCAAACAAAATAAGAACACCTTATCCCATGCTGCGACATGGTATAGTGTCTATCATCATAATTTGACTACTTTTATATTGAGAGCATTCTTAGAAAAGACAACAAACATGTAGATGTAATGGCTAGTGATGCATTTCTAATTCCCATTGACATCAATGATGATCAAGAAATATTTACAATTCAATTATTACAATCACCATCAATATCCAATGTAGATTTGATATCTCTTTCCATCTTAGCTACTACATGAAGATTTGTAACCCTAGAATGGTTCTTTGATTTTTATAACTTTCAAAACAAATCTATTACACCAGATACTTTCTCCCAAAATGATAAACATAAGTTACAAAAATAAGCAATCTATTATGTAATCATTAATGGGAACCTTTTTAAATGATGCTTTGATGAACACTTACTATGATACTTAACCTCAATAGAATCCAAAATTACTCTAGCTCAAATATATGATAGTGAATGTGGTGGACACTTTAGCATAAAATCCATGTCACACAAACTACTTTGACAAGGGTACTACTTGCCTACCATGGAAGATGAATGTTTACAATATGCAAAGCTATGTGATAAATTTCAATGACATAGTAGTCTATAACATGCACCATCACAATAATTACAACCTATCATCTCTTCATGTTTGTTCATGTTATGGGGATTTGATCTCATTATAAAAATTAACCCCAAATCTAATGATAAACATAAGTTCATAATCACAACTACATGATACTTTACCAAATGGGTGGAATTAGTTCCACTTCAACAAAGACATTTGTATTTTTATCATGACTCATATTATATTAAGATTTGGCCTATCGATAGCTATCATTTCTGATAATGGAACATCATTCAAGAACAAAATTGTCAAAAAAAATTGTACCAAATACAAAATTAAGTACACATTCTCCATTCCATATTACCCATAAGGAAATGATCAAGTAGAAGCTAATAATAAAACTATTAATAGCATTTTGAGTAAAATAATGAAAAAAATTGGAGATGATTGGAACAATCAACTAGTTTTAGCATTATAGGCCTATTGAACAAGTATTTGTATGCCCATAAGAGATACTCCTTATTCACTCATTTAAATCATAAAAGTAGTTTTACCATTGGAATTAGAAATCCCATCTCTCTATGTCTTGCTTAAAGGTATTCTCACTGATGACTAGTATCATGAAAATCATCTACACCAACTTGAATAGTTAGACCATACATGAATTTAAGTTATAAAACACCTTAGAATATATCAAAAATGTATACAAAAATCCTAAAAAAAATGAGTTCACACTAGAGAATTCAAATTTAATGATCTTATTCTCAAAGAAAACCTTCACAATGTCAATGCTAAAGAAGAAATCAAAGAAAAATTCAAACCAAATTGGCTAGGTCCATATATTTTTACCAAAAATCTTATCCCTAAAGTGTATCATCTAGACTCACTTGAAAGAAATAAACTCAAAAACCTAATGAATATTAAGCATCTACATAAATTTCATGTTTAGTATTCCATTTTACATATTACAGTCTACATAATTTCTATTCAAAGTGTAATTATACATAGCTTGTTTCAAAATACAAAAACAATATAAAATATCAAAAATACCAAAAACATTCAAATATATTTAAAAAAACCTTTTGATTGTATGCATCATCCATGATTTATATTGCTACTACTATGTTAGACTCACATTTGCTATTGTATGCTATTATTTATCAATTTATCTACATTACTATGATTCACTTGATCTTCTTTGAGTGTGTATAGTGACATCTAGATCCTTGATTAATTCACTCTACCCATTGAGGAGACATCCCAATTATACATTTGACACACACATCGATATACATACCCACTAGGGGCATCTTCTATATGACTACACCATCAAGGTTATGTCATTCCTACACTACACACTCCAAGTTATCATGTTTATGTACATTACTTACTAGATTACATAGATTATTATATCAACATTTTACTATTATATATCTCTTATCATATACCTAGTCTTATACTAAACATGTCTTGCATACTTTCACTCTTTCTTTGATTAGTTAGATGTGATTCCATCTTTATAGTTATTACATGCTTTCCCTTCTTGCTTAGTGTAGCTTGTTAGATTGCATTTCTAGTTCCTTCTTGTCTCTCGTATGTGCTTTAGGAAATTCTCCAATGTCCTTATCTTCTATTCATGTGTGTTCCTTAGGATATTTACCATTGTCATTTTCTTGTACTCCTCTATGTGATTGTGGCTTCCATGCCAACTTGTTTGTTTCAATTATATGTGTATGTGGCATTTGAACATGCCTTGTATGATTAATTTATAGTTTGAGTGACATGTGCCCATGTACCTTGATTTATTGGCCCTTTGGCCACTCTGGTATGCTTCTTATGTCTTATTTTTTATGCTTGTTTCCTGATTACTTTTCCTATTCATAATGGCATGATCTATATCATGCATTTCCTTGTTTTCTTGGATGTCATGATGGACATCATATTCCATCCCTCCTTGCTAACAACTAAAAACTAACACTTTCAATTCTAATTCAGTAAATTACACATGTTATTATATTATTATATCTATCTATCAATACCCCTATTGATCTAATAATCTTTCAATGCAAACCATTATATATCTTGAGATATCTTATTAATTATCATTACTATATCATGTATATTTCTAGCTTAACACATTTGTAGGGATCTTTATTTTGAGGGAAGTCATTACAGCATCTTCATTCCTACCCTCAAAAGAGGGGGCTATAAAAAGGGTTTTGTGATAGACATTAGAGCTCCTAACAATCATAAAAGTAGTTTTTAGAACACTTAGAATGGAATTCAGACATCAGACTAAGAAGAACAAACTAGGTAGACAATAGAAAATAAAAAATAATTACCAGATTTGACCCTGGATAACAATGTTAAAGTTTTCATCTAACACCAGATAATAAGGTGTCCTATTTTTAGTGCTCTTATGCAAACAAAAAAAATTAGTTTTTCCAAAATAAATGGAAAAGTGAGTTTAATCATAGGTTTGTTAGCTCAATATAGTCTAGATTCAACATACTTTAGTACAGTTTTTGCTTAGAGAATCTAGATATAGGGGACATCATGCACGATATGAAGGCTCTCACTTCCAATTTTAGATTAGGTAGTTGATATAAATTCTTTATTAGAATCCATGTTCTAGACATCAGTGATTTTGGGTAATGTGTGTGGCACATTAATCCTCCCCTTTTTTTGAGTTCAATTTACTTTGCAAGCATTTCTTAGCAGTTGCATGCCTTTATCTACAAGTGGTTGGCATCTTTTTTCAAGTTTGGATTTAATACAAACTTAACTTCTTGAGTACCCAGGTTCTTGATTTTTCTTCCACATAAGCTTATTTCACTAATTTTATAGTGGCTTTTATATAAGCTTAATCTCCATCTTTAAAAATGGCTAAGAGTGACCTAGTTTCCATCATATATTCAACTACCCATGCTAACATTGTTAGATCATAGTACATTCATGGGTTTTAGGATCCATCTCATATGACATATATTCCATATTGGTATTTCTTCATAGATTTAACTCATGAGGTAATGATGGAGCCAAAGGACTAACTAGCCTTTGTATTCTTGAGCCACCTATTCAGAGGCATTGGACACACAGTCTAAAAATTGATTGACAAATGTATGATTCATTAGCTTCACTTAGTAGGAAATAATGGATATAAAGGGCCTACCTTTGCATTTTTGAGCCACTTCTAGAGAATTAAGCACTTAGCTCCATTCATGATATTAATTTTGATACAATACACACCTAGCATAATCCAGAATCACAATAGGTTTTGTATTGGTTCACATACCCAATGAGGTGTATGCATTCCTTTATTTTCTTCTCTTTCTAACCTAAATTTTATATGTTATTATTTTATATATAGTGTATCTAGTAAGGATTGATCTACTTTATGTTTTTTCATTACAAATTCACACGTCAAATTATGCTCTCTCTATGCACATCCAACATCACATATCTTCATCAGCTTCACCTTTATAGATAAGTTCAGGTATGCTTTCTATTTTTCCTTTATCCTAGTATTTTTATTTGTTGTATCACTAGAATAAAAGGGGGGCAAATTTAGTCATATAAAATGTAAAATTTGGTAAATTGAGTGTGGCTAATGACACCCAATCCATTGGTCCATATTGCTTACTCTCATGACCCTCATAGGCATGTTTTCACTGATTTTGAGTCATCCATAGCCTCCCATACTAAACCCTTAAAGACCCATATTTATCTTTCCATGCTTAATCCATCTGCTAGGTCTCATCATCTATGGACAATAGTGCTCAAACTTGGAATATAGTGCCAAGACCCAAGGTATCTTATTTATAGCACTATTATCCAAGTACATTTTAGCTTCTAATGGTCATATTCTTCTAAATCCTTATCCTAGTTCATGTTGGCCTAACACTAATTAATTTAACCCATAATCATTAAATCCACTATAAAATTCCATTCAAAGTCCATTTAGAAGGGTTTCCACTCATTTACAAGAGAGAAGCAAGAATACAAGAAAGACTACTCAAGCACTTTTCCCTATTCTCTACATATAACCATCTAATAGTAATCAAGCTTATTCAAACCTTTACATCAGTCCCTAGTCATTCCAAGTACACCTAGTTTCACAGTTACTTACATTTTCATCACAATATTGCACTAAGCACTTCAATGGGGAGAACTACATATAGATTTATCCCTCCTTGGAGTATTGGTATGTAGGTAGCATGCCCACACATGGGGTGTGAATTACATCCAGTGTATTATTTACACACTAACCCCTCCTCTCCTTTCTCCAAATTTTATATTCAAGTTCAAGCACAAAGAGGACTTAGATTATTGAAGACTAAATTAGATACAAAATGAGATTTGTGAACTTTTAGGCTTTTATATTCATATCCAAGGTCACACAGACCTGGCACACAAAACCTAGAAATCTTAAATCTATAGGCCAACAGTGCCAAGATAGGACTATAGCACCAAAACCTAGGGTGCCCCACTTTTGGTGCTCCTGTCCAATTAATAAATGAACTCTATATTCCTATTTTCAATATTCTCCCAAGATTTCACATATATTTTTAGACCCTATCTCAGTCAAAACAACACAAAATCAGATAAGTTAAACTTTCTCTCTCTCTCACTACTATTTTTAGAAAAGCCCTAACTATAGTCAAATTTCACAAATTAGTATCCTAATTATTATGAATTATTTATTTATTTTATCCACTTATACCTATTTAATATTTATTAATTAAACATATAATTTACCAAAAATAATTAAATCAGTGTTATTTATGGATGGAATGCACAAAACATAACTTTTATTTCTAAAAAGTTGTCAATATGAGGTTTCAAAGAAACATATTAGGGGATTAGATTAGACCATTTATATAACTCATAAATAATATTATATTACATTATAAAAATACAAAGAGGAGGAACTAAAATATGTAGTGGAGGAATCAATTATGTCTTCTAAAAATATAGAGAAATTAAAGCAAATCCAAAAAATATAGTTGTGGACCAAACAAAAGATAGACTTGGTAGTAGATACCTTGGGGAAAAAATAAAACTCAAAATATTTAAATAAATATAAGAATATTAAACACAATGGAGGATATAATTATAAAAATAAATAGATGATGAGAGTAAAAATATTAATTTTCAAATATGGCTACCCAATAGGCCAAACAGAGTCTAGAGAAGGGGATGAAAAAATGAGTTAGACAAAAAAATATAAAAAGAAAAAGATAAGAAACAAAAGAAAAATGTGGAGAAAAAATAAATATATAAGAAAAATAAAAAGTAAAAATATAATAAAACAATGAAAATAGAGGAGGAGAAAATAAAAATAGAGAAGGAATAAAAAAGGAATGCATAGGAAAAAGAGAAAGAAAAACAAAGGAACAAGAAAAAATGAAGCAATAAGAGGAGAAAGAAAAAATGGAACAAGAAGGAAAAATAAATGATGAGGATATGAAAAATAAATAATAATAGTAGATGGCATGGGAGGAAAAGGAACATACATAAAAATAAATAAAATGAGAAGGGGAAAGAGGTTAGTAGCCCTTATACAAGTACTGTAGAAATAGGGAATACAACTAAGATATCAATTAAAAGTTGCATAGGAATATTATTAATACGTCATAGTATTATAAATACTCACATGGATACCTTTAAATGGATAAAATCATAATTGTCATGTCACAAGTAGATAACATCTATAATTATGGTGCCACCAAGTTTTCTTTAGCCTAATGTAAGAGAAAAAATTATAGTAGCCCTATAAACATTGAACCCAATAAAATAATAATAATTTTATATATTCTTATTTATATTTTTAAGGTATAATATATTATGAAATGTGTAAAATCATAATAAGGCATCAAATTTTTTCTAACTTCCGTAACCAACACCATACCTCAATATGATCTAGACACAACATGGCTAATAAAGAGACAATTAGAGAAAGTTGAAAAGAATTTCATCAAACATGTAGAATATATATTAGATAAGAGAATAATAAAATTAAATAATAAATAATAATATGAGTAATAACTATTGGATCCATTATTATGGGAACACTAGGTTATAAGGACGGAATACAAATAACAAGTGAGGAAACTATTAAAAATAATGGCAGATGTAGGCACCTACTTTATGATGCATGAACATTAGGTTTTAGTTATTATTTTTGTAAATTTTGGTATTTAATAGGTTTATGAGGTCATATTTTTTCTATTTTAAGCTTTTTCATGATTTACCTTATGTTTTTGTCATTTTGGCTTGTTTTTAATTTTCTCGCCAAAACTAGAAATTTTAAATTTTAAACTTGTTTGGGGTGTTTTAGAAGATTTTTATCATCTCCTAATGTTTGTTTTTGTCATTATACTTGATTTATGTATCAATTAATATTTTGGGACACATATTAAATAGTATTAATGACTTAACTCATAACTAACCATGTAAACTCAATTGAGGTTAAGGTTTGGGTTGAGTTTACTAAGTTGGTTAGACAATTTTAGGAGTTTAGAACAAATGAATGGAGGATAGGGGTGAATGTATGATAAAATTTTATAGTTAAATACAAGAAAATAATATAAATAACACCAATTTCTAGTGACAAAGGATAAAAAATCTAAAAATATGGACTTTGAAAAGGCTGTGTAATACATTTTATACCTAAAGTAATGAAAGAATACCTCATTTGAGTTCCATGTTTCAAATTTAGTATGAAAATTCATGTAATTGAATGATTTTTATTTAAATAAAATTATTACTTTTTAATAGTATTCATTCATGTTTAAAGTCTCAATAAACAAGTATAAGTTTGATACAATAAAGAAATAGGGTTATAATAGTCAAGAAAATGGTATTTCATCATGGTTTAAGATTGAATAACATTATAAAGTGTGTGTCAGATTAATACATATGTGTGGGGTACCTTTTTAAATAAAAAATATTCAAAAACAAATATTGAATTTTGAATTTTACTTAAATTTGAGCTCTCGGCCTATACATAGTCAGTGAGGATTTTGAAGGACTAAAACATTTATAACTTGAAAATAAAACCTTAAAATTGAACAATTTTTTTTTGAAACGTGTGACGATTTTTTTCAATTTTTAAAATATTTTTTAAGAATTTTTTAGGTTTACATCTAAATATATTCAAAAATATTAGACTACATGTCTAAAACAAACCTATTTAGAGCACTACAAGCACTAAAATAATCATAACTTGAAAATAACTTGGCCAAATACAATGAAACTTTTTAGAGAGGTGAATAAAATAAATTGTGAGGTTTTAAATTTTGTTTCAAGTTTTTAATATACCTAAATATAAATTTATTAAATAAATTCAGTCTACAAACCTAGGAATAAGGTCTAGAAAACATGTTTTAAAATATGTTCTTATATTTTCTAGTTTACATAAAGGTGTAACCCAGCTTTATGAGTTGAGGAAAAGTGTAACAAATATAAAAGAGGATATTATATCATAAATATCCATTGTTGGTTAAAATTTATAGTCAAGAAGGTATTAATCATGATCTTCCTTAATCTCTCCTTCATTTTTGGTATCAGAGTGGGGTTTGGTTGTGCTTCAAAGGTGACCCAAAGAGAAAGATACTTAATTGAGAAGAGGGAAGATTAGTTTTTGAAACATAAAATTATAATAATTGTAATATGGAACTTAGAGTAGTAGCTAGACGTAGTGCTAGAGAAGGTCCAAGAAAACAGTTAAGAGATATATTATTGGAAGAGATGAGAAATTTAAAAGCACGTTTGAAGGCAATAGAAATTGGTCAAATAAGAGGCAAAGTGATAGGTGATGTGATTCATATAGAAGAATAAAAAAACTAAAAGGTTAAAAAAGAATAAGAGGAAGAAATAACAAAAGAAATAATCTTAAAATTAATCATAAGATAAGGTTTCAAGCCCAAATTGGAGGTTTTAGTATATGGAGGCAACCTAAATGTTGAATAAATTATGGATTAAATAACTAAAATGGATACATACTTTGATTATTAAGGAATAATTAAAGATAAGAAGGTCATTTTATTTTACTAGGTTGAAGGGACATACATCTCTTTATTGGGATAGTGTCCAAGATGAAAAATGGAAAAGAGGTAAAGATAAAATCAAGAAGTTGGATAGAATGATAGAAAAACTCAAGTTAAAATTCATGCATATAAACTACCATAAAAACTTATTAAAAACTTCAAATTTTGAAATAAAAATATATGAGTGTAAAGGATTACATTGAATAATTATATAATCTTAAAATCAAAGTTGGTCATGTAGAAGAAGAGATTGAGAAAATAACAAAGTATATCAGGGTATGTGCATGGAGTTAGGGGATAATTCTATGGACATACCCAAAAACATGTATGCGTTATTACTTAGCTTGTATGCATTTTTGGTATAAGGAATGTGTACATATTCCTTTACCAATAGGAATGCATACATGTTATAGGAATGCATACGTGTTCTTATAATTAAAAGGAATGTGTATGTGTTACCTGAACATAAAAGCAAAAAAATGAATTGATCATTTCATTTCTTCTCCTTGGCATTCACATTTTTCTCCTTCATTTTCATGTTTTGACCTATAGCTCATGTTTTTTCCTCTAGATCACATTTTCCCCTCTAGTTCATATGGAAATTGTTGCTTTTACTCTTAAATTTATGAGATCGATGATGCCACCATGAAGAAGAGGTAAGTTTTGTATTTTTTTTTTTTTTGAATTTTTTGCAAATGTTTTGCATAGTTTGATTTGAAATTTTTCTCCAATAGGTCAACATGGTCTACCAACCCTCCTAACCCTCTGCCTAACCCTCCTAACCCTCTACATAATCCTCCTAAACCTCCTATAGTTCTACTAGATCCACCAAGAAGTTAGGAGGATATAGATACTCACATAGTGGAGAACAAAATTAAAATTGAGTAGATAATTAGGAGAATGAGAGATCCCACTACACCTATTTAGCCAATACCCTAGAGTTAGTATTAGGTTAATTTGACTCGATAATGAGTCAAATTGATAGATGGAGATCACATAGGGATAGATGTATGGCTTATTATGTTGAAAAATTATCAACAAATGAGGTGAAGAAGAAAGAAATAAAAAAATAACAAATTTGTGCCATATTTATTGACCTAGTCACCAATGTACATTTTCTTGTAATGAAAAAAATATTCCCAATCTATTGATGCCAACACGATTTGATTAAAGAAAATTTTTGGGAGAAATGATGGATGGTGTTTGATTATTAACCTTGTAATAACCATGAGGTCCCTTTGTAATTTTTGAGGAAACTCTACTGTGAGTTTGTCCTCAATGAAATTCAAACCTATTTTGACTATGGTGAGTTTTAGGTTCAAGGGAAAGGCTTCACATAGGATCAACCACATGTATATCATGCACCTAATCAACCTATATGGATCCCTACCCAAAATCTACTTCATCTAGAGATTTTCTCTATGGTGAATGAGGTTGTGGAGATAGACACTTTGCAAGTGTTTAGTGTACTTATTGATACACTTATTCATCATACAAGTAGGCTTTTAGAGAGATTCTCAAGATACTCCACCTAGTGGCCATAAACCCCACCCATTAAGATCTTATGGTGTTATATTCACTAGACCTTTAGATGATGATGATCATACTTTAGGGGGCATTTAGGATATGGTCTTGATTGATGAGTTGTTGGCACACACATTTGGTTTGGATACATTGGGACTCTCTACACACATGCATGTATCTTTTATATAAATTTCATGTTAAATTTTTAAGTTATATTTGAAAATTAATAAGGTAAAAATTAATTACACATTTAAATTTAATAATATATATGTATTTTTTATGTTCTAGGAGGAGACGTTGCATTCAACATCATAATTTCAATATATTGAGCTAGATAGTGGGCCAACCACTAGTAATTTATCTATGTTAGTACAACACCATATAAATGTTGACCAAATTTGACCTTGTAGGTCAAATTGGTACCTCTATAGGTAAAATTTTTGATTTTTAGGTTTTTAGGGGTCTAATATTATGTCATGAAGTGTATTATAGGTTAATTGATGTCATTTAATGTTATACTAGCCTTGGTGCTTAGTCATTTTAATCCTTTTAGTCTTACAAGTCATTTTGAGGTCGTAAATTAGAATTAAATGAGTTTTAAAACCTCCTTAATAAGTGTGAAGGTGTATATGTCACATGCCATGTGTCCTATTATGCCTTAATCAATTATTCATAATTGAAAGTGGTAGGTTCTTTAGAAAAAAGAGAAGTTTTCTTGGGAAAAGAGAAGAGTTTGGAATTTGTATGATGCATGGGGGAAGGTGACACATGTGATAAAGCCATGGAATGTCTCTCCAAATTTATAAACCTCAATTTCACATTTTAAATGCTTTTTAAGTGCTAATTTTGAGCTAAAACCATTATACTCCTTCACCCTTCTAGACACAAAAAACTAGTTAGTAGGTTTATACTTGGTATAGATAGTTGGATAAATTCTAGGTAAAACACCTTTGGGAGGTCAAAAAACTCATATAGATTTATTTTCATAACAATATTTTGAATAATGGTGGCTTTTACTTTATGAACCATCCCTAACAAGTTGACTATGTTTTTTTGCTTGCTAATCTATGTACCCTATAGGTTTTACTCCATTTTGGATAAGTGCATATAAACTAGTTGGTTATGTTGACTCTAGAGGATGTTGGATATCTTATTAAATTATATTCATTATTTTTTTCATGTTTCATGGTATTTTGATGAGTAGGTTACCTCATGTTGCAGGAAGGTATCACCATTGTGAAGTTTCAGTCAAGTTCTTCCTTATTGTAGAATGTTGATCTTCTACAGAGGTCTCATGTGAATAAAACATGGTTTTCCACATGTGTCAATTCCAAATTTTCCCTCTATTCATTTTTTTCATCATATCATGCTTTGGGAAACTTTCAGTCTTTCCATTCCTCTCAGTCAACTCTTTGCTCAATTTCACTTATAGTCATGTTGAAGAACACATGTATATATCTTGTTTAGCTTGTTCATGGAATGGTAATCAAGGTATATTAGTTTGTTTAATGCATAAATAATTTATGATAGTTTATTTAGTTTTTATATAATATATAAGACTGGTTACAAGCTCACTCATCACACCAAATATTTATTAGATACCCCCTATCTACTTTTTTCTAGATGTTTTCAAGAGGTTTTCACATTAGAATGGATGTTTTGGAACTTGTATTCATATTGCATTAATGAAAATAATGAATTTTATGGATTTAAATTGATTTTAAGTTGTTCATGATGCCTTTCATCTACATATATTACTTTATTTCATGTTTTCTACCTACATATAGCCCATACACACCTATAGGAGCCTCCTTGATGATGTCATGCTGAGAGGAAAAGTTTGATATGTGTTTCAATCTCTTAATATTTATAATATTGCATTGGGTTAATTGTTTTAATAATATAAGTTAGTACAAACCTACACACCTTGTATACTATCCAGTTGATCTATTGCCTGTGTATGTGCAAATGACTACTTGTAGGTGGCACTATAGAGCTTTAGAAGTCCTTGTATGAGGAATTTGAAACATAAAAAACCTTATTTTGGATTTTAGAATTTTAATTGACCATTTCATACATTCTTGAAGTTTTAAATGATAAAATTGACATGTAGACCATCACCTATCATGAGATGTTAGTGTTTAAGGAGTTTATCCCTAAAATGTGAAAACAAAGGTCTAGGATTATTTTGTGAATATCCTATAACATGGTTAAAAAGAGTTTTAAAGAATATAAATAGTTAAATATTTTATCCTATATTATGGAGAGGATATATGCCAAATATAGAGGTCAGAAAGCTAGTGTAAAATATGAGTAGAACATCCTAAAGATGATTTTCAAAACATTGAAATCCTACATTAACATCTATAGGATTTGAGGTTTGAATGACCATTGACATCCCAAGAAAAAAAATAATATTCTCATGGTTGAAATGGCCTTATTGTTTGAATGGTTTATCAATAGACATGGGAATAATTATTAATATGCTAATATGTAGTGTTTCAAGCTTCATTAACACCTATAGGTGTCCCTTCTCAAGGAAATGTGCACCTACATCTAAGTATGGAAAGAGTGATCTAAGCATGGTATCTATGTGATGTTCTATCCTATATAAGGTGAAATAAAGTATGAATTTTTTTATATGACCCAAATTATTCAAATATTCCCTTTAAACACCATTAACAAGCTCATTTATAGATCATATGCACCTATAACTAACTGTAGACGACTATCTCAGGCAGTGAGCATAAATGAGTAATATTTAGGTGTTTCTAATGCATGAGATGAGAAAAATGTGTCAAATCAAACAAAAAATTAACCTAAGGGGTTATATATATGTTTTATACATTTTTTACAAATCATAACCATGCATTTATACATATAGGTACACTCAAAAACACAAAGTATAGTCAGAAGTCACATTCAAACCTATACTACCAATGTATGGAAAAAGGTATGAAAGAGTTGAAGTGTTTAAAAACTTGGCTCACATTCATCATGACCATGAAGGTATATATAATCTCTTTTAAATGGTAAATTATTCAAAAAAGGGCTCTAATGATGCATAACATAGTCCACTTGGGAGAGGCCTACACAGTCTACCTGTAATCAGTCTATCTTGGGTTTTAAAGCATTTGAGAGGTCAAATCATCAAACCAAGGGATAAAAATTGGTAAATAACATTTTTATGGGTTTTATAATCCCATAAAATATTCACTATTGTCTTATAAAATAGGTGATTTCCCTTTTTTGTCTCAGATAGAGGGCACTCACCTCATGCACAAACCCTACAAATTTGGAAAGTAGGGATGAAAGGTGATACAAGGAGCTAAGTGGAAATTTATAGGAGGTGTGATTAGTTTTAGGACACATAAAACAATATTAATAACATAATATATAAGGAGTGAATCAAATAGGGAGGTCTAAAACACCAAGGTTGCAGTCGGGCCTAGTTGGCAGGGTTAAGGTCTAAAAGCTAAATGGTAGGTCACTTTCACTTCTATCTCTTAGTGAGCCTTTTAAATAATTGGAACATGTTTTTAGGGTGAATTTAGAAATTTAAAATATATTGGTATGCATAAAAAACACAAATAAGGTCATTTTTGGTTCAAAGTTAACATTAGGCATGTGCAAAGGAAAGGAAAGGCTCGAATAGGTAACTTCAAATTCTCACATCTTTCATGAGGGTTTACATGGAGACTCAGGGAGTTTGGATAAGTTTAAAATGGTTCTGATCTACATTATTTTGGAATTGGTTTGTGATTATAACATTGCATCTTTATGAACAAACATTAAGAGAAGAAGTGACTAAAACCCCTTACAAACCTTGGTTCTAGACTTCATGGAGAAAACAAGATTAGAGGACTATCCATACAAGATGGAATGACCATGAAATTTATTTTACCTTGTAGATGAATCTTTCAGTATCCTTCCCATCTTTTTGATTTGTATGGAACTATATGGATGGAGTATAAAGCAAGGTGTTTTTGATATTTTGATTGTTATGTAGTTTATAAGAGATTCCAATAGATTCTAATCACATGGAAGGGAATATTAAGACTTAATATAACTCCCCATGTCAATTTCATGTCTTGTAATAACTCCTAAATTCCTCAACCATCTACTTCATCTTAGCCAGTCAAAACTAGCGTAGTGAACAAGCTAGTGAGAAGGGTGGAAAACTTTAAGTGAGCTAATTTTAAGGTATGCCTAATACCTCTAAGTCCATGGAGGGTATTTAAAAGTTTCATCCACTCCATTTTAATAATTTTCATGGAAAACTTATTCATTTTGGAATCCAAGTGTACAAGGTGTGTTGAAGAGGAGTTTTCTTAGATTGGAGTTGGTGATGGCTTATTCTCTGATGACCAAGACTATAACCAATGTATGGAGAGGCATATTTGAAATCCTTCCCTATCATTAAAATCCTAAAACCTATCCCTAGTTGTTTTTTGGAATTTCAAACAAGTTTCGATGATGAAGGTAGTTTTCTAAGACAACACAAAGAATTTCATGCCACTTTTCATGAGTTTCATGCCTTGTATGGACATTTGTACTTCCTGACCTTGCATATTTCATTTCACATCTTTTTATCATGCATATATAACTCCTTTTATTAGCTTGACAAGTGTCCTTGTGACTTTTGGAACTATTTATTCTCCTCTCTCTCTCAATTTCTATAAGAACTAGCCATTTTTGCCTTTGTAACTTATGATTCACTTGAGTATGGCAATGCCCCACTCATTTGCATACCATTTGATAAATAAGACTACTGATTTTGACCTCTTCCATGACTATTCATAGTGTGTTTTAGTTATATTATTGAATTTTATTAATGATGTCTTGTTGTTTCCTTAGCATTGTTATTTTATTCTCTCACCTATTTGTAGTTGGAAAGCTTCTTCTTGCAAGGCATTTGAAGTGTTTTATGATGTGTCAAGGTTGAGTGAGTTAGTATATTATAATATTGCCATTATAATACTTTTATCTATTCCTCCTAGCCTAAACATTCATCACAAACTCATAATGTAACATTGATGTGAGAAGATATAGATTAGATAAGTGTATTTTTGGTTAATCCCTTGTTCTCATGTGTAATATGTAGCTTGTTAGTAGTCATCAACTATTTTGGATCACCTCCCTTAGGATAGTTTGCTTTTATTTTTCTCTCTCCCTTTTCCATCACAAAGTTTATGTGTAGTAGTGATCCAAAGTGATACATCAAGGGAGATAGACTTATCTAGAGATTTACCTTATTATTAGTATCACCCATAGCCTAGAGGTATTTAAATTGTGCAAATTGGATGAGGATAGATAATACATCTCCTCGAAGGGTACAAATCCAAGTGACAATAATTTTTGGCACATCTAGTGGGACTCTTAGTCTAAGAAGTTGAAATATTTTTAGTTTTGTCTTTCAACATATCAACCTTTGGAGGCATATATATAATCATCAATGGATACTTTGAAGTTACATCAACTAGTCTAGTAGCCCAATTAATCCTTTTGAAATTTTTTGATCATCATTCCTTGTGTTCTTACTTCCTAATGAAGTTTCATGGCTGAATTTGATGTTGAGTATTATTTTACACATGTTGGTGAGGTTTATAAAGCTTATGAAATTCTTTATCAATATTTTTATGATACCTATCAACCCTAACATGGTCCTTATCAACCTTTTTATGAGTTGTATCATTGCTACAATTAGCCTTCTCCATATCTTGCTCTAGTCAACCTAGTCACTTATCGAGTTACTCCATTTCAACCTTCAAGCAAACTCTTTTGGGATATGAAAATTATATGTTAGAACTTGACACACTAAGGGGACATGGTCAGTATATTCCTATTCATTTCATTAATAAGGTGAGAGATGCATTAGATTTGGTTAAAAGAGAGTGGGCACCTATTGAGAGGGCCAATTGGTAAAGGCTCACAAGTGAGATGCTAGATGTGAGTGGTTTAGTTTCATCCTTGGAATATAGGCTAAAAATTCATGAGAATAAACCTCAAAAAACCTATTATCCTTCATACTCACTTCCCTAATATTTATATTATTCCTACTTGACCCCTATTCATGAGCCTAATGAAACTTATCAAAGCCATATTTTTCCCAATCAACTAGAAGAGAGAGTTGGGAAGATAAACCTTATTTTTACAAAAATTATTTATAGGAAGATTGATTTGGACATTAGGTAGATGTAGTAGTCCATATAATCAGAACAATATGTGGAATTAAAACCCTCATTTCCCTCTCTAATTGTATCCCCACCTCAATAAGAGACTCCTAGATATGAGATTTCAAGTTGGAGACAAGGTGGAGAATCCAAGCCTAAAGAGAACCCAAGTTTCTTGAGCACTTCATCCACTCCTAAAATTATATAACCATATCAATAATATACTCATAATACTAACATCCTAAGCTATAACAAAATAGGGGAATCATGGGGAAATACGGAGGATAACAGTATTGATAAAGAGTGTGAAGTTGAGAAATAACTTAATCCTATGCAAGCCCCTCCCACCCTTCTTCAAGAGAACTCATGTCTTCCATGTCATCCCTCTTGTAATACTCATCCTCATGAATATTAATATTAAATTCAAGAAATACTTTTCCAATAGAATCTATCCAAGAAAATTAAAGAGTTAGAGTCAAAGTTGAATTTGCTAAGTAAAGGTGTGATGGAAGGTTTAGACCCAAAAAAAGATCTTATGCCTAAACACACCCCATATACCCTTCCTAAAGATATTATTCAAGGTAAATAATATGTTAATGAAGTCATTATCAAATGGAAGGAAGAAAACCAAGCTATTTTAGCCCAACGTATACCTCCCCTTCCTCAAGAGCTTCCCAAAAGATCCCATGCAATTCATTCTAAATCTAATTTTGAGTCCTATGTTCCACCTCCACCAACTAGTTCATATTATCCTCACCCCATCACCCTTCACCTTGAGTGGTCTAGGTATTGGAACACAAATAGGAGAATTTATTTTAGGATAATTTATAACTCTTGCTTGAATAAAGTACAAAGCCTTGGTAGCCTCATTGGGCTAAGTCACCTGATTTTAAGATGTATGGTCTTGGCATCACCAAGAAGGAGATTAAATATCTTTCATCCCTTGAAAATAAATATTATATTGTGATAGCTAAGATATAATCTAAGATCCCACAAGAGGTATTACATGCTGAATAAGAGTTGAGTCCTTGTGTTGAGTCTTCTTGTTTAGTCAAAGAAGAAATCTTGGATGAAGTCTTTTTAGATTCTAAATAAGAGGATGAAGGAGATTCTCTTATTTTTCCCCTTAATGATGTGGATAAAAAATAAGATGAGTACTTGTGGTATTAGTTTGAAAACATTTACAATGAGTTTGAGTCTCTCAAGGGGTCTACAAATTCCTTAGAGCTAATTACAAGTAATGGTAAGCAAGATGACATTTTCTAAAATGTCATAAATGAGTAAGAGAAAATTCTACCTTATCCTTTAGAGGTCAAGACAAGCTTTTACTATCCTAAATATTTCAAGGAACAAGAAACTACTCCTCTTTAAATAATGCCTACAAAGAATATGCAAATAATTATGAGATGAAGAGTGGGAAGATATATGAGGTATATGTATAAGGCCAAGAGGAATAATTTTAAATTGGAGACCTATTTTAATATGGTCTACTTGAAATCATAGCAAGTGAAGTGCCAAGAAGTATGTCTGATATATCAAGTGTTCAATCCAAAGAGAAACATGCTTCGCACCATGATTCATCTCATGAAGAAGGATGTGAAATAAACTTTCCTTTTGATCTTGGAAAGGTATGTATGATTATTTTTTAGTTTTATATAGTTTTTTCTTCCTTTTTTTCCTAAGTTCTTTGAGCACATGTGTGTCTTGTTAGTGTCTTTATTTTACTTTGTGTGTGTCCTTTGTTTTATGTGGTTAAGATATTCATTTGGTCTTTTTTTAATATATCTTGTTTTTAATGGTCAAACTTAGTTTGTTTAATACTTTAGATGACACCCTAAGCCTAATGGACTGATAAGGCTACTAGTCTAGTTAGTATAGCAAGCATACTACCCCTATGAGTCACCAATTTTTTACCAAATTTAACCCTGTAGGTCAAATTAGGACCCCTATAGGTAAAAAATATAATTTTAATGTGTTTATGGGTTTAATATTATGTCATGATATGTATTATAGGTTAATTAATGTCATTTAATGTTATATTAGCCTTGATCCTTAGTCATTTTAATCATTTTAGTCCTAAGAGTCATTTTGACATCATAAATGAGAATTAAATGAGTTATACAACCTCTTTGGGAAGTGTGAAGGTTTAAAAATGGTTATTTCATGTTCTATGTGTCTTATTATGCCTTAATCAAATGTTAATAACTAAAAGTGGTAGGTTCTTTAGAAGAAAGAGTAGTTTTCTTTGGAAAAGAGAAGAGTTTGGCACTTGTATGGTCGATGGAGGAAAGTGGCACATGGTAAAAGGCCATGAAATGTATCTCAAGATTATTAAATCTCAAATACACGTTTTAAATTATCTATAGGTTCCAATTTTGATATAAAACCATTTTATTCCTTCTTCACCCTTCTAGACATAGAACTAGTCAACAGGTTTTTTCTTGGTACGAACAGTTGGAGATCTTCATGGTAAAACAACTTTGGGATGTGAAATTAAACTTATATATATTAATTTACATAAATATAGTTTGAATAATGGTGTCCTATAATTTATGAACCATCCCTAATAAGCTATGTTTGTCTACTTGTTAATCTATGTATCCTATAGGTTTTACTCCATTTTGTATAAGTCCATACAAACTAGTTGGTGATGCTAATTCTAGAGGATGTTGGATATATTATAAAATTATATTCATGATTTTTTTAATTTTTCATGGTGTTTTAATGAGCATGTTACCTCATGTTGCAGGAAGGTATCACCATTGTGAAGGTTCAGTCAAGTTCTTCCTTGTTGTAGAATGTTAGTTTTCTACATAGGTATCATGTGAATAGAATATGGTGTTCCACGTGTCTAAATGAAATATTTTCCATATATTAATGTTTTTTTAAATCATATCATGATTTTTTAAACTTTCAATCTTGTCATTCCTCTCAGTCAACTCTATGCTCATTTTCACTTGTAGCATGTTAAAGCACACATTTATAGAGCTTATTTAGCTTGTTCATGGAATGGTAATCAGTGTATATTAGTTTTTTCAAGGCATCAAGAACTGGGGAGAGTTAATTTGGTTGTTAAATAAGATACAAGACTAGTTACAAGCTCATTCATCACACCAAATAGTCATTAGATACACCCTACCTACTTTGTTCCAAATGTTTACAAGAGGTTTTCATGTTGGAATGGATGTTTTATAACTTTTATTCATATATAATTAATTAAAATAATAAATTTCATGGATTTAAATTGAGTGTAATTTGTTCATGAGGCCTTTCATCCACACATATTGCTTCATTTCATGTTATTTGCCTACATATAACCCATACACACCTATAGGAGCTTCCTTGATGATGTCATGTTACAAGGAAAATTTTGATATGTGTTTCAATATATTAATATTTATAAAATTTAATTGGGGTACTTGGTGAAATAATATAAGTGATTGTAAAAATACACATCTTGTATACTATCAAGTTGATGTACTACCTATGAATGTGCAAATGACTACCTATAGGTGGTACAAAAGAGCTTTGGAAGTCCTTGTATGAGGGATTTGAAACATAAAAAAACCTTATTTGGCATTTTATCATGTGAATTAATAATTTAATACCTTGCTAAAGTGGCAAATTAGTAAATGTAGGTGTAGGCCATCCCTTAGCATGAGATGATAGTGTTCAGGGAGTTTATTCCTAAAATGTGAAAACAAAGGTGCAAGGATGTTTTGTGAATATCCTAGAACATGGTTTCAAAGAGTTTTAAAGCATATAAATAGGTAAATATTGTATCATATATCATGGAGAGTATCTATGCCAAATATAGAGGTCAGAAAGCTAGTAGAAAATAGTAATAGAACATCCTAAAGATGCCTTTCAAAACATTGAAACCCTACATTAACATCTATAGGAGTTGAGGTTTAAATGACCATTGCGATCCTAAGAACACACAAAGCATATTATCATGGTTGGAATTGAATTATTATTTTAATGGTGTACCAATGTACATGAAAATAATTATTATGATGGTAACATTTAGTGTTTCAAGCTTCATTAACACTTACAAGTGTCCCTTGTCAAGGAAATGTGAACCTACAACTATGTATGGAAATAGTGACCTAAGAATGGTATCTATGTGATCTTATATCCTATAGAAGGTGAATTAAAGTATTAAAATATGTTTTTTGACCCTAAATATTCAAGGATGACCTTAAAAAACCATGCACAAGTTCATTTACAACTCATATACACCTACAACCAACTATAGATGAATGTCTCAGGGAGTGAACATAAAGGAGTAATGCCTAGTTGTTTGTAATGCATGAGATTAGAAAAATGAGTAAAATAAAACAAAAAATGAACCTAATGGTTTATATATAGGTTTTATAAATTATTTTCAAATCTTAACCATGCATTTCTACATATAGCTACACTCTAAAACACAAAGTACAATCAAAAGTAGCATTCAAACCTATACTACCAATTATGGAAAGAAGTATGAGAGAGTTGAAGTGTTTATCAAACCTGGATCACATTCATCATGACCATTAAGGTATATATAAGATATTTAAAATGGTAAATGATGAAAAAAATAGGATCTAATGATGCATAACATAGTCCACTTGGGAGAGACCTACACACAGTCTACCTCTAAATAGTCTATTTGGGTCTTAAAGAATTTGAGAGGTCAAATCATCAGACCAAGGGATAAAACTTGGTACATAAAATTTTTATGGGTTTTAAAATCCCCTAAAATATTCAATATTTTTTTATGAAATATTGGAGTTCCATTTAATTTATCTTAGACAAAGGGCACTCTCCTCATGTACAAACCCTATAGATTTGGAGAGTAGGGATAAAATTTGATCCAAGGAGATAATTGGACCTTTATAGGAGGTGTGATGAGTTTTAGGACACCTAAAACAATATTAATAACATCTCATATAAGGAGGGAACTAAACAAGGAGTTCTAAAACACCAAGGTTGCAATCAAGCCTAGTTGGTAGGGTTTATGCTTAGAAGCCAAATAATAGGTCACTTTCACTTATAGATCTTAGTGAGACTTATAACTATTTGTAAATTTTTTTTATGGTGGATTTATACATGTAAAATATCTTGGTATGTAAATAAAACACAAATAAGGCCATTTTTTGTTCAAAGTCAACATTAGGTATATGTAATGGAAATGAAGGACTCGAATAGGTAACTTCAAATGATCACATATTTCATTAGGATTTTCATGGAGACTCAAGGAGTTTTTACAAGTTTAAAATAGTCCTAATATGTATTATTGTGGAATTTTTTTGTGATTATAATGTTGCATCTTCATGAATGAGCCTTAAGATCATAGGTGACTAAAAACCCTTGCAAACCTTGGTTCTAGACCCAATGGATAAAAAAGTTTGAATAACTATATAAAAAATATGTAATTACCATGAAATTTATTTAAACTTTCAAAGTAATCTTTTAGGATCCTTCCCATCCTTTTGAGTTGTATGAAACTATACAGATGGAGTACAAAATAGGGTATTTTTGACTATTTTGTGTGATGTGTAGTTTCTAGGAGATTTCAAGAGATTAAAATAATATGGAAGGGAATATTAAGACTTAATATAACTCCCCATGTCAATTTCATGCCTTGTAATAACTCCAAGGTGCCTCAACTAGCTACTTCATCTAAGCCAGTTAAAACTGGTATAGTGACCAAGCTAGTGAGAAAGGTGGAAAACTTTAAGTGAGCTAATTTTCAGGTGTGATTGATGCCTCTAAGGATATAAAGGGTATTTAAAAGTTTCATATACTCAATTTTACAAATTTTCATGAAAAACATATGATTTTTGGATTCTAAGTGTGCAAGGTGTGTGGAAGAGGAGTTTTATTAGACTACAGATGGTGATGGCTCATTCCCAGATGATTCTAGATGACCAATATTTCAAAAAATGCATGGATAGGCATGTATTAAATTACTAATTTTCATTACATTCATAAAAACTATCCATAGTATATTTTTGGATTGTCAAACAATGTGGATGATGAAGGTAGTTTTTTTAGCCAACACAAGGAGTTTCATACCACTTTTCACTAATTTCATGCCTTGTATGGACACTTTTACTTCCTAACCTTGCATGGTTCATTTCACATATGTTTATCATGCATATTTAACTCATTTTATTATCTTGACAAGTATCTTTGTAACCTTTATACTTCTCTCTTCTCTTATCTCTCTCAAGTTCTATAAGAACTAACCATTTTGGCCTTTGTAACTTATGATTCACTTGAGTATGGTAAAGCGCTACTCATTTTAATACCATTTAATCAATAATAATATTTATTATTACCTCTTTCATGAATATTTAGAGTGTGTTTTACTTATATTATTGATTTTTATTAGTGATGACTTGTTATTTCCTTAACATTGTTGTTTCATTATCTCACCTATTTATAGATGGAAAGGTTCTTCTTGCAAGGAATGTGAAGTGTTTTATGATGTGTCAAGGTTGAGTGAGTTATTATATTCACATAGTTCCATTATAAGCCTCTTGTCTAGTCTTCCTAGCCTAAACATTCATCACAACCTCATAATGTAACATTGATGTGAGAAGATGCAGATTGGAGAAGTGTATTTTTGGTTAGTCCCTTATTCTCATGTGTAACATGAAGATAGTTGGTAACCATTAAATATTTTGGTGTATCACCTCCCTTAGGATATTTTTATTTTATTTTTCTCTCTCCCTTTTCCCTCACAAAAGTTTTTTTAGTAGTGATCCAAATTGGTACATCAAGGGAGCTAGCCCTATCTAGAGATTACCTCATTCATGGGCTCGCCCAAAGGCTAGAGGTGTTTCAATTGTGCCATTTAGATGAGGAGAACTGAGACATCTCCTTATAGGGTGAAAATCCAAGTGATTATAATACTTTTATAGAGGTAAAAGTTCAAGTGAATCTTATATATTCTAGATGTATATTCATACACCTTAATTTCATCATTGGTAAATTTTGTGTAAGAAAATATAAAATACCTAATATAATTTTTTTGGAATTTTTATTCTTTTATTTATTAACATGGATTTGTGTAGTGTTATAATCTCATCCTTCTTCTCAATTTTTTTCTTTTATCTCAACTTTAAAACTATGTTTTCAATAACCAAAATAGCGAGTTGAACATTTTATCGATATCCCATTAACTTTAGTTCTTATATTGGGTCAATCCCAATCATTAGGATTTGATGTGTGTGTGTGTGTGTGTGTGTGTGTGTGTGTGTGTGTGTGTGTGTGTGTGTGTGTGTGTGTGTGTGTGTGTGTTTATAGTGGGTCAATCCCAATCAGTAGGATTTGATATGTATATGTATATGTGTATATGTTTATAGTGGGTCAATCCCAATCAGTAGGATTTGATATGTATATGTATATGTGTGTGTGTGTGTGTGTGTATAATTTTTTTGATAAAAGTTTTTTGGTACAATATATTTCTATCAATCCCAATTTATCATAGCATGTATTAATCTATATATATATATATATATATATATATATATATATATATAAAATTTATTTGATAAAAGTTGTTTGGTACAATATATTTCTATCAATCCCAATCGATCATAGCATGTCTTCATCAATATTCACATGACTCCTTTCTTTTAAATACTTGCCTCATAGCTAACCACTTTATTCTTTATTATCCTAATCATATATAATGGTTCAATCTCTATGATCAATATCCAAAATGGTCATAGCTAGAAATTCAATTCCCATCAATTCCAACTAAGCTTAACAATTTCATCTATATCTATGGAGTTATAAATTTAGATTATTTTTTTTAATTATTGGTGAATGGTTTTGAAAGGTACCATACCCAATACAAAAAGGCTCAAAATATAAATAAAACATGGAAAACCATAACCAAAAAAGACCCCAAGACTAGATAATACATAAGTACAAAAGTGGTTTTTTGATGAGTGGGGTCTACCCCCAGCTACAAAAAGGATAAAAAATAGAAAAGGTAAGAGAGAGAAACAATAATGAGAAACCTGACAAATAACAACACCAAAAAAACAAATCAATACCAAATTCACAACATCAAAAAAAGGAAGCTTCACTTTATGAGCTTGTTGAAGCTATTCTTGAGTCCCTCTAATGAATTAGAGTAGTATTTTGAGATAGGTCTATCATTTCAATGGTGGTTAGAGAATAATTATTATTAATGATACCCTTCCACAAGCTCAGATGCAAGTTTTTAAGGGTGCAAACTTGCCTAACTTAAAACTCAAGGAACTCCAGAATGGCCTAGTGTACGGCCATATGATCAATATAACTACTCCTAATATGATCCATAGTGTCTTCCAAGGATTTCATTCTTTTGGAAATTTATTCCATATTAGTCTCAAAATTGGAGGATTTATCCACCTTCTTCTTTCCCTTATCAATAATTTTGTTGAGTTGTGTGACCTCCTTGAGCTCACTAGTTCTTTCTTCCAACTGTATAAATTAGGCTTTGAGTCTAGGTTCCTTGATATTATGATGGGAGGGACCAAAATCCACATAAATCTATCTCATTTCAAGGAAATTCTCTATAATGTCAATTTCCTTACCCATGTGAAATCTAGGAGATAGATCTTTGCCTTTATCACTACTTCTAAGCACCCTCTTGGGAGGAGGAGAAGGTGAGGCATGAGATTTGGGATTCTTAGTCTTAACCCTTATCTATGTAGGAGGTTCATATGGGGGAGGGGGAGGAATATTTTAAATTGGAATGTTAATTGAGATAATGTTGTAGTGTTCATTCAAGAGAAAAATAACCCCTTCATAAAGAGGTAGGGCACATTTGTGTGACTAAAAATCATGAATAAAATCTTCCATAGATTATAAAATAAAATAAGAGAGACTAACCCGTAGGACCTTATGTAAATGGTTTATAAGGACTGGATGATAAAGTGGTAGAGTGTTATACCTACCCTCCAAAGTCACATACCTCACCAGCATACAAGCCACCTCATCAAAAGGAGTAGGGAGAGAGGAATGCATAATACCAACTTTGAAAAAATGCAAGGCATTAATCGTGGAACCCTATAAAAGCCTTTTCTCCTCTGTAGCCTTATAAAATTTGTTTTTGAATAAATTCAATCCATCCATGCTTAGACTAGTGATAGAGGCAATGATTTATTTGGTGATAGATAAATTTTTACTTCTATAGATGATAACCCCATTCTTATAATTGTTGGTAAAAGTGATAGAAATGTGTTTGCCATTTCCATTGATATTTTACATGAAACTTGTGAAGCCTCCCACATTTAAAGCCCTTAAAATTTCTCCATTTGCCTTCCAATTTAGGTCACACATCAACTCAACATGGCATGGAATGCCACCCATAACATTAGGAGCAAGTTCTCGACACAAATACACATAGTAAATAGCTAATAGATTGCTCCCACACTACCTTTGCACAACTCAATACCTAATAAAAAGGGAAAGCATAGAATACCAATGAAGGATACTAATGAAACAATCCCAAAGAAGGCATGTGAATTAAAAATAATGATTATCTTTCACATGAGTGATCAAATCCACCATACCATAGCTAAGCATATCCAGTTTCCCCTTCATTAATAAGGATATCCTTAGTATTTTGAGGGATTTGGTCATGAGAAAACCAAAATTGAAGTTGTTTATTAATCACCCCCATATTAGCAAAATATTCCACCACATTTTTACCTTCTCTATAGGTGTGGCATATCTTGTAATTAGAAAAGTCCCTACATATGCTAACAACCTCCAAGATGAAGTCTCTAATAGTCCAACTAGCTAGATGAATACCATTGAGGTGACTAAAAATATTTAAATAATCCCCTTCAATGATTATATTTTTTATATGGAAATATCTCACTAACCTGATCCCATATATATTAGCAAGTGCCTTAGCATAATGGTTGGATTGTATGCCCATAGGTCTAGCATAGGAAATAATAAGATTGACTAAGTGATCCCTAATGATCCCACCTTCTCTTGTAGCTCTTGGATTGTCTTTAGAGGCACCATAAAATTTTAGTTTATACTAGTTTATTGGAGGAAGAATCCATTGAATAATGGATCTATTAATAGGATTTTTGATTTGAAAGTAATCAATAATGATATTCCAATTAGAAAGAAATTTATCCTCATCTTTAGGGAGAATTTGATTTTTTGGAGGATTGAGCTTAAGCACATTTTATTTTTCATTAATAAAGATGTCTTTTATTAAATTTTTTAGGAATTCTTGTAACATCTAAAAATAACCACATTCCTAGCCTTCTAAATCGTCTAAAGGGTGTGAGGGAAGATAAGTTCCCAAAAATGTCTAATCATGTTGTGTCTAAATGGAGTCTGCCATTACTCCTAGGCTAGTAAAATATCTTCTAGAAAGGTCCAGGAAACCTCAAATCTAGAAAATTTAAGACTCCACAACTTGTTAACATAAGAATAATGTAAGAAAAGGTGATGAATGTCCTCAACTACTTCCCTACATAAACAACACATGTTAGGCATAACAAAACCTCTTTTGATAAGGTTATCATTGGTGAGAATCCTTTTATTGAGTGCCATCCACAAAAAAATGATTAATCTTAGTAGTGAGTTCCTTGAACCATATACCACTCTAGTCAAAAGTAGTGGGTATCTCCTCATAAAGTAGTTTATAACCCACTTTAATAGTATAAGAACCATCAAAAGAGTTGATCCAAATAAAATCATCCCTAGGACTCAGCTCACTAATCTAAATGTTGTTAAGAATCTCTTGGAGTGAGGTCACATTATCTTTCAAATCAAGTATATTATAGGAGATAATAAGAGTGAGGTCCTTCTATTGAAACTTACCATTTTTGTAGTAAATGTAATCACTAACTCTATCAAAAGTATGAGAAGAAAGATAACTCTCTAACTAAGTCCAAGAGTTGTTCTGTTATAAGTTTTAAAAATTATCCCATCTATCTTTCTAAAATAGAATATCCTTACCATCACCTAGTTTAAATTTATAACCCTTCTAAATGCAACCCCTAATTTTGATTAGGTTTTTACATAAAATAGACCCATTTGGAAGGAGCTCCTCAATAATAAAGTTTTGAGAACATTTCTGACCTAAATACTTGGCTTTGATAATATTAGTCTAGGGTTGATCATCATTTAATAATCTTCAACCCATTTTGGAGATAAGAGATACATTCATTTTATAATGTTTTTTAATACCTAGGCCTCTTATTTTATTCTAAGAACATGCCTTATACTAGGCCACAAGATGGAATATATTCTTATGCTCAGTATCAATCCATAAAAAGTGATTTTAAATCCTTTCAATTATATCATACATAGCTGAAGGAATAAAGAACATGGACATGACATAAATGGGAATATTTTTTAAAGTAATCTCAATAATAAAACACTTACCTGCATTAGAGAGAATATTCCCTTTCCAACCAACAAGTTTGTTTTGGAATCTATCAATAATAATGTTCCAAATAGTCATAAAAAATTTCCCCGTACCTAAAAGAAACCCCAAATAAGTAGTTGTCAGTTAGGAAGTATGTTGAAGAAAAAAAAGAACTCTTCTCATAATTGATTTACTTTCCTAAATATTATTCATATAATTTAAGAATATGCATCATCATTTTGGCTTATAAAATATTAGCTAGAAGAAGTAGAATTGTATCATCAACAAATTGTTGATAGGAAATAGTAAGATCTAGTGAGGTGGGTCTAAAACCACTAAGAATCCCTATAGAAATGGCTCTGGTAATAGATTTGTTAAGGTTGTCCACCAAATTAAAAAAAGGAAGAAAGGGGGCCCCCTGTTGATACCTATGCTACAAGAAAATAAATCCATAGGAGAATTATTAACAATGATATAAAATTTAGGAGTAGAAATGCATGAATTGATGATCTTTATGAAATGAGAAGAAAATCCAAATTTCTCCAAAACTCTAACAAGGAACAACCAAGACATTCTGTCAAAATCTTTATTCATATCCAATTTCATGACCATACCTTCCTTTTAATTATTTTCCATATAATGGATAGTCTCATACACCACTACTACCCCATCTTGAATGAGTCTACCTTTGACAAAACCACCTTGTTGTTTGGAAATTAGAACTAGCAAGAGGGGATGCAATCTCAAAGCCAAAGTCTTAACAAAAATTTTATATAGAACATTGGTGAGACTAATGGGCCTAAAGTCCTTAAAATCTTTAGCTCTATTTTGTTAAGGTATTAACATTATGAAAGTGTTGTTGATATCCTTAAGAATGTTACCCATTCTAATAAATTCATTAGTGGATTTTTTTAGATTTTCAAAGCAAATATCCCAAAAATATTGAAAGAAGAAGTCCAATGAACCATTAAGACAGTGATTTGTTTCCTTCCATATAGAAAATAGCCTTATGTAATTCATCAAGAGTAGTAGGATTAGTAATGCTAAGGAAATCCTCTTTTGGGATGAGATTATTATGAATTGAGTCTAACAAATAAACAACATCCTTAGAAAATGGGTTATTATCATTTAACATATTCATATTAAAAAGATAATTCATCCCCTTTAATATTATCAAGATCCATGGTAACATATCCTTCTCTCAAAGAGACCTTAGATACTAGATTAGGGGATCTATGTTTAAGGGTGGTCATATGATAAAAATTAGTATTTTGATCACCTTCCTTAAGCCACAAGGCCCTACAATGTTGTCTCTAGAAGGATTCTTCCTAAGCACAAATATTATGAAAATCAGAGAGGAGCTTTTTCTAAATGGAAATATTTGACATTCATAATTTTGGTAACTACTTTTTGTTCCAAGTAAGTTAAATCCTCTTTGATTAGCTTCTTCTTTTTGAAGATGTCTACAAAAACATTCTTATTCTAGATTCTGACCTTTTTGACATTTTTTAGCTTTTGGATGAAATAAAACTATGTTGTTCCCTCAACCTCCATCTTCTACCAATCTTGTATCTTATCCTTCAACTCTAGATGATCAAGTCACATTTTATAAAACTTAAAAGAGGTATGCCTAGATTTAATAGGAACAAAAATGGAGATCACAATGGGGTTATGATCCAACCCAATTCTAGGTTGAGAAGAAAGATGGAAATTTTGACTCAAAATCCAATCCATATAAATAAGAGCTCTATCAAGTCTAACTTGAATAAGGTCTTCTCCTAGTATTCTATTATTCCATGTGAGTGGATTACCATGAGTATTCAAGTCAATAAGATTAGAGAAGGAAATAAACATTGCAAACTCATCCATGCCTATAGTGTAGTTAGTGGAATCCCCCTTTTTATTATATGGAGTGAGAGGGGTATTAAAGTCTCTTGTAATCATCTAGTGGAACTCAAGGCAAAATCTTCTAAAAATTTATAGATATATCTAGAGTTATCTTCTACCATGAAGAGTTTTGGGTGCATAAATGTTTTAAAGTACCTAAAAAAACTTGTTATTGATAGAGTGAAAAATAAGAGCAGGATGATTATGAGAGGCAAAAAATGACTTTACCATTAACAATTTTAGGATCCCAAAGAACAATAATACCTATAGATGCACCTTTTTATAACATAAATTTAGATAGCATAGCCTCTTATTCCCATTAAACCTAGTCAATTCCAATTTCTAACTAGAATCTAAATATTTATAAAAATAGAGAGGTAAGTTAATACCAATTAAAGATAGAACCTTAATACTAATAGGGAATAATGGGTTGATTTATCCCCTTATCTACACCACTCCAATAATATTGATAATCTTTATATTTAATTATAATTCACGTGATCCCACTTTTCCAATGTTATTGCTTCTTGTGTTTCATAGGCCCTCAATAAAAAGTAATCAGTTTAGATTGATAGGCACTCAATCCTAATTGGGGATAGTCATTTGATCCCATTTAATAAGAGATAATATGCCCTTCACTATTAGTAGATCTATATAAATTAGGCCATTCAATCCCATTGGTGTGTTGGGAGAGCATCGACTATAAATTATAGCCTATATGTATATGGCATATCCTTCTAACCATATACAAGTAGGGGACTTCAACCCCATATAGATAGATGGGTTTGAGTATTTTGTTACCACCACCTACTTATGGGGCCCAAAAACCTACTATATCTAGCTAGAGGATAGGGCCTATCTATATCCACGTACTTTCATCACTCAATTGACATGATGAATCTATAAGACTATAACACATTTCATCAAGAAAGTCCCCCTAAAATGAATATCAAGTGTCGACAAGACTATCTCAGCGTTTGTTGACCTCAACCTACTTGCACTATATACATATATACCTTATTTTGGAAAAATTGAGTGAAATCGAAGGATAGATAGGCAACCTAATGTCACCTATAGGGTAACCAAAATCATGCACTTGTAAAGAAGACTATCCACTCATTCTTTTCTTTACAATATTCATTTCTATTCTATGTATGTTTTCTTTATATTTTGATGAGACATATTTTATAACTTTCTAAAAACTCTTAAAAGGTTTGTATACATATCCCCCATAAAATCAACCTATCACTCTAGGTGTCTTAACCCAATTAAAACTCAGTTTACAAACTTCTCAACAAACACCTATATAAGTTACTTATCTTATCACAATGATTATTTCTAAGGGATTTCTTGATCACACTAATACTTAATTGGACATAAAATTAATGAATGTATGTAAACAAAGTATTAAAGGTGTTAACATGATCAAAATTTCAAAATAAATCAACTTAGACACCATAACTCATAGGACTATCCTCAACTACACCAAGTCACTACCTTAAGAAAATTAGGTTTAATGATCTTAATCAAGTAAAAATATTAAATACACCTTAACAAATACATAAAAGCATCCAAACCAATGTATATAGGTGTATCAAGGATGTTTCAACACCTAACTTTCATTTAATAACTCAATTTCACAAAATTCACTCATAAATCCTCCCTCAATGTCTTGTCATTCTCATTCATGAAAATGGCATTTCTTGCCTTTTGTGTGGTGTTACAAGTCACATGTTTCACATATCCACTTGTCACATTCATTCTTCCCATGACCTCATTATATTTTTTCTATATTATGCAAGACTAAGTTTGTTAGCAACTTGTATAGTCAATGAATTACCCAAATTAATAATTATTAAGTTATTTGTTAAGTTGATAACTAGGGTAGAAACCCCTCCATCATTAAAAATCAAGACAGACTCAATAATTGTTGCTAAAATGCCATCTGCATAGGCACTCACTGAGGTATGTTTATTCACTTATAATTTTGAGTTGTAATTTAATACTTTTGTTTTAATAATGTTACTATATACTTAGGTAAATATAACTTATATGCATAAACATATTGTGTATGTAGGGATGTCATATAACATTTGATAATCTAATTCAGACGAATATTATGGCAAATCCTCATGTTTCTTCATCATTTGACACACATGTTCATGCAACTGAACTTAGCACTGATTCAATTGAGAATCAATAGAAAATTAAGGACCATGAGATTGTGGTAAGTTCATGTTTAAATGACTGTTTATTATAGTTTAAAATGATTTTCTTAACTTGGTTTCATTTATACTTGTTAATTTTAAAATATTTTTTATATTTGAATAAGTTCTACTGCAAGCAAACTATGAGCATAGTACCTCCAATCGAATCTTAGAGCAATCCAAGGCATTAAGGATATCTCCATCTACAAGCAAGGTATCCTAGTGAGAGTATTAATCAAAGAAGGCAAAGAAAGGGAGATTATTTGATGATTTGGATGTTGTAAATGTTGTACCTTTTTGTATGCCTATATGTCAATGCATGTATTTCTGGCATTGTACATGTGTATATGATGTATTCACCTAACATTAGATATTATGTTGATAGACAAGATGTAATTTTTTATATGCCTATATGGAAATGCATGTATTATTCACATTATATGATTATATATGGCATTCTTATTTCATACATGAATATTTAAAAAAATCAATGAAGTAAATTGTGTTTGAATCACTTGTGTTTAGAGTATTATGAATGATTGGTTTTTAAGTATTCTTAGGGATTAAAAATGTTATGAGATTGAGAATAACTTGTGAGGATAATGTTACAAATCAGATTGGTATGACATAGCCTATAGTAACATTTATTTTTCTTAATAATATTTATTTCTATAATAATGCAAATGATATAATAAGGGGTGTTGAACCTATCTTTTGGTTAATTGAATCATTTACTGGTGATTGAATCAATCTTAGATTGGTAGTTGTTAGACACCTAGTCATTTATCTTGTTTTTAAGTATTGTGCATGGAGTGTGATTAAGGGAAATAGACCCTTATAATAAATAAATAGTATCAGTGATTATATTTGAATTATTTTTGTATGCTCATGGTCATCTAAAGTTTCTTGCAAGTTTAGAACTTTGAGTTTCTTGTAGGCAGAATCTTGTTTTGAACATGTGAATTTATTATGGACAGAGTGATGAAAATCATCTTCTCTATCTACTTTATCTGATGAAATTTATGTCCAATCTTAACTCTATAGTCATTCCCTAGTACTTTGTAAATATATTTCATAATTCAAAACCTTATAGGTCTGTAACAAAATATTATTAGCATAGATTGGTTTAGACTATCATGTGAAGATTCAATTCAACACATTATTTTAGATCTACTCAATGAGTTTTTTTATAAAAACTTGGTTTATACTATCATGTGAAGATTATATATAATCACAAGAGATATATGTAAATGTTAACCACTTAATAAATCAATTACCTTATTGATTTCTAAAGATATTTAGACTTAAGTTTCCAAATTTTATTTTTAGGCTTATATACCTAACTAACTCTCAATAGGTCAAAATCATAATTTTAGTCTTACACAAGATAATACCAAATTTTTTAAGGTATTTAAAACATAATATATGTGATCTAAGACCTGTACCAAGCTATAACATTCAAAAGTAATAAAAACTCATCTTTGACCTTTCGAAGTATTTTCTAAAAATGAGCATCTATAGGCAAGTGAAAACATATTAGAGTTATTGGACACTTTTAGGATGATATGATGTTAAAAAACCATTTTTACATGTTCTTTACCTGATTCAACTTGTATTATCCCCTTCAAATGATCAAAAATCTAGCTTTGTTCTTTATGCCTTTGAGACTGCCTATGGGGTTTCAAGATTGCCTATGGGGGTTTGCATGGATTTCAGAGTATGAACATTATTTAAAGATTATTTTATTGGTTTAAAACATAATATTATTATTTTTAAACACTTTGATAATATTTTAACCCATTTTTATACCTTAAACCTCCAAGAAACATGCCTACACCAATGATGACTGTCATGAGACATGAAGGGTACTGTGTTAAACAATAAGAACTTTACATTTTCACATGACCTTAAAAATATTATTAATATTTATAGTAGTTAATTATGACCAATCCTACCAATTTTAAAATATTTTGGATGTATATTTTGTCATGTGGACCTTTTGTACCAAATTTTACCTTGAGCTGCTTGCTTGCTTCCTACATGCCTAAACTTGTCTTTATTCAAACCTTTGATTTAAAACTTGATAATTATAAAATAAATTGGTAAAATTAGGTTTAAAATTTATTATTATGCCATTTTAATACCTCTCCAATTCTTAAACTCCTCATTATCACTCAAAACTGACAAAAGCTTTGTTTAGTCTCCAATGAATGCCAGCTAACTGCAAGAGGTTTGTGTGAGAAAAATGAGTATTTTCACATTTCTTAGGACCTTTATGATAGAATTTTATTATTTAATTTTTAATTTATAATATTATTACCAAATTTAATGTTTTGACTTGACCTGTAGATGCCCAAAAATGGCTAATTCCTCTAAGGTAGGCTCCAATGTTGACCGTGATTACACATGGGGTAGACTACGATAAAAAATAAAATATTTACGCTTAAAAAACTAAAAAATATTTTTTATATGTATATTAGGTTTTCATTAGTCTCTCCACCAAAATTTGTGATTAGCTCATGCATATTTTGGCCTATAGGCCCATTTTTCAAAAAGCTAGTGGCATGTTGCTTGTTTGGTCAAGTTTCAAAACTGAGCTTCCTTCCCTTTTGGCTTGGTTTGAGATATAAAAATGTGAATTTTATTTTAATATTTCATGAACCTCGAAATTATTTCACCCTTCATTGGTTTTCCATTACCCTGATGTAACCCTTCATTATATCTTCCCACCTTCCTTAACTTATCTTACTTATCAACTTTCTCACTCTTGGCTTCTTGAATTGTTCTTCACTAAACTCTACATGGATCTTACTCATGAAATCACATCATACCTTTAATATTAAATTTAATCTTTTAATCTATCTCACAATAGCTTCTAATAGGATTTAATGACCAAATCTCTTCATGCTTGAACTAAGTCTCATGTAGGCATTCTTCATCGAGGTCAAGGATAACCTTTATTAGGATTCTCACACTTATTATATGCCACTTCACACTTTACCAAATTTTCAAAAACTAATTTCGCTTCTCAACCTCAACATTAAATATAATATCTAGTAGCCTTTGTACATTATCCTTAAACTATAATAACTCCATGTCAATTTGGTATTCAAACTTCAAATAGGGTTCTTGATTGTTTTTTAATAGAACTCACACACACACACTATTTGTGTGTCACCTTAAATAGGGTTTGAGTTCATATTTATTTCATGATGATTTGAAAACAATTCACCAAGGTTTTACTATGCCACATTATATATCTAAATCATGTTCTCTTCTCTTTGAAACTATTATCATGCCTAAAACTTGTCATTGTGATAAAAAATAAATAGTATATGTCTAAAGGACTCCCTATCCTCCTTGTTCCTCTCCTGATGAACAATATTTCTTGCAAAAACTATTTATCAATCATTCATTACAAATAACCAAATTGTCCTTCTTAGTTCTAGTCTTGCCAAAGATCTCATTTAGTGTTATGTTTTACCTTCAAGGTTCCATCTCTAATCCTATCCTTCTCTGTGTTCTAGGGCTTAATAGCCTCCTTCACTATATATTTGTTCTTTATATCTTATAATAACTTATTGATATAATTTACCTATCTCATGACAATTACATTTATTTCCAAAATCACATAATTCATTCCATTCTGAAACTTCCTCTCTTACTTTCACTAGCTTCTTATTAGGCTATTCTTATAGGTTTCAAATGTCAAATCTTTATATAGGTCTCAATGGCTCAATATTTTGTCTTGGTTGGTATTATTTTACCATATCACATTTTTATTAACCTCTTCCAACTTCTCAAGCACAATTCAATTGTAAATTCCACATATAAGGCTCATAAGGATAATCTTAGGCTTGTAGCCTTTTTTATGCATTTAATATTTGTTTGGTCAAACTAGGAACTATTTTCAATATTTAATCACATTTATAACCACCCTTTATCTAATTAAATGTGTGTGTTAAGTTTAATTACCTAACTCCACACTTAGAGCACACTACGTTTGTAACCCGTCTCTCCATTAGGCTTAATTAGCCCTTAAGCACACCCATAGGTCTAAAAACCATATTTTACAACCCCCTTTTAATATAAAACCTCTTTATTAAATTTTTTCAAATATAATTAGGTATGATTACAAATTTTTAGAATTTTTTCATGGTTAAAACTCCCTAAAACATCAAAACCCTAATCTATGGTTTCTCTTCCTTTGTATAGGCCCAAGAGCATATATAATTCCAATTCTTGAGTTTAACAAGGTTTTAAAGACCTAATTACCAAATATAGGTATTCTTTCACCCACTATATCTATCCAAATTAATTATAATCCTTTTTTAATCCATCCAATACCTAAACACAATAAAATACAATGGACTGTGTACCTTTTGGTTGATTATGTAGGGTTTTTAAGGGATTATGTACTTTAAATACATTTTATGCCTAACTTGGGTCATTATTATGACTTATATCCTCATCCTTGTGTCCATATTTCACCAACATACCAAACTATTATGTGATTATATCCACACATCCCTTTACTAAATAATATATGAATGAAAATAAGGGTTTTAATGCACCTGCAAGATTTAAATAGTTTGAAAATAATTGCCAACCATTCTAAGGTTTCAAAGGCTCTTATCATGATCTATAAACCTTTCCCCATGCTCATATTCTACCAAATAAATTATGAACAATGTGGTCTCAAATGAAACTCTCCATTTCTTAACATAAGAGAATGCAGAAGAGAATGCCAAGATTTGAAGCCACTTTGACCACTTGTAGGTGGCCATTTAGGCCTGATTAGGCCTAAATGGCCATCTAGGTCTATTTTCATATTTTTTAAACCTAAAAAAAATTCATCTCTCATGAACCAAAAACTTATCCATTACTAGTGTCAAGATCCTTTCATTACTTATAGGAATGCAATTTAGCCTAATTAGGCCTAGAAGGCCTAATAGGCTCCTTAACTGATTAGTAACCTCTTAAAGGATTTTAAACCCTTAGAACACTTTGAAAATATTAAAAAAACCTTTTAAAGGTCTTGAAACCCAATTCCAATGGCACTAGCTTCTAGCCACATGTATATGGTTCACTTGGACTATTAGGCCTTTTAGGCTTTTTAATGGCCTCCAACTAGGAAGCTGGTGCTATTGATTTAATAATTTTGGGAATATTAGTGTATTATTCCTAGTTTATTTAAATATTCTAAGTAATAAAATTAGTGAATAAATATTCTATAATTAATTTACTTATTTTTATAAATTTTATTATGATTTTAACCTTAATATAAATAGTAATAAGGGATAGAAAATAAGACTTAACTTGAAACTAATTAAGATGGCTGAGATAGAGTTTAAAATTTACCATGTAGGACTAGGAAAATATAGTAAATTAGGATATCACATTAATTTTATCATTGGATAAGAGAGATAAAATAAAACACTATTGGGATTGATACTATAGTTCATTTCTATCATTGTTGTCAAGGAGATCTAAGCTTTATGGGTTTTATTTGCTTTATCTGTGTGACCCTGCCTATGAAGTTTCAACTACTAGATGTCTATGGAACTTCTTATAGATAATATTTTATCTTCAAACCCTATACTCCTTTTTACTTTTAATACCTTTGATAAAGAGGGGGGTTAGTGTGTGTAAGATTCATTGATCATGTATCCACACCCCTTATGTGGGCACACTACCTATATACCAATACTCTAAAGAGGGATCAAGCCATATGTAGTTCTCCCACTTGATGTAGTTTTTGAAATAGTGTATATGAAGATGCAAAATGCTAAACTAGGTGTGATTATGGTGGCTAGGGACTGGTGTAAATATTTGGATAAGATTATAAGTGTATTGGTTGGTTGTATGTAGAGAATAGGGAATATTATTTGAGTAGTCTTACTTTTATTATTTCTTCCTTAGCGGTAACTACCAACCCCTTTTAAATAAACTTTGAATGGGATTTTATAGGGATCTATTAGCCATGGGTTGAATGTGCTTGCATTAGGATAATAAGAAGAGGGATAAGAACTGAAAGGAATTAACTATAAGAGGAAAAAAATGTACTTAGATAAGAGTGTTGAAATCAAACACTAGAGGGCCTAGCACTATAGTCCAAGTTCAGTGCTACATTCATGAGATAACAAGACCTAGGGGATAGATTTATCATGGAAAGAGTAGTTTGGATAAGTTGGAATCAGGTCTGGAAGGCTACATATGACTAGGAATTAGTGAAAAGATTCCTATGAGGGTCAAGAAAGAAAGAAAGAGGGAACTATGGGTTGGGTGTCATTATCCACACTAAAGTTACCAATTCTCACATTTTATATGACTACATTTCCCCCCATTATATTCTAGTAATGTAGCAAATCAAAATATTTAGATAAAGGAAAAATAGAAAGCATACATGAGCTTACCTATAAGGGTAAATCCCATGAAGCTATGTGATGTTGGGTGTGTGTAAAGAGATCACATTATGAAGTGTAAATATATAATATAAAACATATAGTAGATCAATTCTTACTAGATATGATATATCTAAAATAATAATGTAAAAATTTGGATAAGAGAGAGAGAGAGAGGAAGAGAAAGGAATGAATACACCTCATTGGGTATGCAAACTAATACAAAACCTATTGTGGTGTTAAGTAATGCTAGATGTGTTAGGTATGTGCTAAATGATGTTGAATCAAGAGTAATGTCATAAATAGAGCTAACTTCTCAATTCCTTGAGAGTGGCTCAAGAATGCAAATGCTAGCCCTTTGGCTCCATCATTGCCTAATAAGTGAAGCTATGTGTTCATGATTATGTTAATTGATGTTTGTATTATTTGTCTAATCCCTTTGAGTAGGTGGCTCAAGAGTATAAAGGCTAGATAGTCCTTTGGCTTCATTTCTACCCCATGAAGTGAAGTTATGAACTAATACCAATATAAAATGTATGTCATATGAGATGGCTCCTGAAGCCCATCAATGCTCTATAATTTAACAATGATGGTGTGGATAGGTGAATGTATGATGGAAACTAGGACACTCTTGGCCACTTTTAAAGGTAGAGATTATTCTTGTATGAACACCATTCTGAAACTAGTGCACTAGGCTTATATGAAATCCATTCTAAAAATGTGGAATTTAGGCTTGTATGAAAGCCACTCCAAAATGATGCCAACCACCTATAGATGGAATAAGACATGTAACTACTGAGAATGCATGAGTAATTTAATAAAACTAGATTGAAAAGAAAATAAATGTGTCATGCACATTGCACCCAATCAATGATGTCTAAACCATGGATTATGATCTATAAGTTATACGAACTACCATATCTAAAACATAAAGTGAGAGCCATCATGTTATGAATGATACCCCCTATATCTAGATTCTCTAAGCAAAAGTGTACTAAAAACTATTGATTTTGAAATGGTCTGATTGTATAGAACTATAGATAAACCTAATTTTCTACCTACTTCTAAAAAGTTTAGTTTACCAAAAATGGACACCAAAGGGATTGATTTTTTAGTCCAATCTTGGTGCTATTATCCTAGGCTAAATCTAGTAATTGTTTTAACATTTTCACTATCTACCTAGTCTGGTCTAACTAGTTTGAAGTTTAAATATTATTTTGGGTGTTTTGAAAACTAATTTTTCAACCATTAAGAGATCTGATCTCTATGAATAAAACCCTATTTGTTTCCCCCTCTTTTGAGGGTAGGAATGAATATACTATAATGACTGCCCTCAAAATAAGGAGACCTACAAGTGTGTTATGTTATAAAGATACATGACATAAAAATGACAATCAATAATATATCTCAAGATATAACATGCTTTGTAATGAGAGATTTATAGATCAATAGGGGTATGCCTAGATAGATATAATAGTGTAATATACTAAATTAGAACTACAAATTTTGTTAATTGTTAGTTATTAATTATTAGCTGTTAGTTGTCATGGAGGGATGGAGCATGATGTCCATTATGGCATCTAAAAAATCAAGAGAATGCATGATGTATATCATGTAATTGTGAACAACTAATAAGCAATCAATAAAAAATCATACAATGAAATAAGTTAGAAGCTTACAATAATGGCCAAGGGGCTAAAAAGACAAGGGACATGGGGACATGTCACTCAAACTAGAAATCAAGCATACAAGGCATATTCAAATGCCACATACACATATAATTGAAAAAACAAAGGTTGTCATGAAAGCCACAATCACATAGAAGAGTAAAAGCAAAGGACAGTGGTAAATGTCCTAAGGCACACATAACAATAGAAGCAAAAGGCATTAGCAAATTTCCTAAGGCACATACAAGAGACAAACAAGAAGTGAGAAATGCAAACAATTTAGCTAGGCTAACCAAGAAATAAAGCATGTAAATATTGGTAATATAATCACATATAAATAATCAAAGAAAGAAGTGAAAGTATGAAATACATGGAGTAAAAGATTAGGTATATGCTAAAAAATACACAAGTTCTATATACTAGTGAAATGTCGATAGAGTAATCTATGTAATCTAGTAAATAATGTACATCAACATGATAACTAGAGTGTGTGGTGTAGGAATGACATAACCTAGATGGCTAGTCATGTAGAAGATGCCCCCAGTAGTTATGTATATCAATGTGTGTCTTTAATGTAGTAGTAGGATGCCCCCTCAATGGGTAGAGTGAAGAAATAAGGGATCTATATGTCACTACACACTCAAAGAAGATCAAGTGAACCATGGTAATATAGATAAATCAGTAAACAATAGCATAAAACAATAAATGTAAGTTTAGCATATAGTAGAAATGTAAAGCACGGATTATGCATATAATTGAAATGTTTTTATGTTTTTGAGTTATTTGAATGTTTTTGGTATTTTATGTTTATTTATTATTTTTGTATTTTTGATATAAGATATGTACAATCAATCAAATAAAAACTATGTAAAATTAATACAAATAAGAAATGATACTAATTAATGAGTCTCATATGAGACTCCCTATCATGGTGTCTTGTATCAAGGAGAGGGATCATACATTATCATGAAGCATGATGGAAGGGATAAGATTGTGGCTCTGAAAGATGTATATGCTATAAATTCTCTAAAATATCCAAAGTAAAAACCAACTATGGGGTTCCCCTATAACTCTAAGAAGTGGATGCAACTGTAGGGATCTTAAGGACCCATATGGTATTAGGATAAGCTCTCTGAACATGTGTTATGTGAGTGGATACATGAGACCTCAATGATACTACCTTGGGTGTGAAAACTATAGTTATAAGTTGTGTAGAATCCTAAAACTATGGTTTCTTTGAAAGAGAACTCTGTAGAAGTGTATAAACTCTCTATTCTAGTGATGGAGGTCTCAACTATGTTTAAATCTAAACTGGAGGAAAAACTAAAATTGGTGAAGGAATTAAAATTAGTGATTTAAAAGTAGAAGATGGCTCTAAAGTGGGGAGTGGTAACTCATATGGAACTCCACCAACTATGATAACTTGATTATCATGAATGAATTTCATGCATCTATGAACTATAGAGGGTACTACTTGAAGTTTCTAAATCCATGGTCGACCAAATAACATATAAAAAACTCCTAAACTGGGAATTATAGTAAATGGTGTGGCCAAATGTGTTAGATTAGCATATAGAGGAAGTAAAATCTCACCTAATAAACTCTATATGTGCCCATTGAATCCATGGATAACTATGTCCATTAGGGTAATATCCTACTATAAATATCACAAATGCTACAATAATGTCATAGTGCACATGTTCTCATTGATTTATTATCTATGAGAACACTATAAATAGGATGATTATGAATTTAAGTTCTAATAAAGAGTGGATGATAATCTGAATCATCCTTGACTATCTCCTACTCTGAGAAGGAGAAGGAAGGTATAACTAAAACTTTGGAATTATATACACCAATCATGTTTCTCAAAGGATATAACTTAATTGAAGGTGCCCTATATATATCTAGTGGGGGATGTATATGATATGCATGGTGAACACCTGATGTATCCCCTATCTATTGTTTAGAATGCTATGGAAAAGGATTTGAGAATATTTTAAAAGCCTTATCTTATGTTTTCATTTCCTATAGAGGCTCAACTATAGTGCCAAGATCAATGGTGTTACCATCTATTAGGTCCTATATAATATGTCTCAAATTGATGCATCTATTTTTTGTATGTCTTAGTGCCTTATGAAACTCACAAAATACATGTTGATGGTATCCCCATGGAAGATTATTTATTGGATCAACATCCTTAATAGGAGGGAGAGATATGATATTACATTCCAATAGCTTCTATAAAACTTTAGCTAGAGGAACTAGTAGATTCGTAAAGGTTCACCGAGGAGGTGATGATAAAACCACATGCTAAGGGGGATCTAAATCCACATTAATTGTTAGTTAATTTTGACTCTTCTTATCATTAACCTTTACTTTATATGGGACTTTTCTATTACTCTTTTTTTTATATGATTTTGTACTTGAGTTTTCCCATTCAAATTAGTTCGACTTCCCTTTCCTTTAGTGTGTGACATAATTTACTAAAGGAAGAGAACCTTTTAAACATTATTGTTTCATGCAAAGGTAGTGGAAGACTCTATTTGAAGAGATCTTGTAAATCTTGATCAGCCATGGGGATAGTCATCTTAGCCAAGATAGTCTTATATCAAAGAACATAATCTATGAGATGCTCATTTGACCTTTGTTTTTATTATGCAACATAGGCATATGAAACCTTATCACTAATGTTAATGTTGAAATGAGATAGGAACATGTCAACTAAAGGATTGAATGCATTGATTGATTGATTTAGTAAACTATAAAACCATTGTAAAGCATAATCCTTTAAAATTCATACAAATATATTGGTAAGTAGCTAGTCATTTGGCACATAATCCATGCATGCTATGTGAAAAGCTCTCAAATGTGTCTCTGGATTGCCCTTGCCATCATATAGAGTAAGCTTGGGTTGAACAAAACCTTGTGTCAAGGGTGTGGAAGCAATGTGACATGCCAATGGTGTATGCAGTATACTAAAAGAATCAAAAGCTTGAGTAGGTCTAGAGTCACTTTGCTCAAGATGTAGCACCTTGGATTGCAGAGATCTTATCTCTTACACAAGGCTTACCATATTAGGAGACAAAGATGTACTAGTTATAGCTAGTGGCATAGAGGTAGGTTAGGATGCTATAGGGGGTTGTTGACACATATTTTCCATTGTAGTGAAATGGTTAACTAGATACTATGAAGGAATGGAAGACTCAACTTGTTTAGCCTTTTTTTATTTCCGTGATAGATTGTAGAATAAAAGTAAGATCTCAGGGCTGGTCCCTAATTCTTTCTCAAAAACTTTTTAGGATCAAATATTTGTTGAGGAAAAATTCATTATTAATAATTGGTAGAAGTTGATCAAGAATCCGATGTGGTGGATCATGAACATCAGTGTTTGTATCATCATTATTATTCTCATACTACTCTTTGTCACAATTATCCTCATTGAAATTGGTGTAATTTGGACGTGTAGAATCTATAACAGGAACCTTAGTTGGTTGTTTATCCATGGTATATGGTCAAGTCAAAGGAATTTAGGTGAATTCAGGAGAGTTTCCACTAAGTATTTCACTTTATCTCAAAGGAAGAGATGTAAGGAGCCTAGGTGGCATAAGTAAAACAACTTGAATAATGGATGAAAAGAATAAACAAATATAATCTAAAGAAGGAAGTAAAATATGCATAAAAAGGATATGAAGCTCATAAATGTGTAAGGTTATACCTCAAGAAGAAAATAGGAGCTAGTACATGCAACTAGGGTTTTAAATGAAAATTATTTTTAAATTTTACTAAGGAATTTTAAAATTTGAAGTGAATTTTTTATTTAAATATGCAAGTAAAAAATTAGATAAAAATTAGAAATTTCTTGACTTGAAAGGACCTAGTGCATGCAATTAAGTTTTTTCCAAAAATATGATTTTCAAAATTAATATGGAATTTTAAAATTTAGAGTGAATTTATGATTTAAATATGCTAATAAAAATTAGAAAAAATATAGTAAAAATACTGGGAAAATATTGGGACCTAGTATGGTCAACTAGGGTTTTAAAGATTTTTTTTTTTAATTTACTACAAAATTTTAAAATTTTAATGCTAATTTCTTATTTTATTATGAAATTTAAAAAATCTAAAAATACAGGAAAAAATAGAAACAAATTTACCCTAGGGTTTTTATGTGCAAATAAAGTAAGTCAGGTTCACCAAATGATTTAACAATTTTGAGAGTATTAGTGTATCATTCCTAATTTAGTTAAAGGGTCTGAGTATTAAAATTATTAAATAAATATTATATAATTAAGTTATTAATTTGTATAAATTTTATTGTAATTTTAACATTTCTAAAAATAGTAATAAGAGATAGAAAATAAAACTTAGCTAGAAATTGATTGAGATGGTTGAGATAAAGTATAAAATTCACTATGCAAGACTGAGACACTATCACAAATCAAGATCTAGACTTCATTTTATGATTGGAAATGAGTTCCAAAAGAGGACACTGGTGTCACTATCATTGAAGTCCACATATGCCATTATTGTCTAAGAGATATGAGTTTTTGGGTTTTGTTTGCTATGTCTATTGACCCTACCTATGAAGTTTCAACTGCTAGATGTACATGGAACTCCCTATAGAGAAATTTTTTTCTTCAAACACTGGAATCCTTTGTAATTTGACAAAATTTGAGAAATATTTGGGGTTAGTGTGTGTAATATTTATTGAACATATATACATACCCTTTGTGTGGGCACATTGCCTACATATCAATACTTCGAAGAGGGATCAAGCCATATGTAGTTCTCCCACTTGATATGATTTATGTAATAGTGTTTATGAAGATGAAAAATATTAAATTGGGTGTGTTTAAGGTGGATAGGTATTGCTTTAATGATTTGGATAAGCTTGTAAGTGTATTGGTTAGTTGTATGCAAAAAATAGGGAAGATTACCTTAGTAGTCTTATTTGTATTCTTGCTTGTTTGGTGATAATTACCAACCCCTTCTAAATGAAATTTAAATGGGATTTTATAGGGATGTGTTGGTCATGGGTTTAATGTGCTCAAGTTAGGTTGATAATAAGAGGGATAAAAATCATATGGAATTGATCATTGGAGGCAAAAATGTAGTTGGATAGGAGCACTGAAAGTAGACACTAGAGGGCTCAACACTATAGTCCAAGTTGGGTGCTATAGTCCTAAGCTAACAAGACCTAGGGGGATATATTTTTCATGAAAATAGTAGTCTATCTAAGTTGGTATCAGGGCTAGAAAGCTATGGATGATTGAAAATCAATGAAAAGATGACTATGAGGGTCATGAAAGCAAGCAAGAGGACCTATGGGTTGGGTGTCATTAGCCACACTTAAGTTACCAATTTTCACATTTTATATGAATACAATTTCAAACACATTAGGAGGGTAGATAAAATATATAACTAGGTTCTTGGCCTCCCATCTAGCTAGATTGACAGATCCACCATGCATTTTAAGCTCAAGAATGCCCTTCCCAATACATAAAAGATACTAATTTTTAACCTAAATTCAGGCATGCATAAATCAAAAACTATAAGTCATATGGATAAACCATAAGATCCATACTATGCATGGTAAATCCCTTGAATTTCACCATAGACCTAGTCTATATCATTTTTGAGAGAAATCTGTGGTAGAAGTAGTAACAGGTCATAAAATGCAACTTTTTGGCAGTGAAGAGACAACTTGCTGACCTACAATTAGAATTTTTGTCTTTGAGACCCTCAAGTGCAAATCCATACTTTTACCACATATATATAATAAAATTACATGTTATTCAATGACCATGATATCCAATTCCACCCCAATTACATTTTCAATACTATTTAGGAGCACAAAAACACTAATAACAAATGTTATCAAAGTTGAAGCTATGATTTGAGAACTCCATTTCTAGTGATTTTTAGCTAAAAAATAGTACTAAAAACACATATAAATTGGTGGATAATGTACATAAATAGGTTTTTGGTCTCCCATCTAGCCTAGTCAATAAACTCACCATGCATTTTGGGCTCAAGAATACCCTTCCTAATCCAAGAAATATATCAAATTTTAGCCTAACTTTAAGAATGTATAAAACCAAAAATGTAATTCATATGGATGAACTATAATATCCCTCATATTTATTTTAAATCCTTCTAATTTCACCCCAAATATATTCTATATCACCTCTAAAATAAATATGTGGTAGAAGTTGCAATAACAGGCCCTAAAATGCAACATTTTGGTAGTAAAGAGACAATTTGTTGACCCTTAACTAGCATTTTAACCTTCAAGACCCATAGGTTCCAATACATCACTTTAATCATGTCTATATAGTCAAATTACACATTCTCTAATGACCATGACATCCAATTCTACATGCAAGTGAATTTTCACTACTATTCAGGAGCATAGAAACACTAACAACAAATATTGTCAAAGCTGAAGCTATGGTCTAAGAAATCCATTTATAGTGTTGGTTAGATAAAAATAGAATTGAAAACAAATTTTAAGTGGTGGATAACATCTAGAAATAGGTTTTTGGCCTCCCATCTGGCTTGATTGACAAACCCACCACCCATTTTGGGTTGAATAACGCCCTTCCCAATACAAGAAAGATGTTGATTTTTAGCCTAACTTCAAACATGTATAAAACCAAAAATATAAGTCATATGGATGAATGGTAAGATACCTATTATGAATGGTAAATCCATATAATTTTAATTTGTATCTATTATATATCACCTCTAAGAGAAATTTGTGGTAGAAGTTATAGTGACGGGCCCTAAAATATAATTTTTTGGTAGTGAAGAAACAACTTGTTGACCTCCAACTAGCATTTTTGACTTCAAGACCCAAAATTTAAAATCCATCACTTTGAGTGCGCACACACACACACACACACACACACACACACACACACACATATTAAAAGTACAAATTTTCCAAGGTCTTTGACATCCAATTCCACTCCCAAGTAGATTTTCAATATTGTTCAGAAGCATGGAAACATTGACAACAAATGTTGTCAAAGTTGAAGTTACAGTCCAAGAACTCTGTTTCTGGTGTTTTTTGGATAAAAAAGTGGAATTGATAACATGATTTAATTGGTGGATAAAATATAGGAATAGGTTATTGGCCTCCCATATGGCCTAGTCAACAAACCCACCACCCACATCAACACCCTTCCCAATATAGGAAAGATGTTGATTTTTAGCCTAACTTTAGACATGCATAAAACCAAAATTGTAAGTCATATATAAAAAACATAATATACCTCTTTTTCATGGTAAATCCCTCAAATTTCACTTGATTCCATTATGAATCACCTCTAAGAGAAATATATACAAGAAGATATAGTAACATGTCCTAAAATGCAACTTTTTGGCAGTGAAGAGACAACGTGTTGACCTCTAACTAGCATTTTTGCATTCAAGACCCACATGTAAAAATACATCACTTTTATCATGTATATATAGGAAAATTACATGTCTTACAATGACCATGACATATAATTCCACCCATAAGCTCATTTTCACTACTGTTTAGGATCATGAAAACATTGACAATAAATGCTATCAAAATTGAAGCTACAGTATGAGAACTCCATTTCTAGTGTTTGTTGGTTAAAAATTGGCTCTAACAACACATAAAGAGAGGTGGATAACATCTAGGACCAAGTTCTTGGCCTCCCATCTAATCTGATTGACAAACCCACTACCCATGCTGGGCTCAAGAATGTCCTTCCCAATATAAGAAAGATGATGATTTTTAGCCTAACTTTAGGATGCATAAAACCAAAATTGTAAGTCACATGGATAAACCATAAGATCCATAATTTTCATTTAAAATCCCTCTAATTACATCCCATATCTATTTTGAATAACTTATAATAGTAATTTATACATGAAATTGCAGTAACGAGTCTTAAAATGTAACTTTTTGGTAGTGAAGAGACAACTTATTGACCTCCAACTCGTGTTTTTGCCTCTGAAACCTACAGGTGCAAATCCATCACTTTGAGCATGTCCATGTAGGTAAATTACACATGATCTAATGATCTTGACATCCAATTCCACTCATAAGTGTATTTTCACTACTATTCAGGAATGCTATACCAATGAAAATATGCAAATCAACGAAAAGTATGTTTGTTTTGTGTGTAATTTTAGTATGTAATGTCATTTGAGGTAATTTTAATGCATTTAGTTTATCTATAAGCCATGTAGATCATTCTAAACAAAGAAATTTATGTTTTTGGAAGGCTACAAGGAGAAATACACTTGTCATGAGCAATTTTTTAGGAGCACATAAACACTAATTACTTTTAGTAAGCTTCTCTTAGCTTCAAGAATATGAAATTCTTTACTAACAATGGAAACCACAGGAAAGTGAAAGCTTATTTCACACCACTAACCTAAAAAAAATGTTAGTAAGTAATTAAAGATGAAATTTATGAATGGACTACCTATAAAATCAAAAACATTTGATAAAATTGATTACATCTACATTTTACAAGTCAACATACATGTACATTTCAATCCAATGAATCACTTGGATCTTCTCTAATCTTGATGGTATCAAGAATAAATTCATGGTCTAACTTGTGAACTTTCCATATATTATTTTTTCTAGTCTTCCCATGATATTTTTGAAATTTAATATTCATTGCAAGAACCAAATTTTAATAGTGTAATATTATCCTCTACATTTCAAATTCTTCAAACAAACACACATTTGAATTTTTATAAGATATCATTGAAGCCAACTTCTAGTGACTACCACAAGCCCAGTGGGATAATCAATGTTTTTTCCATCTATGACTACAGAAGTCAATTTTTATTTTCATCTACACACTAACATAAGTAGTAATATGTTCCCTCTTCATTGTCCTCATATGTAATAACTATAAAAACATGCCCTACATCATAGAAAGCAATTATTAAAGACACTATGAAGATAGATAATGAGAATAAATAATACATGAAGATTAATCTTTTACCTAGATGCACTAGATCAGATATATGTCAAAATCATGTGATGATGTCATATCTATAATTTGTAATGATGGTGGAACCTAACATGTGTTAATTGGAATTAGATGTATGGAACTCTAGTCATCCACATACTCTTATGACTCACACTCATTCCAAACATAGTCCATGCATACAAAAAAATCATGACAAGTGTGGTGTATGAATAGTCCAAGAACCTACATTTGAGATATGAAATGAGTGGAGCTCACTTGAACCTATTAAATTCATACAGTCCTCATAGTTTGCCAAGTATTTTTCCTCCATTAACCAAAAATGTCTATGAATAGTATAATTTTCTTGAGCACCATGACATATGTTCTAATTACATTATTCAACCACAGTTGTTGCATTAATCAAATTAGCAACGTATTCAAATTTTAACTCCTCCCTTACAATGGCTTTTTCTACACATGCTCTAGCATCATCATGTTCCCCTTTTCCATGGCCAACCCTAGTGAAACTCTAAATATATTCTACACTAGTGGTAACGTGCATCCTTCTCAACTAATAAAACATCCATGCATTATTGAATTGTGATGTGCAATTGTGTGACCAAATGTAATGCTAACTAAAACTAATGTTCCTCTAAGTCAACTATCCATAGAACTTCTCAAAACAACCTTGGACATACTATATACAATGTGCTCATTCATCACTAATATAAAAATGGCACTCCCTTCATATTTTTTTATCTTCCTCTATACTATTAGGTGCATGCATGAATGCTATATGCATGAATATGATAACTTATGTTAAGTTTTAATACTATGATTGAACTTCTCTTTATGGTTTGAATGTGTAATTTTTAGTAAAGTCAACTATTGAAATAATAAAATCAAGTGATAATGTGTCCTTGATTATATTTAAATGTTCATCCAACTATGTAGCCCTATGTGTGTATCTTGCATACTCATAAATAATTTTCTTCATGAATTCAATCATAAATACTGAAATAGGTATATCTTTCATAACAAGGTCACACTTTTTATATTCTTTGCCATCTTTTAGTTGATAAGTCATAGATTTATATTTTCTCAAACTAACTAATTCCTATCCAATTACACTTGTACACTCCTCATGGATACATTTTTTTTATTTTAGCAATCTACCACAAATGCTACAATTTCCATCCAAACATGTTTTCTTATAAAAGAACTATCCATCTATTCTTTCAAAAAAAATATCTAGAATAAATTACCTAGATGACTTTGGTACAACTTTTATGCCACACTCTTGAAAAAAGTTGTTCATATGTAAAGTACAATGAATATGGTGAAACATATCATAGTTCATTAAAAATTCAACATGTTGGCTACAACAAGTGGTGCATGTGTGATTTATTTTTACATAAAAAGGTTTGGCCATCTCAAAAAATATTTGACTAATATAAATTCATGGATGTTTTTCTAAAAACTTAGAGTATAATTGTGTTTGAGTCATATCTAATAAATGTTTTGGATATGATTCATGATTATGAGAACCAACTCTTATTTCTAATACATCTCTTACATTGGCTGAAACTCTTTTATTGTCTTTCTAAAATTGTGCAAGTAAGTCTTTCAAAGCATTGGATATAGCCTTGTCCTTTCATGGAAGTCTATAATAGAATGCCCAGAGCTCTTTGGTATTGGGTTCATTAAGTATTTCATGTCTTGAAATTTATTTCATTGATATTTTTATATTTATATCAAGTGCTCAACTTGTTTTTGAAATCAATTATTTTTTCCCTATTTCAGCATTTACTACACAAGTTATCATTATATGTTGGGCAGCATTACAATCTTTATTGCATGATCTTGGGCCTACATTATGATACACATCATGTAGATTTTTAACAATTTCATCATTTTCATCATCCATGTTAGATGTTCTTAGTTTTAATGTGTATATTATAGGTCTCATCTTAACCAATTTCATCAACTAAACAAATAATTGACATCTTGGACTATCATAATCCAATCTATGAAAAAAACTATCCCAAATTTCTTGAGCCAATCTTCTTGAATGGCAGTTAGACATTTTTGTATGCATTATTTTCAAAATATTTTGATCAACTTCAATTACGTACTTGTATTTTATATGAAAAATTCTTGGAGGTGTTGTTATTGGTAGAACCTATTGAGAGGGTGTTATTTCACTAAATTTTGAATATATTCAATGTTTAAGGAGAAACAAAGATGAAAGGTAGGGATTAGAGATTAGAGAGAATCCATATTGGTTACACACTGTATCTAGATGATGTTGGGTACATACGTTTTGTCATGAGACATATAATGATCACTATAGATCATAACCATGGTTCCAACTGTTGTAACTAAAGCTAACATAATAGAAGTAAGTGGATCAACCAAGTAACCCAACTCTAACGAAAACTTCTTGTTGATGATCAAGGACCAGAAATATCGATGGATGGGACCGCCAGTAATTTGTTGCAAGAACAGATTGAAAGAAAGAAACATAGCTATGCTTAGCAGAAAAATGCTAATAAGAGCCCATGTACGATGAAGACTCTTCGTTGTTCCCAAAAAAAATAAGGATCCTAATCCTATTGGTACAGAAGCTGAAAGCAAAAGAAAAGGCATGATTTGAGCATATTTATATAGAAATTCCATAAGAAAATCAAATCATTATTCGAAATATTTTAATATCTCCCCTTTAGCTAGGGAGGACTACCTATGAATAAGAAATCACTACCACCAAAAATATTTGTTAGTAGATATATGAGTGGGCTGCCAAGCTACGTGCTTATTCTTATAAGTGTCAAACTTCCTTAGGGATGATAGTTCACTTTTTGAAATAAAATGGTAATGAATAAAAAAATGAAAGAGAGAGTAAGAGAGATATTCATACCATTATTGAAGTCTGAGTGCAACAGAGAGTGACAGAATGTAGGTAATGTGAGTTATTTATATTTTTAGAGGCTTTTTAGGTAGGCTTAGGGAGGTTAGTTAAAATACATAGTCACTGACATCAATTTAACTATTGATGTTAGTAAGGAAATATGACTAATGTCAGTTATGTGACCAATGTCGATAGGGGTAGTAGGTTCTAAAGAAGTTTCACGAGACTTTTCTGAGCTGGGAGGTGGATGCTGGTCAGGTTTGTGATGTTGGGAAGATTCATAAGGGAGTGGGTAAGACTCAAGTGGGTCTAGATAGAAGGTTGGTATGTTTGACACAAAGGGAAATAAATGAAGGATTTTTAAAACTCTTTCATAGGGAGAGTTGAGACATTCATAAAATGATAAATAGTATAACATAAAGTAATTACGCAATGACTATTTAAAGGGATTACAAAACATATAGATATCTTTAGTTGGTGAAATGGATCAACCATGAGTGCCAGATAGATGGCTCTGATGAGGCATGTTGAAGAAATACATGAACAAAAAAGACAATATTGTGCTTCTAGTTCAAAATAATCCAAGATCTATGTAGTATGTCAATTCCTAATCTAGACTAATTTGTGTAGAGTAATTGTAAGCTTGGATGTAGAAAGTTGAATGCCAAATCATGTATGTGAATGATTGATTTTTTTTTCTTACCTAAATATTAGCTTGGAATTTGGCTTAACTAATTGATGTCAGTGATCCCACAAACATCATATGAGGGTTGACCAATGTTGGTGGCATGAGAATAGGTGAAAAGGCTAGTTTTAACCTATTTTTAGTTCTTTCTTGTGCCAAATGTGGTGTCCATTAGAAAATGGTAGAAATGTGAGGTTAAGAAGAATGTAGTTAGGAATTTATGTTAGGGGTGAGAAAAATTCATGGGTAATTAGGATATTGGACTAAGTCTTGAGGTGACTCAGAGGGTAAGAATTAGTCTTAGGATGAGGTGGCCGGGTAAGGAGGTATAAGTAGTTTTTAATTAACTTAATTAAATATTTTTAAATTAATTAAATGTGTGAGGGGTGAAAACATGGGTTAGAAAGACTAATTACTAAAATGGGATCGATGGGGGTTTCAAAACAAGGAGTTATGTATGTGTGTGATGTAATTTTGGTGTCTACATTCACCCTTTTTTGTCTTGTAATTTGTATTGATAAGTTATAAGATAAAAATAGGAGTTGGATGCTCTAGGTATAGGATGAGGTATCCCCCCTCAAATTGAGAAATGATGGAGGAGAATATAGAGTCAAGTACCAATTTGATAAGGAGTTAATTGGGTGGGTAGATGTTGAGTGAGAGCATGGTAACATCATTTCTTGCATGTATACTACTATGAGTTATAGTCAACATAATCAATAATATGTAAAGGTGAGGAGGACTCAAATAGAAACAACCAAATAATATCTTGTAAGTGATAGTTTATAAGGTTAAAATGATCAAAGTTGTAGCTCTAATGGTCTATGTGTTCTAGGTATCCAAGGTAGGAAGTGATCCTAATAAACACAAAAGTTTTTAGGTGATACGACTGGCTTGGTCCTGATCCAAAACACTTGATATACATGTGTGTGTATAATTAACCAATTATAATGAGGTAGTATAAATGGTCAAGACAAGGAATGTAAGGTTGGCTCAAAAGGGTCAATGGTCGAGGAGATATTCATGATCTTCAATCAGAGTCATCATGGGTGAAGATTTAAGTGATCTCTAAGGCTGGTTGTCATGGTTAGGGAGATATATGTGATCTCTAAGGTTTGTTATCATGGCCAAGGAGATATACATGATCTCCAAGTTACCTTAGACTTAGGGTATAGTCTAAAGGGTGGTGGTTGGGGTTGAAAACTCTAATGTTAGGGTTGTTGATGTTAGTTATGTCACTGATGTGGTAGTACTTGCTAACATCAGTGTCTTAGGTCAAGACTATTAATGTCGGTGGGAGACTAAATCTAACAAAAAGGGGTTTATTATTCCACCAAAACTCATTTATGATATTTGATTAGAGAAAAAGATTTCTAAGTGTTATGGGGCATATGATATACCTAGCCTATCTATTTATGGTGAGTTGGTGAAAGATAAGTGGTTGTGAAGAGTGGGTGAGAGTGAGGGTATGATTGAGCACTTGGTGGGCCATGATGTGACCAAGAGAGTGTTGGTGTGGGTAGAGATGGTAGAGGTAAGAGGGGACCCAGCTAGAGGTGTACCACCATAAGTGCTAGCCATTCTAGCCTAGAGGAGATAGAGAGATGAGGTAGGATACTCTTTGAGTTGAATTTTAATTCAAGGTAGTTAAATTATTATTTGGGATAAATTTGAATGTTTAGGGAGAGAGAGTGTAATTAAAGGGGTAGTAAATGAGATGAGGGTAGTTTTGGGTTAATTTGGGAGGGATTTGTTAGGATTGTGGAGCTAAAAGCTTCACTGATGCAAACAGGAAAGGAGGTTGCTGAAGATTGCAGAGAAGTTGGGGTCGGTCTGATCAGCCGACGTCGGCAGGATAGCAAAGGGAAGCAACCGACGTCGGTCATATATCGGCCGACGTCGGTCACCTCCGGCAGATAGGGACCGACGTCGATCGCCTGTGTGGTTCGACTGCGAGCTATTTACGGCCAGTTAGCTAACGAACCAAGTGTTTGCATGATGAGTGCTAATTTTAGACTCATAGCTGCGGATCTAATTATTGTAATTAGATGTCTAATTATTGTTTGGATGAGATCTATATAATAGACTCATGGTTGTATTGGAAATGTGTGCTAGGGAGTAAGAGAGCATAATTATAAGCTCCTTCTGTGTGTGAGGTAGAGCAATGGTGCGTTCCTCCTAGTGCCACAGTACCAGGTGTGTTGGTGCTAGATTGGAGAGTCAGTTGGATTCTTCAGGAGTGTAGGATCTTGGTCACAGTTGCATGGCCTATATAGGAGATCTACATGGTAAGTAAGATCGTTGATCTGCAGGTGTATGTGTGTGTAAGGTCGAGGTTCACAGGGGAGCAAAACCATTATTTGATTTGCAGGTGTGCAAGGTCATATAGACAGCAACACAACAGGGAGCAGTATCAGGCAGGATCTACTTGGAGTACAGGTGTGTACTCGGATAGAGCAAGAGGAAGGCAAGGGAGTTCCTTCCATAAGTATGGTCTGTTGAATTGTAGGTTGTTGCAGATTCATGGGAGATCTACTTGAAGTACCTTGAGTACTTGTGGAGCACGTGGAGTGCTTGTGGAGTGCGTGGAGCACTTGTGTTATGCGTGGAGCATGGGAGGTGAACATCAACTCTGTATTTGAGTTGGGTGTTGTGACCTGTGAGAGGGAGAGCTTTGGGGAGAAGAAGTACTGTTCACTTGAGGTGTGGGAAACCTCTGTAAGGTGGTGGAGAAGAAGTGGCATCTTCTTTATTGTATTCTTTTCTGTATAAAGTGTTAATACAAGTTGTGTATTGTCTCTCATATGCTGTGTTATTCTGAATTCTAGTTACTTGGTGAATCTGGTTATTTCCGCATATTAAGTTGTTTGAAGTTTGGTAATCAATTGTATGTTTCCGGTTTCGCATCCTGACAAGTGGGATCAGAGCATGTTTGTTGTTCTAGATTCCCGACAAGTGGTATCAGAGCCTTGGTTGTAGGTTCTTAGCTCGATACCAACAAGTGGTATCAGAGCTAAGGTTGCAGGAAGCAGGTTGTGTTTTGATTACAGGGCACTCTCAGGGTTTTTTGATTGAGTGGGAGTAGAGCAACGGCAGATCAAAGTAAGCTAAGAATGGAGGAGTTGAAAAGCACAGACGGTTACTCACAGTCTGATGGAAAGAAAGAGCAGGTAAAAGAAGATTGTTGGTTGGTAACAGATCAGCATGAAGAAACTGAAGATACAGATGTTGCAGGTGTTATTGCACAGGATGTGTTTGCAGGTTTCTTGGATAAAGTTGAATCTTGGATAAAAGATTCGGTTGCCTCTTTCCATGCAGCCCCAGATAGAGGAGCTGGTAAGCCTTGCCAAAGAATTGGCAAAGGGGAAGTGAAGCTGAAATTGCAGACGGCCAACACACAGGTGTTGATGAAGGTCATGCAGGTCCCAGGTTTGGAGATATGGCTAATTTCTTCAGAAAGATTGGGTGATGAGAGATGCACAAGAACTCTCACAGCGGTAGCACTTGAATTAGCTGGTGGTAAGAAAACAGGTATACTTTATCTACTTGTTTATATTACTGATTCTTCTTCTGTTGCGGAGACGTGGCTTCGTAGGCTTGGTCACATGAGCAGGAAGGAGATGCATGTTCTTAAGCGGAAGACAGATATATTTGACAGGCTTAAGAACTGGAAAGCCTTGGTGTTCTTGGAGGAGATGGCGGACAGAGTTCAGTGGATGAGGCTGGATACATCTGAGCAGGGCAGTTTGGACATGGGTTTTGATCCAAAGGAGCTCGCGGATAAAAAGTCATCACTCACAGGTGAACACAGACACCGATGTCGGTCAGGAGGAACCGGCGTCGAACAGACAGGTGCCGATGTCGGTCATGTGCAGACCGAAGTCGGCAGTGTCGGGTAGGGTAAGACCGGCGTCGGTCATGGGACCGACGTCGGCAGTATGTAAGACCGATGTCGGTCAGGAGGACCGACGTTGGCAGCAGGGACACCAGCGCAGGTAGGTTGGTAGTCAGGTACAGACGCATGGAACCGACGTCAGTCGGATGCAGACTGTGGGGTGATCGAGGTCGGTCACTGTAACAAATTTTGGGTGGACAGCAAGCTATCAAGGAGTCTCAAACACCCATACGGAGGACTGAAGGCGTAAGTAGGCCCTCAAATTCATTGTTCCTCTTCTTCATACTTGTTGCTGATTGTATAGCAGGAAGGATCCAGGAAACAGGTGTGAGCTTGGCAGGGATATGATGCAGAACCAGACGGGTGTCTTGGTAGGTTTGCCAGCTAGATGAAAGCACAGAGACGAATGGATGCCTTAGTAGAAGAATAGAGAGAACGGATACATGAGACGGAAGACCAGGCATATGGTCTTGAGGAGCTGCAGGACAGTGGTACCAGGTTTGACAGGTGGAGGACGAAGCATGGCTTCAGTCAGTGTCAGGTAACTACTGTGGTTTGACTTACCAGGAGGATGATGGTCATGACATCATTCTGTTGCTGTATGTGGATAGTATGCTAGCTAGCAGGGGTGTACATACAGGGTTTTGCTGAGCTAAGGTTAAGATTAGTTCAGTGGCATGTCATGAGGAGTTTGGAGCAGCGGAATTCTTTGACATGGGAGGCATGGAGATCACTGGTTGATTTTGTCTCGAGTGGGAGCTGATGTGAATCAGGTGTTGGCGAGGTTCGGGATACAGAACCGGAGTACACTAAGGGCTGGACAGGTACAATGTCCGAAATCACATGAGGTCTGGTATAGACCTGAATATTCCCATGCAGTGGGAGCTGTCAGAGTTAGGAGCCAATTCGGGGAAGTGGGTTCTCAGGTTTTCTGAGAGGGACCGGCAGCAGGTGTTGCTATGCAGGGTCAGGACTTCACTACATGGTGTTGTAGGTTCGGATGTGGTAGGGTACTCGGATGACAGGAGGTACATCACAGGTTGTGTGGTGTGTTGTCTTCAGGTGGGAGCTTGAAGAGGGATACAAACCAGGAAACAGATTAGACAGAGTACAGGTACAGGTACAGTGCAGCTGTTTATCTCCAAGTGGGAGATTGTTAGGATTGTGGAGCTAAAAGCTTCACTGATGCAAACAGGAAAGGAGGTTGCTGAAGATTGCAGAGAAGTTGGGGTCGGTCTGATCAGCCGACATCGGCAGGATAGCAAAGGGAAGCAACCGATGTCGGTCATATATCGGCCGACGTCAGTCACCTCCGACAGACAAGGACCGACGTCGGTCACCTGTGTGGTTCGACTGCGAGCTATTTATGGCCAGTTAGCTAACGAACCAAGTGTTTGCATGATGAGTGCTAATTTTAGACTCATAGCTGCAGATCTAATTATTGTAATTAGATGTCTAATTATTGTTTGGATGAGATCTATATAATAGACTCATGGTTGTATTGGAAATGTGTGCTAGGGAGTAAGAGAGCATAATTATAAGCTCCTTCTGTGTGTGAGGTAGAGCAATGGTGCGTTCCTCTTAGTGCCACAGTACCAGGTGTGTTGGTGCTGGATTGGAGAGTCAGTTGGATTCTTCAGGAGTGTAGGATCTTGGTCACAGTTGCATGGCCTATATAGGAGATCTACATGGTAAGTAAGATCGTTGATCTGCAGGTGTATGTGTGTGCAAGGTCGAGGTTCACAGGGGAGCAGAACCATTGTTTGATTTGCAGGTGTGTAAGGTCATATAGACAGCAACACAACAGGGAGCAGTATCAGGCAGGATCTACTTGGAGTACAGGTCTGTACTCGGATAGAGCAAGAGGAAGGCAAGGGAGTTCCTTCCATAAGTATGGTCTGTTGAATTGCAGGTTGTTGCAGATTCATGGGAGATCTACTTGAAGTACCTTGAGTACTTGTGGAGCACATGGAGTGCTTGTGGAGTGCGTGGAGCACTTGTGTTATGCGTGGAGCATGGGAGGTGAACATCAACTCTGTATTTGAGTTGGGTGTTGTGACCTGTGAGAGGGAGAGCTTTGGGGAGAAGAAGTACTGTTCACTTGAGGTGTGGGAAACCTCTGTAAGGTGGTGGAGAAGAAGTGGCATCTTCTTTATTGTATTCTTTTCTGTATAAAGTGTTAATACAAGTTGTGTATTGTCTCTCATATGCTGTGTTATTCTGAATTCTAGTTACTTGGTGAATCTGGTTATTTCCGCATATTAAGTTGTTTGAAGTTTGGTAATCAATTGTATGTTTCTGGTTTCGCATCCTGACAAGTGGGATCAGAGCATGTTTGTTGTTCTAGATTCCCAACAGGATTGGGGGTATTTTTTAGGAAGAAACCTAAATTTTAGAGATCAATTGTCTAGCCCTAAGGCTAAACTAATCATTGATGTTAATAGGGCTCACCGATGTTGACTGATAACTAGTGCCAATGTTGGTTGAAACTTGATGTTTATATCATCCTATAAGACCAACATCATTTATATAAAACACCCCAATAGGATGAAAAGGCCAATTTTGGATCCCTAATTGAGTTAGTCAATGAGCCTAATGATTGAGCTAGCCATAGAAGACCCTATGTCGACTGAGTGCTACCTACATAACTTGGGTGAGGGCCTCAAGCCAATGTAGTTGTCCTAGTGTGTAGGGAAAAAGGGTGAGGTATGGTTAAAATTTTATTAAGGGAAGTGGTTACAAAAGGGTAGGTTGAAATAGGTTATGGGACCTAGGGCTTAAAAGATAGGTCATGGGGTTAAGGGTGTGAGATATAGGCCATGGAGCCTAGAGTTTAAGATATAGGCTATGGGTCCTAGAGTTGAAATATAAGTAGTTAGGCCTAGGGTTTAAAGATAGGCAATTGGGCATAGGGTTTAGGTGGGTTAATAGGTTAGATAGTTAGGTGGGTATATGATTGAGCTAACATCAAAAGACCCCATGTCGATTGAGTGCTACCTACATATTTTAGATGAGGGCCTCAAGCCTATGTAGTTCTCCCAAAGAGAAGAAAAAGGGTGGAGGTATTTATTGGAAATTATGTGACTTGAGGTTTGTGTGTGTGGATGCAGGCTAGGTAGGAGTTGACATTATGAGATTGACTACCTACACTACTAATGAGGATGAGGATGGATGTCACCATGGATGAGTGGGAACACATGATATTTATAGGGTTAGGAGGAGTGAAATGATATTTTTGGGTTTCAAGTGATGTTAGCTTGATGCTAGCTTTGATAAAGAGGTGAGATCACACCATCAACACTTTCCATTTGCCTACTGGGGAGTTGACTGGGACATTGGAGGATGTTTATATAATTTTATAGTTATTGATCCAATGTAAGTATCTCTTCTCATGTTCAAGGGAGGATCATGATATTCATATGTCCACATTATTTGAGGAGCATGTTAGTGAATTAAACTATGATTCAATGAGATTTACATATGAACCGCTGTACACTACCGATGAGGAGTAACATCACCTAATTATATTGATGATGATATTCATTACAATATATGCACTTGAAACCATGGATGGGGGATATTTATGATTACATTGATAGGTGTATTGGCACAGATGGTTAAGTAATAGACAGTGTATGCATGGGGTCCATATTTTCTCACATAATTATATAGAGAGTTGTTGGGTTTGAGGTTGTGGTGATGGTATAGTTTGTGCATCAGGAATTTACTCCATTATTAGGTATAGGCTCACATCATTATGACATGGCCATTATGGTTACCCATCATGATTGTATCCAATTTCAAGGTCACAGTCAAGTTCATATAGTGGAGAGAGGGTATGGCCCAGACATGAGTAGATGACATAATGCAAGAAATTGATTATTATAGGCATATGATAGATGGATTGATTCCCATATATATATATATATATATATATATATATATATATATATATATATATATATATATATATATATATATATATATATATATATATATATATATATATATATATATATATATATATATATGTATATGTATGTATGTATATGTATGTATGTATGTATGTATTGTTTAGAGGCCCTACTTGGCATACCCTATATTTAGAGGATAGGCATAGTAGCTTGTTAGTTTATAGAACACATTATGGGTCAGACGGAGATGAGTTGGAAAGTTAGAGATGATACATGTGGCATGAGTCAGGAGATAATTTAGCTTGTTACAAGATGTGTCTCCTACCTTTACTCTATATAGGAGGGATGATATAGATGCACCCCTAACTTTTGCCCAAGAGATAGATGGGCTAGATTTTTAGGATCCACCAATAGGCCTGAATGTGGTAGAACCTGGATGCACAGTGGCTTATCTTGCATGGTGGATAGGTTTACATCCTATAGTTCAAGTCAGGAAGCCACCACTTGATTTATAGGGGGTGATGAGAGAGAGATGTAGTCATATAGTCCCAAGATATAGTTGTATAGGCTTGAGATGTAGCATAGGCACAAGTTTTGGTCTTATAAGGGTAGGTTATGACATTACAAGGATAGGTGATTACACTAATGGGACAAGTCAGGGCATTATAGGGCCAGGTTAATGCACTAACAATAGAGAAAGATAATTGGAGATTAGCAAGATAGGCTACTCTTCTTCTTCGACCATAGGGACCAGTATAAGGCCTTATAGTAGGTTTGATGGGTCCACCAAAGATTTTATCTCTATTGAGGTACAACATTACTTTAGATGAGATTTCATACTATGAAATATCCATCTGGGAGTTCTCATAGATTCAAAGGTATTCTAAGGCTAGAGAGTAGGAGAGATTAGTGACACATGCTATGGATTTTAGCTCACACAGACATAGATAGGTAGAGGGTAGTGATGATACTGATACTTCACAACCACAACTATAGCTTTGAGTATTCTAAGGGATAGATGATAGTTTTGATGTTGTTATATGTGTTGTATGCACATCAACTAGTGAACTGAAGATGAGAGATGTACTTTTGTAGAGAGAGCTGATACTAATATGATTCATGGATTTATATTCATATGTTGTGTGTGTGTGTGTGTGTGTGTGTGTGTGTGTGTGTGTGAGAGAGAGAGAGAGAGTTTGTTATTTTGAGATGTGTTTATGTGATGGTGATGATTTTGAAGTTATTATAATGATGTGCATGTTTATTTTATGTTAATGTTATGTTAATGTTGATCATTTTATTTGAGTTAGACTAGCATTTCCCATATGTGTAATTATATATGCATAGTTGATTGGTTAGCTTCATCTTAGAATTTTTCCATAGTTGTGATGGTGTATGCTTAAAATGAATGGGTTGAGTATGTTATTTTATTTCAGCATTTTTCCATATTTATGATGGTGTATGCTTAAAATAAATAGTGTAGGCTTGATAGTTTTCCTATTTATTATTGTTTAGAGAAATTATGGTTGCATGTTTGGTGTATTTCACATGGGATTATATGAAATGGATTAGTGAGAAATGGTTTGTGAGTTTTATTATGGTTTTGGGTAGTTATTTGAGTATATTTACTTGAGATGGATATGTGAGTGATAATATTTGTTAAACACATAATCTAAGAATCAATAAAGATTAGCAGGAAGGCGAGAAGATGATTGAATCTTGTTGTGAGATGTGATCTCAGAAGAGAAATCAACATGTGATTGGGATGGAAAAGAAAGAGGCATAATGCTCATGTATTGGAAAAGCCATAGTCACAACATAAATAGGCTTAGGAGTATGAGCCTCTTTTATGATTTGCGTCATTTGACCATTTTTTTAAGAGAAAGTTTCGTACTCACCTTGTGTCAAGTGAGTTTAAAGTACCTTGAAAGAGTATGAGGGGAAAATGGTAAAAGGAATGAGAGTGTTTGGGTAGCATAACCTTCTTAGTGGGGATGGTATGCCCATTTTGTGGGTGACTTGAGAGCTACTATGGGCAATTCCATGACTTAAAGGACTTTTTTGCTTGTGTAAACTAGTCAATGTAGGAAGCCTACAATGGGATTTTGTTTGTGTTGAGGTCATATAAAGTTGATCAATATGAGAAACTTCTAAGTCATTATTTTCCTTGATAATAAAGCTTGACTTATCCATCTTCAAGGGAGTGGTTTAAGCTTGTGTTTTTTATTTTTAATAGCTATCCTTCAAGGGAGCAATCTATTTAGAGTAGCAAGGAGAAGTTACATAGTTATCCTTCAAGGGAGCAATCTATGTTGAGAATCATGACTTGAGAGATTATAATTTGTCTATGTATCTCATTTGTTTTTTTGTTTTTATTTAACTTTAGTCATGGATAGGACTATAGAGGCTTAGAGTTTTTCCACTTTGAGGGAAAAACCATAGCATTTCATAGGTTAACTAAGTGTGTAGGAATAAGGGTTAAGAGGAAGGGAGATGAATGTAATAGGGTTGCTCAAGGGATGAGCTCAAGTTCAACACTAGGTGAAGCATCACTTGATTAACAAAAGAATGGTCATAGGTGCAAATCATTTAAAGGCTCAGGTTTTGGCCTTCCTTCAAGAGAAGACAAGTGATAAGTTCCTAAGCCATATTTATGAGTTATGATATAGGGTCTAAGCCAATTAGGAGTAAACTTACCCCATTTGCTTTTCTCCATGTTTTTCACATGTTGATTTTCCTTTAAGATGAGATATTCGATAGCGAAATCTTACTCCTTGAGGTTTTTATTGTAAGCACATTTGATATGTTCTTGATAGATTTGGAGGTGGTTGAGGGCTATGAGATGATGCTCAACAAGTAACTTAAGTTGAGCCAAATGTTCTTGGTGAAAGTCATCATTAATAAGTATGTCTTGTAGAAATATGTGAAGAGAAGGAATCTAAACCTCAAGAGGTAAAATAGATTCAATACCATAGACCAAGTAAAAAGGTGTAGCACCTATATGGGTTTGAATGCTATGTAATAAGCCCATAAAGTAAAGGTAATATGTGTGTGTCAATCCTTGCTAGTATCATTGATTACCTTCATGAGGATTTTGGTTAAGGTTTTGTTAGAAGCTTATGTCTGTCCATTTGCTTGTGGATAGTACAGTGATGAGAAGCTTATTTTGATTCCAAAAGCATCACAAAGCTTTTGGATAGTCTTGTTTTTGAAAGATTTATCATTGTCTATTATAATTTTATGGCGGACACTAAAATGATAGATGATGTGATGGTTAATAAAGTCAATAATTTTTTTAGCCTTAGTGGAGATGAGAGGAATGGCCTTGACCCACTTGGTGAAGTATTTAGTAGCAGTAATGATGGAATAGTGACAAAGAGATGAATGAGTGTTAATCTCACTAATTAGATCCAAACCCCATTGGGGGAAGGGCCAGAAGTCTTTGGTGACTTGTAAAGCATGGCTTGGAATGTGAAGGAGGTTAGCATGTTATTTACATTTGACATAATGACAAACATAATCACTACAATCTTGATGGAGTGTTGGCCAATAGTAGCCGAGATAAAGGATACATTTGGCAACTACATTACCATTGAAATTTCTACCATAAATCCCATCATGGACTTCATTAATGGTGAAGGGGATCTCATTACTAGTGAGGCATCTAAGGAGGAGACCATCAAAACCTTGCTTGTATAGAAGTCCCCCTTGCATAGTGTAATGAGTGGCATGTTTCATGAAGGCACGTCTCCCATTATTGGAGAGGTCTGAAGGGGTAATAGAAAAGGAGAGGTAATCCTTGTGTTTATTATACCATAAGTCATGTGGGTTATGTGTTGCATTTCCTATAAAAAGGATGTTAGTTGATACATAAGAGGGAAATGTTAAGCAATGTATAGTGACATATTTTTTAGGAAGAGGGTATGTGTGAAGCAAGAGAAGACATTGTGTCAACAAACTTGTTTATAGATCAAGGAGAAATTTTCAAGATGTAAGAGTCAAATGATTCTAATAGAATATCTACATGATGTTTATATCATTGTAGAATTTTGTTTTTTCATAGGTAAGAACCATTAACCTGATTAACCACTAGATTGGAGTCACCAAAAATGGTTATTGATTTGATACCTAAGAAAATATCCATTTGAAGTCAAAGCTTCATCCTCAGCCATATTGTTAGTAGATTCAAAATCTAGTTTAAATGATAAAGGCATAGGCTCACCACCAAGAGGGATGAGGATGACCCTCTCACCCCCACCATGTTGGCATTTAGACCTGTCAAATAACATCATCATTTGATAGGAGATGTCATTGGTGGAGAGTGTTGTGATATATTCATCAAATAATTTGAGGTTTAAAGGTTGGTTTTCAAGTAAAGGGGTGGTAGCTAATTGGTTATCAATCACTTTCCCCTTGATAGACTTTTGTTGAATAGATTCCATGTCAAATCTAGCAAGGATCATGACCCACTGAGCTACATGTTGGTTATCGATCAGTATGGGTGATGACCTAGGTTTTGTGATTTAAGATGTAATGACAGAGCTTAGAAGATGAAAAGACCAATGCAAGATAAATCTTTTGGTATGGGTATATCAAGTTTCACTTAGATAATGGTCTATTATAGAGATGTAAAGGTAGAAATGTTGGTTTTCTTTAGGTGGAATAAGAACTAGTGGGCAAAGGAGATACCATTTGAGTGCATCAAAGGATTCCTAATAATTTATATTCTAATGGAAGGAGACATCTTTTTTGAGGAGATGGTGAAAGGGTTGGCAATGATCTCACAATTGGGAGATGAAGCAACGAATTGACTAAAGCTTGCCTTGTAGGCTACATAGTTATTTGATATTAGTAGGTGGAGGCATGTCCAATATTACTCAAACCTTAGTAGGGTCAACTTCAATACCATAGATGGAAATGATAAAGCTTAAGAGATTATCAAAAAGGATACCAAAGATGCATTTTTTTTGGTTTAGTCAAACATTATATTAGAGGAGATGAGTGAATATGATTTTGAGAATCATCGAGTGATCTTGGTGAAGTTTATACTTTTTTATTAAGTTATCCAAGTTGTCTTCCATAATTTTATGTAGGAAATCATGGAAGATGTAATTCATGGCACATTAGTAGGTGGCACCAATGTTCTTCAAACCAAAGGGCATGGCCTAATAATAGAAAGTCCCCTATGGGGTAATGAAAGTTGTCTTGTGTTGATCCTTGAGAGAAACTAGGATTTGATTTTAACCTAAGAACCCATCCATAAGTGATATCATCTCATGGATGGTTGTTAGATCAATAAGTTGGTTGATACTTGGCAAAGGGAAGTCATACTTTAGATAAGTGAGGTTTAGGTCATGGTAGTCAGTGTAGATATGGATTCCCCTTGTCATTTTTGTGATAGGAACAATATTGAAAACCCATTATGGGTAGTTGATGGGATTAATAAAGTTAACAGAAAGGAGGTGTTGGAGATCTTCTTTGACAAGGAGAGCAATATAAGGATGCATTTTATGAAGCTTATACTTAATAGGTTTAGCATCTTGGTTGGTGATAATGTTATGAATGACAATAGAAGGATCATACCAAGCATGTCATTATAAGACCAAATAAAGGCTTTGATATGGTCATTAAGAAATGTGTCCTAATTAGCTTGCTTAGAGCAATCCAAAGATTGCCCAATCTTAAGGATGCAAGGGTTATCATGAGAGGGCAAATTGATGTCAATGATTTAACATATCTTATGTTTTAGATGGGAGTGATCATTGGATATAGGAATAGTCTACACCCATGTATGTGATAATAGCATAATCATCTTGACATTGGATAGTGTTGATAGTGGGAGTGTCTTCATTAATCATTTCAAGATGAATGAGAGGAAAGGACCTTATTTCTTTACCATGGTGATAGGTGAGGGGTCCCAAATAGATGGCATTTATTGAAAAAAAATAGGAGGTATAGATACCTCTAATTTGATAGGTGATGGTGGAGGAAAGTATGGAGAAGGAGAGACTGACTCTTAGATAATTGATATATGAGAAGCTTTGGTGAGTTTAGTTGGTTCATCAGAACCCACTTCATGACACTTTTTGGCATTTTCAATGGTCTTATTGGTGGGATATTCAATGAGCGTATGAGTACCTTGCTCAAAACAACCCAAACCAAACCCTTTCAAGGCACACCTATAAAGATAGGTGTGAATGATGCTAAGCCTACCCAAGAAATAAAAGTCATAGGTAAATGATTTTGATAAAGAGGATGGATTGTCGACAATAGGAGATCAATCATTCCCCCATATCTAAAATTAGTTCGAAGGTTTGGGGGACCATACGGGATGACCATCCCAATACAAGGATCATAATTGGGGTGAATATGAAGCTTTCCATACTCTTATGGAGTATGGAACATGTCAAGTGTTAATAAATGATATTTTTTAAGTGACAGATGCTTGAAAGTTTCCTCCATAGGGTCTTTATCAATAATTTATGTTGTTAATATCTATGTAACTAGGGTAGTGGAGCTTGTGGAAGCTTCAAAAGTATAATGTGAAGGATATGATGTCTTTAATGGAATGATGACATCATTGGGTCTATAATTCATGTTGCATGTTTTGAAAGGAAGTGGGTCTATGGGATTAACATGCACTTGCCCATTATGCTCAAATTTGACATAACAATGCAAAGTTGAGGGTACACATGCCATAGCATGTATCTAAAGTCATCCAAGTAGTATGTTGTATTGGAACTCTCCTTATACAACATATAAGAGCTCAATAATTATGTGGGGACCTACATAGATATGTAAGACAATAGTGCCCATTGTAGTAGTTGTGGTATCATTAAAGGAGTGAAGCATTGAGTCTGTTTGAGACATGCAATTATTAGGAAGGGCTATCTATTTATAGGAATAGGTGGAGATAATATTAATACTAGCTCCTCTATTGATCATGACTATTTTTACATGAGTTTGATTGATATATGTGGTGATTAAAAGGGTAAAATCTTGATCTTCAGGGTGTTAAAGTAGAATTTTTGAATCACTAAAGGAAATTAGGGAGATGGTGTTAAGAGAGCTAACCAAAGCTATAAGAGGCTAGGGATCATCAAGTTATACTTCAACCACTTTCAAGACACTAATAAAAGCTTGATGGTGTTGGGGTGAGTTTTGGATTAACTCATATAAGGACATCTTCACAGGGGTTTAGTGAATTTGTTTAAACATCAAGTTTTGAATAACTTCTGAAGATGTTGGTTTTGGGACACCTAAGATGGAAATATTGAGATTTAGAAGAGGAGTGTCTTTAGAAAATAGATTAGCCAAAGGGGAAGTGACATTTTCCTTTCCTTTATCCTTTTAATTTTGTGACCATGTGGCCACATTAATTATGTTGATCTTAAACATAGGTGAAGGAGGTGGCAAAGGGGTTTGACAACATCTTTGGGTTTGAATTCAAGTGGAATGGTATGAGGCATTATGGATGCCACAGGTGGAATAGCAGGAAGGTTAATGGGAGTATCAATAAAGGGAGTGTCAATATAAAAGTTTTACCAAATGACTATTGTGAGATCTTTATAACTCTTAGTATCATGTCTAGGTGAATGATGATATAGACACTCTTGTGTATCATCAAACCAAGATGGCTTAAGCCTAAGAGGGTTATAAGTCTTAATGGGAGGAAGAGTTATTTTAGAGGATTATAATAGCTAGCATATGAAAAAGATCTGAGAGCCTATGAGTGGACTAACACTTGTTATTGTAATAGGGGTGGACACTTTCTTTGGTTTAGGAGTCATGGGGATAATTTTTTATGGCACCTTTCTAGGTGGTGGTGGAGCCCTATGTTTTGCTTACACTTTCTTGGTGGTAGGTGTTGTAGTGTCAGATGTGAAAGGCCTACTAGGTGTCAGAGGTAGTAGTGGAGGTAACTTAGCCTTTGGTTTCACTTGGATCAGCAATACCCCAACTAAAGTAGAGGGATGTGGTACCAAAATTGAAGGCAAAGTTGAGGGTGGAAGAGGGAAGGATTGGTAAGATCTAGGAAGCTTAACATTATTCCTTAGTTCAGGCCATGAAACTCTAACTTGTGGTTGGAGATTTAGATCTAATTTCACATTTGGATGAATTAGATTAGAGACTAGGTGAGCACCTAAAGACTTGATCTACTTTAATATGGTAGATTCCTATGAGGGTGAGAGCTCTGACATAGAAGGATGAGATTTGGTTATTTTGATGAATAAGCTCTGACTTTGTCAAAGACCTTAGGGTAAAGGGTAGAAAGAGGATTGGTGGTAGAGGATGACACTTTTTATGTAGGATAAGGAGTTTTAAGTTAGTCCCAAAATGCCACATGATCTAGCTTTATAGAGTCAATAAATTCTAGATTTCCCACTAACTACAAGAAGGGTTTACATGAAGTTGATGTAGGCCTTACGATTTCTTCTTTAGATGGCTTAGGTGATTGAGAAAGAGGTAAATTATTGGTCTCTACTACCTCAAGCCAAAGATGAGAAATAGCCACAATGGGGTCTTCTTCAATAGAGACAAAAGAAGAGGCATGGTCTTCCATGGGTGGGGGAGAGGTAGGAAAAGAAGGATCCTCAAGGGGGTAGAGCATAGGTATAATTTCTCCCTTAATATATGGGTGAGGAATAGGTAAAGTATGATCTTACATAGGCTAAAAAAGTGTTAAAATTGGTTAAATTAGAGTAGGCATAATAGGTCTCTCATCTAATGTAGGGGTAGATAACACTAGTTCTTCTATGTGCAAAGGATGAATAGATGGGGTACTACCTTCCATAGATGGAGGAAAGGCAAGTAAAGAAGGTTCCTCGAGAGGGTATATCATAGGAATGATGTTCCCCTCAATATGTAGTTGAGGAATAGGTAAGGCATGGTCCTCAAGTGGTAAGAGGATAGGTAAAATAGGTGTAAAAGGAATTGGTAATATAGGCTCCTCTTATGGTAAAAGAAGAGGTAAAGGAGGCCCTTCATCATGTGGGAGTGGAATGGGTGAATGCGGATCTTATACTTGAGGAGGAAGGATGGGAAAAACAAACTCCATTGATTTTGGGGGAGGAGTAGGTAAAATGGGTGCCTCTTGTTGGGGGAGAGGTTGGACTGGAGGTAAATGAAAGATCAAATTGACTATATGGAAATTATGATCACATGAGTTATCAATCATTTTCTAAAAATTATTTTGATTGGGTGAATGGTTAGGAAAAGGCTATTTAAATACATCCATATTTTGATTAATAGGTGCATTAGGGTTATCCAAAATGAGATCACCCTGGTCAAGCATGTCTTGAACAATGTTCTTGAGTGTTTTTTAGTTGTTGTAATTGTGGCCTTTGACTTGATGGTAGACACAAAACTCATCTTCCTTATACCAAGTATGAATAAGATGGGAGGGATCAAAATATATAGGAGGCTTGATTTTAGGAAGGGTTATGGCTCCCTATTTTAATAAATTTTTTCCAAAATGGAAGTGTATGACTCCTCAATGGGAGTGTATCATCTTTATCCATACCATTGTTAGAATTTCTTTGTTATATTTTGTGAGGTCAAGGAATTAGGTTGGTTTGTGGTTGTGGAAGAAGTTGTTTTAATTACCACCACATTGGTGAAGCCTTTAAATATTTGATTATAAGGAAAAGGTTTAGAAGAAGAGGAGTAATTTGATGTAGAATTGGTGTTCTTACTATGCAACTTAACTCTATCTTCATCTATATCTTAGATCTTGAGTTTATGTGCCATTATAAAGGCTTCATCAAATGTGTATAAATTTTGTACTCAGAGTGTGGATGAAATGTTCTTAACACATGCCCTTGAGAAGATCTCAATAATCTCAAGTTGGGGTAAAGAAAAGGAGAGTTGATTGATTAAGCCTCTCCAACAAGCAACAAAATCTATGATAGAATCATCATCAAATTATTTAATGGAATAAATGTATGTAATAGAATTTTTTTTAGAAATGTTGATAAAGAAATGGTCTAAGAATAATTGTGTGAGTTGGGTAAATGAGAAAAGGGAGTGTCGATTTATAGAGTTATACCAATCTAGGGTAGCACCCAAAAGATACATAAGGAAGGTGCAAAGTAGTAACACATCATCATGCCCTATTAAATAACAAGCATGTCTAAATGGTCACAAATGTTGTTTTGGGTCCTTTTTACTCTAGAAATTACTAAATTTTGGGAGTTCCTATTGACTTGGATAAGGTTGAATAGGAACAGAAGGATGGATGGGATCATTGCATATTTTATCATAAGATAACACATTCTTTGAACATGATATGGATGTCTCTAGACTAGACATCTTGTCCATCATCATCCTAATGAGGTCTAGAGGAGGATTGGTTTGGGAGATACCCCCTAAGTTATAGGAAGCCTAATAAGAATTAGAGGTAGCATATGGCATGGCTTGCTATGGTGGTGTTGACACAACATAGGGGTAGTGATTCATATGTTGGGGGGGAAAAATGAAAGGGGCTTGTCCCACTAGGTTAGATATAATGCTTTAGTTGAATGTTGTTATTGTAAGTTGGGTTGTTGGCATGGTTATAATGGGTGAAGGGTGAGTCATAACTCATGTAATTATAGTTGTGAGAGTACATGGGATGGGTACCAATTTTTTTTGAAATGGAGTTAGACTTGACTAAATTATTTATGGTTATGAAGGCAAGGAAGTCACAATAGAGGTTAGTTTAGACTGGATGATTGGCGATGTTAAACTTTGGGCATTATTTATGGTTGGGTTACTTATCAATTCAATGGTTTGAGTAACCATGGGGAACATAGTAAAGATAGTTGAAACTAATTTTTTTTCATTAGAGAAGCTGGCATACCATATAGTGGGTCACCTGAAGAATTGTAGGTTTGGACAATGGCAAGGTAATGTTGAAGGGCTACCACATTATGATCAAGAAATCTAGAAAAATATTGATCTCCCTCAAGCACAATGGGAATTTGGTTGGGGCTGGGAGTATTCTCTATATCTTAAGTATGCTCCATCATAGAATTGTTGATAAGAGGGGAAGGTGGAAGTGTTTTCTAGCTTGCATAATCGGTAAGAATTTTGACTTGGTTTCACGTCAATACCATGTAGAAAAAAGTATAAATAGTCTTATAAATTTGTATTACTGATAGAGTGTGGAAAAAATAGGTTTGGGTGTAAATAGGTAGATTTTTTTAGCTTGCTATTTTGAGCAAACTAAAAATAACCAATTTACACAGTCATCGACATCTATCACTTGACTAATGTTGATAGGTTAAAGTCTATCGACATTAGTGGATTTAATCCATGTTGGTCATTGTAGAGTCTTGGGAGATGAAAAATCCAATGTTTTAGAAACCTAGAGGTAAAATCTAGGCAAAATAGAGGATGTAAGAGGTCTGTATAAGAAGGATGAACACTCAAAAAACTTGATATAACAGGTTATATAACCTAAGAATTATGAATAGTGTTGATTTTGTAAATCAATGGAAAAACACCCTTACCAACTCAAAAATATAGAAGGTAATAAAAAAGTAGAAAAAGGACATACAACTACTAATTATTAACTCTTAGAGATTAATTTTAGTCTCATGTTAGCTTATGCCTTAATTAGATAGTGAGATGAGAGTTTGGTTATTGAAGGTACTAGAAAATAATCTAGAGCTAGTTTTAGGATACTTTTGGTGCTCAAGAGGAAATATGTGTTAGACCAGGTACATGACTTGTTATAGTATCTTTCTCCCTACACTTCACAAACATGAAGCCAAGCTAGGCCATTTAGCCAAAATATACCTTCTATCTAGAGTTGATACTCTGCTAGAGAATGGAGTGGGTTCTCTCCTTGGTGGCAATATCCAAGTAGGATAGTTAGGTAGGGTAAGGTGATCCACCAGGTGATGAAATCCCAATGGGCCTTGTTTCAGGTGAGTTTATATGTTTGTTTTTATGACTATGATCTGGTAGTTTAACATAGGTGTACTATGATTCATTCATAATGCTTGTAATTAACTAGGTAAGCTAATTATGTAGCAAGCAAACAATGAAGTGCAGTGAGTTTTAAACCTAAATCTAAAGCATTTTGATTCAAATGAAAATAATGATGAAATAGGATAAGAGAATGAATTTCACTATCCTAATTTTCATGAAAGAAAGAGATAAATAAGAGATTATTTTTAACTTGCAAGAAAAATGATAAGTTTGTTTTAGAGGCAAAAGAAAGAGAAGAGTGGCAAGGAAGAAGAAATTTTAGTTTATTGCCTTTAAATAGAAACTAAAATGTCAAATATTTAATTTTGAGGAAAAAGAGAGGAAGAAAGTGAAAGGAATGAAATTATCACTATAATGCACCTATATGAATGCTTAATACAAGAAATGAACCCAAGTCAAACTTCCTTAAGGATGTCAATCCACTTTTTGAAACAAAATGGTAATGAATAATAAAATGAAAGAGAGAATAAGAGAGAAATATTCATATTGTTCTTATAGTTTGAGTGTAGTAGAGAGTGACATAGTATAGGTAATGTGAGTTATTTATGTTTTTTGAGGTTATTTAGGTAGGCTTATGGAGGTTAGTTGAAATACATAGTCATCAACATCGGTTAGGCTGCCAATGTTGGTAAGGAAATATGATCAATGTTGGTTATGTGACTGATGTCGGTAGGGGAATTAGGTTCTCAAGAAGTTGTAGGAGACTTTTATAAGTTGAGAGGTAGATGGTGATCAGGTTTGTGAGGTTGGGAAGAGTCATAAAGGAGTGGGTAAGACTCAAGTGAGTCTAAATAGAGGGTTCATATGTTTGAAGTAGAGGGAAATAGGTGAAGGAGTTTCACAACTCCTTCATAGGGAGAGTTAAGGCATTCATAACATGATAAATAATATAACATAAAGTAATTGTAAAATGACTATTTAAATGGATTACAAAACATAGAGATATACTTAGCTAGTGAAATGGATGAACCATGAGTGTCAGATAGATGGCTCTGATGAGGCATGTTGAAGAAATACGTGAACAAAAAAAAAGAGTGTGCTATCAGTTCAAAATATTCTAATATTTGTGTAATATATCAATTTATAATCTAGAATGATTTGTGCAAAGTAATGGTAAGCTTGGATTTAGAAATTTGAATGCCAAAACATGTATGCAAATGATTGATTTTTTCTAATTTTTATTGACCCAAATATTAGCTTGGAATTTGGCTTATGTAACCAATGCCAATGATTCCATTGATGTCAACCGAGGGTTGACCAATGTTGGTGGCATGAGAATAAGTAAAAGGGCTATTTTTAACCTATTTTTTATTCCTTCTCTTACCAAGTGTGTTGTCTATTAGAAAATGGTAGAAATACGAGGTTAAGAAGAATGTAGTTAGGAATTTATGTTAAGGGTGAGAACAAGTCATGGGTAGGTAGGATTAGGGGACTAAGTTTTGAGGTGACTTAGAGGGTAAGAATTAGTCTTAGGACAAGGTGGCTAGGTAAGGTGGCATAAGTATTTTTTAATTAACTTAATTAAATATTTTTAAATTAATTAAATATGTAAGGGGTGAAAACATGGGCTAAGAAGGCTAATTATTAAAATGGGATCGATGGGGGTTTTTACATAGGTATTTATGCATGTGTGTGATGTAATTTTGGTGTTTGTAAGTGTTTCAAAATCTATATGTTTTCATGAAATTTTATTCATTATTTGTTTCTTCATTATATGTTTCCATGAAAATTTATTCATTGATAATTTCATCATTATTTGTGTCCATTAAATTTTTTTCATTGTTATTGAGTAAATTATCATGCATAGGCTCTTCATCAACAAAATCAAAAACTTTAAACTTTGAATGTGAATTTCAAACATTATCTAATTTATTATTGTCAATTTCAATAAAAGTCAATTCAATATTGTGAATTTCATCATAATTCAATTCATTATTATCAGTTTCATTATTATCAATTAAATCATTATCTAAGGCATTTGGCTCATCAAGGTTAGTGTTTGTACTTTGTTTTGAATGAAATATTTGCATTCATACCTTATTTTTTCTCTCAACTCTTATAATTTCTCCAGTGTTTTGTTCTTAAACTTTTTCCTCTTCCTTGAATTTGAACTAGATCCCATTTTGATAAAATCATCAAAGAAATTAATTCAAAATGTGGGATCCAAAAAATACTAAAAATATATATGAAGAGAATATGCAGAGTGCATAAGGAATGTCTATGAGGATAGCAATCTTGATTTGGGACAAAAATAGACATTGAAAAGTAAGTTTTTTTCTATATTTCAAGAAATGAGTATGCATCATACAAATGCATATACATTGATATAATTCATATGAATTACTATAAAACTTATGAATTCCTTGAAGTATAGGCATATACTATAAAAAAAAGCAAAATGTCTCATATTCAATGGATAAATCCCCTATAATACTATAATATGATGTAATAAGATTATCATATATTGCAATAAGGTTATCATATGATATAATAAGACTATTATACAATGAAAAAAATCCCAAATATGATGTAATAAGGCTATCATATGATGAAATAAGGATATCATATGATGAAACAAGGCTCAATATGATGCAATAAAGCTCAACATGATGCATAAATCCCCAATATGATGTAATAAGACTCTTGATAGGACTATGAAGTAATAAGACTATCATATGATGCAAGAAGGCTTAATATATAAGGTGAAATGAGCTAATTTTCCCCAAATCCCATCATGGTCCTGTAAAACTAGGTGAATAACAAGTTCACAAATTGGCACTAATCACATTCATGAATTTATGAATTTGTGATGAAATTGAGAAAATTAGGGGTTATGCTTATTATAAAATTAGGATTTATTGTTAGGTTTTTAGTGTAATGGTTTTTTACATGTGTATATGTCATGAAATTAGGGTTTAGGGGAACTATAGATGTTCAAGTGATAAAATTAGGGTTTATAGTCAACATGTCATGAAATGTGAGTTAATTTAGCCCTTTTAATCACATCATAGACTCTATTTTATGTTAGATGGGTTTAAATTAGCCACATTTGTGTTTGTATTTACATTTGTGATTAAATTAGGGTTAATTAAGACATACATTTTGCATAGATTATAAAATTGATTGAGACATAAATTTGGTTTAGGGGCTCAATTTTACCTAAATCATGTCCTTAATTACACCAGTTGACTAATTAGTTCAATTCATGATAGAATCATACTTAATTTTATCCCAATTCATATATCATCCTCTTATAATTATATTAATAAGGGGTTTAAATTTGCCTCCTATGCCTCCTCAATTGAATGAATCAACTATTTGGTGCATTGTATATATACATGATGACATTCTAAGGTTAATTTCACTCTAAATCACATCATGCATACAATTTAAAATAGGTTCATAAATGGCTTATTTTGACCCTAATTTCACCTATAATTGAACCTTGTTGTGTAATGTGTGTACCTCATACATGTGAAACTGTTAAAGCTATCAAAGATGCATCAAGTCCTAGAAGTTTCAAAGTTGACAATGCCTCGAGAGGACAAATACAATTACATATCACCACATGTACCTTGTATGTGCTCAAAAGTGTTATAACTATTATAGGTGTTAGTTCCTAGAAGAATTAAAGAGATATCAAATCCCTATGAGGCTCGATATAATTAGATGTCAAGTGTATCTTGTACACACATATAAGTGTTAAATATCTAACTATAAAGTCTTAGAATCATCATATATGTTAGAGCCTCAAGATGCCCAAACTAATCAAATATTTCCACATGTAGGTCTAGTACACCTGGAGAAGTGTTAGAGTTTTTAGATATGTATATACATTATAGATCCTAAAAGCATCAGAGATGTTAGTACCTTAGGAGTCCTGATCAAATTAGATATGGCCACATGTAATTATATACACCAAGTGGTTGATTCAAATAAATAAGACTAAAGGGCTGGGCCTGGATCCCCTATTTCAAGTCATTAAAAGTACTCAATGATCCCATTATCAATAAGAAACATTTGGAAAATATGAACACATCTCAGATGTCATGAGGGCCAAATCTATGCATGTGCATGCTACACTCTCTATATTTATTATCTCACATGAGTAGAACTCATGATAGTTGATACATAAATAGGTCCCATCACCTCTAACGAATCCAACTAAGGCCTATTCATAAATATCATACATATATATAAGCCAAAAATGATTAAATATTGACATCGATCCCATCAACTCAAGTATATTAAATAATTCACATGATGTGAGCCTCCAATATTCCATTAATGTAAAAAAAAATTCATTTATCTATCCCTTTAAGGTCCCATCCCAATTGAGTGAGCACTGAATGTTATCAATTTTCTATGTATGTATTCATATTATTTAGATAACTCTACTTTGAATTACCCCTATATCCAAAATTACATTCATATTAAGTCTTACATATATGAGAGAACACAATTCAACAATGGACTCCTCAACCTCAAAGTCCAAGTTGGATCAAGAATTTTGAGATACTACTTTCTTGCAATCCACATCATAAGGTTTAAATCTTGAAACCTTCGATGAGGGGACCTACACACTAGTATTAAGTTTTTATAAACCATCTATATGAGGTTAGTAACATCATCCTTATGAATAATTATTGGTTCCCTCTACTCAGCATCATCCATGAGGGGAAGCAAGTCTCAAATTTAGGGGACATTATCACCTTTAATATATCTTGAGTAAGCTTAATAGAGTTTGATTCGGGGTAACTTTTATATATATATATATATATATGGTAAATGCCAAGTCTATGCCACCATATATTTATAAATCATATCTATCCCTTAATGGTTTTGAATAAGGTCCCTAGTGTATTAAAATAATTTCTAAGCTATACATTCATCACTATAAGCACAACATCTTAAAGTCACATCATCACTAATGGATACATGTGACCATTTCAAGTTTATTGAGATTGAAACCAAATATTATACAAAATAAAATTCTTACCCAAATACCCAAATATCAAAATATAATAAAAACATGTACCTTGTACCCATCATCCTACTTTCCTAACTTACTATCCTAATTACATAGTAAGGTATAGCACTATATAGTATTGATAAGCACCAAGTGTTGTCTAGCTTATTTTTGAGCTTGAAATTGTTGCATCCATGGTGCCACTAGGACTAGTCCCATGTCAAAGACACACTTTTGAGATGAGGTGGGGATGGATGTGGTGGTTGATGGTTATCCCATGTGTGATGGAGGGTTAGATGAAGAAGGTGCATAGAATGGAAGATTAACCATATTTTCACAAGAGATTAATTTTAGGCAAAATTTGAAAAATGTATTTAAATATAGTAGGGGAATCTTGAATAATTGTAATAATATAAGATTCTTGTTATAATTTCAATCGAGTCCTCAAAATGCACCTATTGAATTAGATGCACTGGGTGACGTTGGATGAAACTTAAGGGACTTTACTCATCACATTTTAGGAATGTTTTTGTGACAATCCAAGGTATTATTCATAGGTATTGGGATCCATTAGATAACATTCTTGAAATAGATATCCAAGAGATGAACTGTTACACCAAGGTCTTAATTCTTATTTCTATTTACATAAGATTATCTATACTACATAGTCCAGTTCAATGGTTTTGCCACTTAAACAAATTAATTAAAAAATTATAAATAAAGGGGTTTGGTCAAAGATATCAAAGAAAAAACAAAAGGGTAAGATAGTATTTTATGAAAGTAGGATAATATCTATAATAAATAAGAATTTTAAGGCCAAGTAGTATTTTAGGAAAGTAAGGTAGTAAGGTATATCCTTGCCCTACTATAAGAAATAGAAAATTTGTTTTTTTTGGTGTTATTTCAAAATAATGCATGTGTTATATAATGTGTACCTATTAGATAATGTGTATGCATTATGTAATGCATACACATTATTTAAATTTGAATTCAAAATTGAGCAACTAGGCTTAAAATTGGCTTGGATTTGCAAGCCAAAGTTTTATGACTGTGCATCTATAGCTGAGACTAAAATTTTTAAAAAAAATAACAAATTTCAACTTCAATCACCAAATACACTATGGATTTCAAAATCAAAATTCAAAAAAATATTATCATCATGATGAGCACACTGTCCTCTTTCCAAATATATGATTTTTATAATTCTTAGGCTACTTTAAAGGTTTAAACTATATTTATTTCTAACTACACCTTTTGTATGCCACTACATGCCACTCATATACATGCCTATTCATGTTTATGTAATTTTTTTTGTTAATACAAGAGTAAAAAAATTATATGGTAACAAACTAGGCCTAATTCTACATACATTCAAAAAATCAATTTTCAATTTTTTGAGATAGTTAGGGGGTGAATGGTCAACTATCCATTTTTTTATTAGTTTTCAAAATATACTTAATTGTAAAATTAATAAAAATAAATATTCATTGAAAAAATATAAAAAAATCGTAACACACTAGAAGATCTTATCTAAATATTCAAAAAATTGTTTCAAACATTATTTAACGATGTTCAAAAAATGGTAGGCCACATGACCATCTATCTACTATGTTTTCTTTAAAAAATAGGAGGTCCTCTTTAAATTTTAGATGTTTGAATTATTTGTACTTAACCATTTTTAAAAAAATAGTTTTTTGGAAACTAGACTCAAAATACTATAATTCATTTTTTCTACCATCTTCAAATTTTAAGTGTAGACATCTCAAATTATCTATAGAAAAAATTTCTATAATTTCAAAAAAATCAAGTCCATAGGTAGGCCCTTTTTTATCCCCCAACCATGTGCACTTCCCCATCAATGGTTTGAGGATCAATATTAAAGATGAAATCAATTTTTTATCTCCAAGATTAGTGGAAGAGGCTTATCAATTTTCTCTCAAGGTAGAAGAGAAGTTGGCTAGAAGAAAAACTCAACAATATATAGGAGAAGGTAGAAATTTTAGAGCTACAGGATATCAAGATGGTATAAGTTAGTTGCAAGTTCATAATGAATAAGAAATTAGATCTCAAGGTCAATATAATAGTACAAGAGGCTATTTATACATAGTAATAAGCCCATACAGAAGAAGTAATGGAGAAGGATTTTGGAAAAAATGTTTCAAATATAATAGGTATGATGGCCATAGGTAATATTAATATCCTAATAATACAAAAATAAGCCATACAATAATTTAAGGTATTAATCAAGTTATTCAAACTTAAGAACAAAGTGTAGGTTCACATCACATATAAAAAAACCTGAAGTGAGAGAGTCTTTATTGATGAAAAGAGGATTTTTAAATCTAAACAAGTGAAGGAACCATCCCAAAGAGAGACCTTGTTCACATAAGAATGTAAATGTAAGTGTTTTAAATTTATCATTGATAGTGGTAGTACAAATAACTTGGTTTATAAAAAAATAGTTGAAAAACTAGGATTGAAAAAATTAACACATCTTACACCATATAAAGTATCTTGGCTTCAAACTAAACATCAAACACTAGTTAATGAGTTATGTAAAGTTGATTTTTAGATTGGCATCTATAATGATGAATTACTTTGTGATATTATGTCTATATATGTTTTCCATGTTTTTTTGGGTAGACATTGGTATTTTGAAAGAAGGGATATACATGATGGAAGGAGTAACACCTATACATTGGAGAAGGATGGTAATAAGAATATTTTGACACCATTGAAGGATGGTAGTGAAGTTAAAAAAATACTAAGGTGTTTTTATTGAGTGTAAAATAATTATTTCATATAATAAAATAAGAAAATGTTAGTTTTCCATTGAATGTTAAGCCCAAGATAGTCATTATAACTACTAAATTGACTAATTTGCCATTGGAAATCTAGGGTTTTTTGGATGAGTATGTCTATATAGTGGTTGAAGAGTTGCGTAAGGAGTTTCCACTAATGAGGAACATAAGACATTATATATATTTCATTCTAAGAGCTATATTTTCAAATAAAGGAAGTTATATAATGACACTTAAGGAGAATGAAGATATCAAAATCAAGGTACAGGAATTGTTAGATAAAGTCATCCAATCAAATGAAGCTTCCATACAAGGTAATAAGAGAAGGAATTTTCCATGTGAGAAGCCAAAATATATTTTGAAAATTAGAAAATAAAAGCATTTGAATGAAGATAAGAATGTTGTCTTGAAGGACAAAAGGAGATTTAGGTTCTTATGTGAATAGACCAAAATTAATTTTGAAAATACTAAGGAGAAAAAAATTTGTGAGAAGCCCATAGAGGAAGGAGTTATCATGAAAGAGAAGATATATGTGATAGAGTTGGAGAAAGAAAATGGTAGCTATGAAGAGTTAAAAATAGATGAAAGGAGAAGTGAGGTAGTGTTGCAAATTTTCATGAAGGAATAAGGAAGATATAATTTATACAATATAGTGTACAAAATAAGATGATACTAGAAGATAAACTATGCAAAGGAGCTGAAGTTAAGATATAGATGAGGAGAAGATAGCCTTAGAGATAGTTGATATGGATCATTAGAGAACCCATGGTGTTGGTGGAGAGTGTGAACATGTTATCAGTGGAGAAAAGTTGAACAACATGTATTTGAGGCATGGTGAAGTGCTTGAAAGAGTATTTTTGGGATCTCTTGATTTCATTAATGTTTTTATTCTATGTGTAGATACAACAATGGAGAAGAGGGAAAAGAAAAGACATAAGTGTGGTTGAGCTCAACATGTTCATTTTTATGAAAAGAAAAGTGAAAAAGATTGAAAATAAGATGAATTAAATATTTTAATGTAGTAAATCTCTATCTGTATAGTTGAGAATAATATATATCAAAATGACCTGCAAATGTTGATGAACATGTCATTGATTAAAAACAACATTGAAGACCTCATGAGTAGGATATCATGATTAATTTTTTAAGTTATGGAGCTTGATATAGGAGAGTTATTTTTTAATTGTTATTTTTAAAAAAAATAGTATTTAATAGGTTAGGAGGTCATATTTTGTCTAGTTTAATCTTTTTTGTGCTTCACCTTGATTTGTTTTGGTCATGTTTACTTGTTTTTTATTTTCCTACCAAAATTAGAAATTTGAATATTTTAACTTATTTTGAGTGTTTTATAAGCTTATTATAATCTATTAATATTTTTTTATCATTATACTTCATTTATGGTTTAATTAATATGTTATTATGCATCTTGAATAGTCCTAATGACTTAACTCGTAAGTAACCATGTAAAACTCAATTGACGTTAAGGTTTGGGTTGAGTTTACTAAGTTGGTTAGATAGTTTTAAGAGTTTATAATGAAGGAATGGAGGAGAGAATAGATATGGGTGCATGGAGAATAAAATATGAGATTAAAAATGGTAAAAAAATATCAAGAACACAAATTTTTTGGTGAAAAAGGACAAGTCTGAAAAATAGGGTCTTTTGATAGGGCTATGTAATACATTTTGTACCTAAAGTAAGGAAAGAATCACTCATTTGAGTTTCATGTTTCAAAATCAGTTTAAAAATTCATATAAGTGATTTTTATTGTTATTTTTCAATCATATTATTTCTTTTTAATTGTATTCATTAATGTTTTAGGTCTTATTATTTTTCAATCACTTGCAATATAAAACACACTTTTTCACCTTAAACAATATTAAAACGTGATTAAATACCATTTTATTGACTATTATAACTCTCTTTCTTGATATGATTACAAGTGTCACCATCATAGGGACCCTATTAAGAATCAGATGGAATGTAGAGTAAAAGACTAGGTCCTATGCATAAAGATCGATAGTATACACTCCATCCATAAAAACATGATTGATGGTGCAAGATAGAATGAGGACTTCTTCAGTAGAGCTCAAAGTAAACATAAAAATAGATTGGTCATGTGCTTGTGAATTTTTTAAATTTGCATGAAAATCATCTCATGGTTAAAAGAGCACATAACATAAATATTTTGGATGCCATGAACATCTACTACAATTTTGGTGCCTTCATGTTTTTTTTACTCAAGATATAAGCTTTCAAATATTTGAACAAGTAGTGTGATGGCCATGCAGATGTCATTGAAATTCATGTAGATGTCAAAATTAAACTTAGACATTATCCATTTGGGCTTAAATTTGAAAATATCATGAATGTCATTGACAATCATGTGAGTGTCAAATAATGAGCACATAAATGTCAAATTTAAGCCACATCAACTATTTATTGGAGCTTAAATTTGATGATTACACACATGTCAAAGACATTCATTCAGACATCAAATGATAGGTACATGAATGTCAAAGTTAATCTTGATGATTATCTATTGGGGCTTAAATTTGATATTTGCATGCTCATCAAATATGTTCATGCAGACATCAAATGATGGGCACACAAACATTAAATTTAAGCCATAGTAGATAGCTAATGGTGTTTCATAATTTGGATCTAGATCAATAGTATGCATTCCATTAGGCTTTAATATAGATGGTACAAATGAAATCTAACTTATCAAAGGACTTAGGCCAAATAAGGAGCTTTCATGTGGTGGAAGGGTGTTATTTTAGCTGAGATTGACTATCCAAGAATTTTAAAGACATAAATCATCCAAGTGGTAGGATTTTGGGGGTCTTGATAAGGATCTAACAGCTTAAAATAAAAATCTAATGACAAGTTGATGTTGAAAATGTACAAGGCTACCATGTGGCATACTCACATTCATCACATAGACAAGGACCTAGCAATGCTAATCTTAGGTGGACTCTTAAATGAACTAGACCTAATGACATGTTGACACATGTTTTAGGATAAAATGTCACATTCAAGTTAATGAACAAAGTGACATGGTGATGCCACATTAGCATACATGTCATATAAATAATAGGACCTTGTGTAAACCATTTGGTGTAGTTATCACCAATGGTATCATGTTGACTAGGCTAAATAACACATGAGGCATAGTGACTTTGCAAGAAATTTGAAGATGACAAAGCACCTAAAACTTGTTGATGTTGTTGTTATAATTATGACATGTTAATATGAAGGGGTTTATGCTTACATAATTGATGATCTAGTGTTGACCTCAAATAAAGCCTACATAAGAAGAGAAAATTACCTTTTTTTAAAATGAAATAGTCAATTCTCAATGCATTATAGTTTAATCTATATTTATTAATCCCTTATGTGCTCATTTAAAGATTTTTAGTTTAGAAATTTGTAATTAGAAAATTAGAGAGAGGGTCTAGAATTTTCTCAATTAGGTCAAAATTTGAAAATAATGCATTTATACATTATAAAATAAAAGAATCAAAAGTGATAAAATGTGAAAATACAAGTTGTAGCCAAAAAGTAAAAGGTTGAAGATGACCTAAGTCTTTTGCATTTTTTATTATTGTGTTTTCCCAAGCTCCTCCATAGAAATATATTGTAGGATTGCAAGTCCAAGGTTGACCACTCTAAATAAGATCATTAAAAGGGTGATGGATATAGAATATTCCCAAGGAATCATTTTAATATTAGGTTGCTCTATGGTGTGCATGAGAGGGAGGACATATATCCAGAAGTTTCTAGTTGTGTAGGCAAGTTGTCAAGAGCATCCTGAAGTACTTACACAAAATAACAAAGTTTGTTTGGCCCTCTACCATGAATATTGTCCTCTTAGCTCGTGTGAAATGAATCTCCCACCATGAAATCAAAATATGTTATCTAAATAATCATCATTCCTCGTAGAAGTAGTTAGAGTTATGATTTTTCTTGCAAATGGATGAAGATTTTAGGCATGGTAAGGGAATATATTCTAGCAACAAATTTCAAAATATTCCAATGTCCACATGGAACTAAAAGTATCTTTATGGAATATTCTCTAGGTATTGTGGAATATATTGGGGTATATTTGCCTAGTTATGATGAAGTCCTAGACTATGAATCTTTGGGAAGAAAATACTAAGGTTTTACAATGAAACTTTGAAATTAATAACCCTAGGAAAACCCTAGATCCAATTGATTGAATTTTTTTGGGGAAATGGTAACTATATAGATGAACATGACCTTCATCAATGCCTAAATAACACAAATAATCCCTAAACTATGATGCCAATGTAAAACCCTAGTTTAATGGAACAACTTTGTGAGAAATGAAAATAACTTGAAAAGATCAAATTTTAAAAAATAATGGTGGAAATCACAAGGAAGTTTGAAGGAATAATTTGTAATGAGGAAGATGCAATGGTACTTTACTTAAATATGTGGCTTGGATGCATGGATCAAGGTCAAGGGTGTTGAAAAATATTAGAGTCATTATCAGAGATTGAAAATCATGATTATTATTTTTAATTAGTGAATACAAATCCCAAATTATGTGTTTAAATAGGAAAATCTTGTAATTAATGCTCTAATGGATTTTGGTGGTAGAGATCCAAAGTCCTCATGTAATTTTGAAAATTATAGGTTGACCTTTAGATTCCATAAGAGTTTGACTTGTATTTGAAATGGGAAGGTATAACTCCATGTGAATTTGTAATTTTGAAAAATTATAAATCGCATTTGGAGTTTTGAATTCTATAATTTGGGTTATTGGCAAGATCTGAAACATAGATTATAATTTAGAATTTTGAAATTTACAAATTTGTCTCCAAGTTCTAGATTCTAGGTGAGACTTTTCATAGGAAGTAGAACTCAAGATTCAATTTTCAAAGCTGTAAATTATAGTTCAAGTTCGAGTTGGTGGATTTGAAAGTGTGTTTTACAATTGTGAAAGTTGTGATCCATAGTTCCAAATTTGAAAATGTATAAATGGGTGGTTTATCATCTATTCAAGGTTGTTTGTCATTTTTTAGGTGTTCATTTCTCTAAGTTTAGGTTTTACAATAATTTATGGGGTCAATTGTTATGTGTAGCTTTTGTCTCCCTTTTTAAGGTGGTTACAGTTGTATAGCCATTAGCAAGCTTTGACAACATGTTTATGTTTCCCTTGTCAAAAGATAAACATCACCATGCTTGTCCCCATGGAAGCATTTTGAAATAATAATGTGTATAATATTTCTTTTTAAGTTAATGGAAATTCTTGTAGTTACTTATTGGTTCCTATAGATGAAGTACAGTGACATGTTATGCAAGAACTATTGATTGGACATTTGGGTTTGTGCTCACTAATGGTTATCATTTTGAGCATGGATTTATATTATAAACTTTTTCTACATTAATTCAAGATAGGTTTTTGAAAGGAATCTCCCACCATGAAATCAAAATATGTTATCTAAATAATCATCATTCCTCATAGAAGTAGTTAGAGTTATGATTTTTCTTGCAAATGGATGAAGATTTTAGGCATGGTAAGGGAATATATTCTAGCAACAATTTCAAAATATTCCAATGTCCACATGGAACTAAAAGTATCTTTATGGAATATTCTCTAGGTGTTGTGGAATATATTGGGGTATATTTGCCTAGTTATGATGAAGTCCTAGACTATGAATCTTTGGGAAGAAAATACTAAGGTTTTACAATGAAACTTTGAAATTAATAACCCTAGGAAAACCCTAGATCCAATTGATTGAAATTTTTTGGGGAAATGGTAACTATATAGATGAACATGACCTTCATCAATGCCTAAATAACACAAATAATCCCTAAACGATGATGCCAATATAAAACCCTAGTTTAATGGAACAACTTTGTGAGAAATGAAAATAACTTGAAAAGATCAAATTTTAAAAAATAATGGTGGAAATCACAAGGAAGTTTAAAGGAATAATGTGTAATGTGGAAGATGCAATGGTACTTTACTTAAAGATGTGGCTTAGATGCATGGATCAAGTTCAAGGGTGTTGAAAAATATTAGAGTCATTATCAGAGATTGAAAATCATGATTATTATTTTTAATTAGTGAATACAAATCCCAAATTATGTGTTTAAATAGGAAAATCTTGTAATTAATGCTCTAATGGGTTTTGGTGGTAGAGATCCAAAGTCCTCATGTAATTTTGAAAATTATAGGTTGACCTTTAGATTCCATAAGAGTTTGAATTGTATTTGAAATGGGAAGGTATAACTCCATGTGAAATTTGTAATTTTGAAAAATTATAAATCGCATTTGGAGTTTTGAATTCGATAATTTGGGTTGTTGGCAGGATCTGAAACATAGATTATAATTTGTAATTTTGAAATTTACAAATTTCTCTCCAAGTTCTAGATTCTAGGTGAGATGTTTCATAGGAAGTAGAACTCAAGATTCAATTTTCAAAGTTGTAAATTATAGTTCAAGTTCGAGTTGGTAGATTTGAAAGTGTGTTTTACAATTTTGAAAGTTGTGATCCATAGTTCCAAATTTGAAAATGTATAAATGGGTGGTTTATCATCTATTCAAGTTTGTTTTTCATTTTTTAGGTGTTCATTTCTCTAAGTTTAGGTTTTACAATAATTTATGGGGTCAATTGTTATGTGTAGCTTTTGTCTCCCTTGTTAAGGTGGTTGCATTTGTATAGCCATTAGCAAGCTTTGACAACATGTTTATGTTTCCCTTGTCAAAAGATAAATATCACCATGCTTATCCCCATGGAAGCATTTTGAAATAATAATGTGTATAATATTTCTTTTTAAGTAATGAAAATTCTTGTAGTTATTTATTGGTTCCTATAGATGAAGTACAGTGACATGTTTTGCAAGAATTATTGATTGGACATTTGGGTTTGTGCTCACTAATGGTTATCATTTTGAGCATGGATTTATATTATAAACTTTTTCTACATTAATTAAAGATAGGTTTTTGAATAACTTGTTATGGCATGCTAAGTTTATGAATTTGAGAGGGAAAAAAATTTAAAATATCAGTTTTAGTGTATGTTCTAGTCTCTCAGTGATCATTTCGTATTTACCATTATCTTGCATTTGAAGTTTTTCTACATCTTTGATAAAGAATGTTGTCATGAAATACTTCAAGACACCTTACTATTTGAAAACCACCAACACACCACCCTCTTTTTTAATCATCTAACTTGTCATACCCTATCCTAACCTAAAAATGATACACCATTTGCATACTATAACTATTATTTTCCTTACAAATACATAAGATATTGCACATTTGAAATGTGTTTGTATTTTGTGTTTTAAATTCAAGAATTGTAGTCTTTTATTTGACCCTTGTTATTGAAGATTATACATAATGAAGATTTTAGTCTCCTTTCCATCTACCTTTAGTATCTTGTACATGACTTAGAGCATTTATGCATTTTGTTTGACAACCCTTCATGGGAAAACTGTGTAAACTTGGTTATGTCCTGGTCATATTTATTCCTTATGCTAAAAATACCCATAGAGGTTGAATTGCATAATCTATCCATATGAGCAAGTTACTTTTTTGCATTCAATCTAATCTTGATGCCAAACTATACCCTGATTGCAATGACATACTAGTAGGTTTTTCATCATTGCTTGTCATTTTCTCTTAAGTGTGTAGGTGTAAAACTAGGAACCAAAACTCAACTATCATCATTTTTGGGGAACAATTCTTGTCACCTATGTTGCTGAAGACTCTTGTAGAGATGAAAGTAATTCAATTTTAAAACTTCTCTATCTATTGTACTAATCTGATTATCTTTGGTTCATCGACATCACCTCTCCACTATTGTCATTACCAGGGAATAGTTATTGTCACCTGTGTTATTAGCAACTCTTTCAAAGAGATATAAGTAGTTCAAGTTTGAAAGTTCACTAATTATTATACTGATATAATAGTTTTTGATTTGTCAATGTCACCACTCTATTAGCACCATTATTGGGGACAATTCTTATCACCCATGTTGTCAAGGATTGTTATAGAGAGTTGTAAGTATTTCAAGTCTAAAAGTTTTCTACCTATATTTGATAAAATTTGAATATCTTGGACATCAATGTTGTAACACTCCACTAGGTATGTACCAAGATTTTTTTAAGGCTTGATAATTGACTTATGTTGCATTCATTTCAAAAAGCTTATTAATATTGCATGTTGGAAGGTTATTTTTACCTTTTGAACATTATTATAAATATTTTAATGTCTTTAATTTTACTCTCATCATTAAATTCAAAAAATCATGTTGTCATCATGTATCACTATTAGTTTGTTAACTATTATATTCTAGAAATGTGATTCTAGTGGAAAATCTAATTTTTATCACCTAGTTTCAAGAAAGATCAGTGCGTGTTCTAAATATTTTCTTTGTTAACCTTTATCTTTGATTATTTTTATTGTTTTAAAATTTGGAAGGATTTAGATCATATTTCAAAGGTGACCCATATTAGAAACTTATTCCACCCTTAAGTATTCCTCAAAGAAGAGGGAGACAAGTTTGAAAGCCTATTGAAGGGTAGAGTTCAGTTGCTAAGGATCGTCAAGATTTTGATAATATTAAACTATTTATTGATCCTCCAATTATTAAGGACTATCATAGCTCTCCTAGAAAATCTAAGACCTATAACCTTATGTATTACCTATCTCCTTCTCAACTAGCTGAATCCCCTCCCATGTTTGATCCACCAAGTCCACTTCATTCACCCCCTCATATATCTTTTCCATGTGTTTTGAACCTCCCATTAAACCAATCATGAGGCATAAGGACCAAGATGAGAATGAGCATCCTAAATTCTATATTACTAGATTTATACATATTAATTTTGAGTAAATGGATGGTTATCCTAATGAATTAAGAATATGCCTTCTAAAATTACAAGGGAATAATGCAGTGAGTGGTGATCAGCACCTAAGGGATTTTCACAATATTATTAAAGATTATGAGGTTGAGTATAAGGATGTGCACATTAATTTATGTATGTACATGATATAGGAATATGCTAATGAATAGTTTAATTCCCTTCCCTATTAATGCATTGATTCATGGGAAGAGATGAAGAATGTTTTCATGATTCAATATGGTGATAGAGTTGATCCAAGGTTTCTTTTGGTTGAGTTTGAAAACATCAAGAAGAACCCAAATGAGTGTGTTAGGACTTAAATACATGGTTTAACAATGTTTTGATGTGGCTTATTGAAAACATCAAGCCTAGGGATACAATGTGCTTGATAAAATATTGTGATTCTTTTGATAATAAGGTTGTGTACTACTTGAGGGACAAGGCCCCTACTAACCTATGATTGTAATTCAATATGGCCATCCAAAGAGAGAATAACATAAAGGATATAGGAAATCCCATAAATAAGTAAGTTGATGTAAAATTGGTTAATCCAAAAAAGACACAGTCGACAAAAACTACCAAACTTGAGGAGACTATTAAAACTTTGGCCTCTACTATCAAATAAATGTCATACAAGTTGGCTAGAGATGATGAGGGGATCCCTCATGTGTCTACCAGTCAAGAATGGCCTCAAAATATGAATTAAGCACAAAGGGGGACTAATTTCCATAATTGAGATAATGATAAAGGGAAAATTCCTACACGTGAAGAAAGAATGGACATAAATCCTAATATAGGGGATGGAAAAGAAGTGCCTGATCTATTGAAGTCCAAAGTGAATGTGGTAAATTCTAACATTGATATTGATTTGTGTGATAAGTTCTTCCTTCCACATCCCCCATGTGATAAAACTAAACTAATTGATTAAGATGTAGATGAACTTGAGTCTACATCACTTGATGATGAGATTTTGATGTTCAATTGTCAAAGCCTCTGATGTGAATTGACTGAATCCATGGAATTGCTAAGTGATACTAATGTTGATCAATTTTGGAGTATAGTTGAGAAGGTAAGTTTTCTAACTCATGAATTTGCTTATGATGTTAATATGGTAAAGCATATGAATTTCCCATTCATGATTTTGATTTATTATTTTCTATGATGATAAAGAAATATGATGGGGGAATTTTGTTAGTTGAGGATAGGAAGCTGCTAATTAATGTAGAAATTGCCCAAGAGAAGGAGTATCACTTGAGAAACAAATATCAAGAGGAGTGTCACTTGAGAAATAAATATCAATATGTTGATCCTCAAGACACTTCCCCTATAAATCCAAAGGTAGGGGGTATTAATAAGGATTTTAAGAAAACTATAGTAGTCCCTAAAGCTCTCAAACCAATGCCCATTTCATAATTTGCTAAGCCTAGAGGTGCTCCAACCAAGAATAGAGTACCCATATTGTCTAGAATCCCTAAGGGTGATAATTATGTTAAGATCAATACACCTTTAAAGGATGTTTTTAAAGATTTAAATCCATCCCAGCCTACTCCACTTCAAAAATCAAGTGACTATATTCTAGCTAAAGGTGTTGTCACCCTTCCACCTAATACTCCTATTCCATAATATAGAATATGTGATATGGCCTAAGTGTTGAGTTAATTAAAAATCACTATGCCACTTGTTGAATTATTAAGAATACCTAAACATAAGAAGAGAGCATTTGATTACTTAGAATTTGGTGAAAGGTTAGCTACAAATGAAATAGAGCTAGCCCAAACACCCCTAAAAAGTGATGAAGAATCAAAAGAGATTATTGAACCTAATCTAGAGGTCTATTCAAATGTTACATTGGTAGAAATTAATCTAAATTTGGATCCATTTTATACTACCCTATTGATCAATGGTGTGATTGTTCACAACTATATGTTTGACTCTGGAGATTTTTGTAATGTGATTACCCTAGGTGTCCTAAATTAAATTGTATTTAAGATTATGTTAGCTTTTAGAAATTTTTATTATATGGACACACAAGAAGTTTTAGTTTTTGGACAAGTCAAAGGGTTGGTGTTACAATTAGCAGTTCATCCAAGAAAGTATTTGAATATGGACATGGTAGTTGTAGACTACATACCTAAGTGGGGGATGTTATTGTCATGTAAATGGGTTGATATCATGGGTGGAAGTGTAAAAATGGACTTATCTTATGTCACCATTCCATTAGAGGGTAATATCATCAAGATTTATAGAGAGATGAAGATTCTACACGTAATTAAAGATCTGAAACATGCTCTAAATGACGTATTATGCATAGATGTTGAATTGGGAAACTTTATTGGGAATGTTGATACTAGTGAAAAGCCTATTTTTATTGATGTTAAACTTGACAAAGAAAGTGTAGTTTGGAAGATGTGTTTTGATGGGGTTTGCTCTAATATTGGAAATGGAGATGGGGTTATATTCTATGCCCCCAATGGTAAATGTTTCATGTTTTCTTTCCAACTATCTTTTGAGTGCATGAATAATACTTCTGAGTATGAGGCACTCTTACTTGACCTACAGATTTCCTGTGAATATGGAATTAAAAATTTTATTGTTAAGGGTGATTCTAAGTTAGTGGTAAAGTAGGTATGTAATGCTTATTCCACCAAAAATAAAAGGTTGAAATAATATCAAAATTTTGTTTGAGATTTGATTAAATTCTTTGATGTATTCAATCTCTATTATCATGATAGAAGTTTTAATAAATAAGTTGACAGACTTTCAGGATTAGGTGCTCAATTTGATAATATAAATACAATCCCTCATTATCAATATCAGGTGGAGGTGATTGTTAGGCCTTTAGTCCCAAACAAATTTCATCATTGGTAGGTGTTTGATGATGATGATCTGATCAAATGGTTTCTAAATTATGAATTTGAGTTCCATGATTAACTCATATACTTGAAATCTATGGTCAGGTTTACGATGGAAAGGAAACCTTGTTTTGGAAGGACATTATTCAATTGAAAACAAACACACTCCCAAGAGGATTGGTAAGTTTAGAACAATCTTTTGATGGAGCTAATAGAATAAAATCAAGAGACTCATTTATATCAAAAGACATGATTGAGTTTGATTTGGGTTCTCATGAGAATCCAAGAAAGGTTTGGTTGGGTATTCACCTAAGTGTAGCTAAAAAAAAGGTTACATATAGCTACTAAGGAAGTACCAGGATTATCTAGCATGGTCTTATTTTAAGCTAAAAACATATAGGGAAGATTTATTCTAGCATGTCATCCCATTAGAACCTGATAAAAAGCCTTTCAAGTAGAAAAAAAGACCTGTTAACCCCATCTTGGCCACCAACATGAGGGATGAATTAAATAATTTGAGGGATGGTGGGATCATTTAGTCCATCAAGTACTCATCATGGGTTATGAATTTAATCCCTATGAGAAAGAGGAATGGCACAATCTACCTATGTGTAGATTTAAACAATTTGAATAAAGCTTATTTAAAAGATAATTATCCCCTATCCAATATGGATAACCTATTGTAAAGTGTTATAGGATCAAAGATTTTTTTCACTTTAGATGACTTATGAATATAATTAGGGTGTGGTGAAAGAATCTGAGAGACCCAAAACCACATTCATAATGTCTTGGAGCATGTATGTATATATGAGGATACTTTTTAGATTGATGAATGCTGGTGTAATGTTCCAACAAGATATGGATGTCACATATGTAATGATAATTAACTAGTTCATTGTTATGTATTAGGACAACATTATTATGTTCTCCAAGACTAGAGAAGAACATTTGGAGCATTTATAGAAAGTGTTTATTAGATGTAAGGAGTTAGGAATTTAACTTAATCCAAAGAAGTGCCACTTTGGATTATAAAAGGCCAAGTTTTTGGGACATATAATATCCAAAGATGGTGTCATAATTGACCATGAGTGGGTAGAATCTATTGATAAATTACCTATCCTACAATCCAAGAAAGGAATTCAGTCTTTCTTTAGATAATACAAATTTGTAAGGAGGTTTGTGTCCAATTTTTTAGAGATTATTCTACCTATTACTTCCATGATAAAGAAGGACTAGACCATCAAATGGGAGAAGGTCATTTAACCATTCAATGACGTCAAGGGAGATTTAAATTTTTCTCATATCTTGGCCAGCCCTAATTACATAAAGCCATTCTAGATATTATCTTTTGCATCATACAATACTATTTTTATTGTTATATTGTAAAATAATGAAGATGGTCATGAGAAGCCCATAGCTTTCTTTAGAAAAGTAATGTAATGTCCTAAATTAAACTATACCATCATGGAAAGCAAGATTTTGCTCTCTTAAAAGTTATCAAGATGTTCAAGCCTTATATTATGTGTTCAAAGATTGTTACTTATGCCCCACATACCATGGTGAAGGACATCTTGACTCAAACTAAAGTATCCAACAAGAGATGCAAGTGGGTCAACATGTTATAAGAGTATGATATGGATATTCAAACCCCCAAGTTAGTAAGAGGGATGGGTCTAACCAAGCTTATGGTTGAGACCAATTTTCAAGTTGTTGAGGTAAACATTGCTATTTTTAATGTTGATGATTCATTGAGTCATTTTAACATATCGCCATGATATATAGATATTGTTTACTAATTAAAAATCTAAATTATCCCCCTAAATTAGAAAAAAATCAAAGAATAACTCTCAAACTTGTCTCCCAAAAATAATTCTTGACTAAGATGGACTAACATGGAATAATCTAGATGGGATTCTCCTAAGATGTAAACTAGAAGAATAAACTGTTGAAATAATTAAAGAATTCCAAAGTGGAGTGTGTAGTGGTCATTTTGCACCTAAGGTTACAGCTCATAAAATTTTGAGAGATATTTATTTGTGGCCATAAATATTTAATGATATTGATCAGATAGTCAAAAAGTGTGAGAAATGTTAACGCTTTGCTAGGAGGATGAAAGCTTCGGGGTCTTTCCCCTTATAGCCTATGATGATTGAAGGCACATTCAGATAATGGGAAATAAAATTAATTAGATAAATTATTGATTCATAAATCACTAGACATATATGGATACTATTTGTAACTATTTACTTCAAAAAATGGGTTGAAACAGTCCCTACAAAGAAAGCAACATACTAGGTAGTTATGGATTTTTTGCTAAATCATATTATTTGTAAATTTAGTGTGCTTATCAAATTGATTGTTGATAATTTCATGAGCTTCAAATTTAAGCCTTTGGTGTCATTATGTAAATATTATGATATTAAATTGATATATGCTTCTAATTACAACCCTCAAGGGAATGGGCAAGAAGAATCTAGTAACAATAACTTGCTCAAAATCATTAGGCAAACATTGGAAGCAAATAAAAAGAAGTTGGGTGAGCAACTAAAGTTTATCTTATGAGATGATAGGATTATGCCTAAAAGAGCCTTAGGAAAAATCCCTTTTGAGCTTGTTTATGAAATTCAAGTAGTTTTTCTTATGAATTTATAGTTGCCAACCTATCAGCTCATGCAACAATTAGAGGATGATAAACACATCAACCACTATGAAATGAGAATAAACCAGATTATTGAACTTGATGAGGTTTAAATAAAATATCATGAAAGACACCTCGAGTTTAAAGAAAATATGAAGAAGATATTTGATAGGAAGATCACTCCAAGAACTTTCCAAGTAGGTGATCTAGTTCTACTTTGGGACATCAAGCATGATGAGAAAGGAAAACATGAAAAAATTAATGCCTTGTGGATGGATCCCTATTCTATTGACTATTTGATTGGGGAGCATACTTCATTCTTAAGAGACTTGTATGGTGAAATACTAGAGCTTCTAGTTAATGGTAGACATCTAAAACACTTCCTTGATTGAGTCAATAAATTATAATTATGTATATATTATATAGTGTTTTACCCTTAATTGTTTTGTCACTTTGTTACCCCTTTGATTTGGGCCTTATTTATATAGTTTTCTTTCATGTTTATATCATGTGTTTGTTTCTAGATCCTCTTAAACTATTTTTGTTAAGTCTACCTTGTTTTGTTGAGCCTTCATCAGTGTTTGCTGAAAATTGCTAAGTCTTAACTCTATGGCCTAATGGATTAGCACTTGGTCTTATGTTTTGGGTTTATTTTGACACCCACAGTGGGTATGCATACCTAGGTGAGATCTAGTGTTAGTACTCAATATTGAACTAAAGCAATTGAGCCCTTGTTGATTTTAAATGCCCAAGTCCTCAACCTAAGTCTTATTTTTGAATATTCATTATATTTCAAGTTTTGTTTTAACTCAGCTAAGTGTTATTTGGTCTTTGTGTCGTATGTATAAAGACTTATTTGTTTCATGGAAAGTGTCTCATAGAAAGGATAAATATTTATTTTAGACTTTTTGTCCATAGTAAAAATTCATAGGTCCATTTGTTTTAGACTTGTTTTCCATGACAAACCATTTTAAGGGTAATTTTCCTTCAGGCATTTTGCCTGCGCAAAAATCTTGATAAAAATCAATTATTTTGGCAAATGTGTAAAGTTTAATTTATTTGGGAAAAATACAATGCTCATTTTATTTAAGGAATTTTTTATAGAAAAAATATCTAAAATAATTATCCCAACAAAGACAAAAATATCGAAGACTAAATTGTTATGGGAGAGGTGTCTAAGAGAGTTCAATACTTTAGAAAAATTGTCCTAGAAAAAATGTCTAAAATAATTATCCTAATAAATAAGGGGCCTAGGAGTAGAAGTGTCAAGAATAAAAGGCTTGAAATAATTCTTGTGGCACAAAAATCTCTCAATAATTCTACTAAAGATATAAAATGCAAAGATAATGGGCCTGTAGACCAAAATTCTTGATGAAAAAGGTCCCAAAGAGATTTTATCAAGATGTATGAGTGTCGAGCTCATGGGGTATAGAAGGTTAGTATTGTAAAAAATCCTTGGGATGAGTAAGATGGTGACAATTATAACCATCATGGGGACCCTATTAGGAATAAGATGGAATGCAGAGTAAAATATTAGGCCCTAACCATAGAGATTGATAGTCCATGCTCAATCCATGTAAACAAGATCAATGGTATGAGTTGGAATGAGGAATTCTTCAGTAGAGCTCAAATAAAAAATAAAAATGGATTGGTTAGTGTACTTGTGAATTTTTTAATTTTTAATGAAAATAATCTCATGGTTAAAATATCACATAACATAGATATTTTGAACACCATGAACATCTCTTGTAAGGTTGGTGCCTTCATGCTCTTTTAACTCAAGCTACAAGCTTTCAAAAAGTTGAACAAGTAGTGTGATAGCCACATGGATGTCATTGATGGTCATATAGAAGTCAAGATTAAGCTCAACATTATCTATTAGAGCTTAAATTTGATGATCATGCAGACATCATTGATGGTTACATGAACATCAAATTATGGGCATGCAGACGTCAAAATTAAGCCATGGAAATTATGTATTAGGGATTAAATTTGATGGTCTCACACCTATCAAATATTATTCACATGGACATCAAATGATTGGTGCTTGAATGCCAAAATTAGGCTTGATATTTATCTATTGGGTCTTAAATTTGACAGTCATACACCTATCAAAGATGTTTACACAGACATTAAATAATGGGCATACAAATGTCAAATTTAAGCCATAGTAGATAGCTAATAACATTTGATCATTTAGATCTAGATAAATGATCCATGTTACATTAAGCTTCAAGATTGATGACATGAATGAAAATTGATTTGTCAAAGATTTGAGTTAAATAAGGAGTTGCCACATGACAGAAAGGTGCTAACCTGGTAGAGATTTATTATGTAAGATGTATAAAGTCATGGATTATCTAAGTGGCATGATCTCAAGGGTATTGATAAGGAAATAATGGCTAATAATAAAAATATAATGATAAGGGGATTCCAAGAACCTATAAGACTACCATGTGCATGCTCGCATTCATCATGTAAATAAAGACCTGACAATGCTAGTCTTAGGTGGGATGTTCAATGATCCAGACCTAATGATACATTGACACATATCCTAGGGTTAAAATTCATGTTTCAAGTTAATGAACAAAGTGACATGGCAATGCTACATTGGCATACACATCATATAAAGAATAGGACCCTATGCAAATTAGTTGGTGGAGTTATCACCAGTGGTAACAAGTTGAAAAGGCTAAATAGCAAATGAGGCATGGTGAATTCATAAGAAATTTGAAGATGAAAAATCACTTGCAACTTGTTAATGTTGATGTTATAATTCTGACATGTTAGTATGAAGGCGTTTATCCTCACATAATTGATGATTTGGTGCTAACCTTAGATAAATCCTATATAAGGAGTATATTAATTTTTTTTAATGGAACAATCAATGTTTAATGTATTACAATTTAATCTATCTTTATTAATCCCTTATGTGCTTATTTGAAGATTTATAACCTAGAAATTTGTAATTTTAAAATTAGTGAGAGGGTCTAAAATTTGCTCAATTAGGTCAAATATTTAAAATAATGCATTTATGAATTAAAAAATGAAACAAGAAAAAGTGTTAAAATGTGAAAATATAAGATGGAGCCAAAAAGTAAAAGGTCAAAGATGACCTAAGCCTTTTTTATTTTTCATTATTATGTTTACCTAAGCCCCTCCATAGAAAGATATTATAGGTTTGTAAGTCCAAGGTGGGCCACTCCAAATAAGATAATTTAAAGGGCTATGGATCTAGAATATTCCTAGGGAATCATGGAAAAATAAGGGTTTTCCATGGCATGCATGAGAGGGAGGGCATCTATCTAAAAGTTTCCAGCTATGCAGGCAAGTGGTCAAGATCATCCTCAAGTAGTTTCACATAATGACAAAGTTTATTTGGCCCTCTACCATGAATATTCTCCTTCTAGCTTGTGTGAATGGCATCTCTCACCATGAAACCAAAATATGTGCTCCAAATATTCATCATTCCTTGTAGAGGTAGTTAGAGTTATGATTTTTTTTAAATGGATGAAGATTTTAGGCATGAAAAGGGAATATTTTCTAGTTGGAATCATCTTGGTAGACTTAAAAGTTTATTTTATAATTTTAAAAGTTATAACCCATAGTTTTAGATTTAAAACTGTATAAATAGTGGGTTTATCCTCTATTCAAGGTTATTATTTTTGGTGTTCATTTTCTCTAAGTCTAGGTTCTACAAAAATTTAGGGGATCAATTATTGTGTGTAGATTTTATCTCCCTTACTAAGGTGCTTGTAGATGTATATCCATTAGCAAGCTTTGAAAGCATGTTTATGTCTCCCTTGTCAAAAGAGTAATCTCACCATGATTGCCCCCATGGCATTATTTTTAAATACCAATGTGTGTAATATTTATTTTCATGTTAATGAAAATGCTTGTGGTTCTTTATTATTTCTTGTATATGAATGCAGTGATTTGTTTTACAATAATTAATGTGGACATTTGGTTTTTTGCTCATTACTGGTTGTCATTTTGACCATAGATTTAGATTATAAACTCTTTATACATTAATTTAGAATAGGTTTTTGAATAACTTGTTAGGGCACCATAGGTTTATGTATTTGATAGGGAAAAGCATTTGAAAGACTAGTTTTAGTGTATGTTCTAGTCTCTTAGGGATCATTTGGTATTTACCATTATCTTGCATTTGATTTTTTTTGCATCTTTGCTAAGGAATATTTTCATGAATTACTGCAAGATACCCTATTATTTAGAAACCACCAACACACCACCCTCTTTTTTAATGATCTAAGTTATCCTACCCTATCCTACCCTATAAATAATACACCCTTTACATACTATAAGTTTTATTTACCTTGAAAATGCATAAGATACTGCATATGTGAATTATGTTTGTAGTTTATGTTTTAAATTCTAGCATTCCAGTCTTTTATTCAAACCCTATTGTTAAATATTCTATAGAATGAAGATTACAATCTCTTTCTCACCTACCTTTAGTATCTTATATATAACTTAGATTATTTATTCATTTCATGTGATAACACTTCATGAGATAAGTGTTCAATCTTGGTTATGCCTTGTTCGTATCTATTCTTTGTGCCAAAAATTCTCATGGAGGTTGAATTGCAGAATCTCTCCATGTGAGGAAGCTACCTTATAGGTCCTCTCACCTTGGTTCAATAAAAGCCAAAAGTAGCAGGGAGTTGACCATATCATTTTTAGGTACCTCTTAATCATTTTATTCATTTAGTCTACTCTTGATGCCAAACCCTTCCCCAACTACAATGATATACTAGCAGGTTTTTCATCATTGCTTGTCATTTTCTCTCAAGTGTGCAAATCTAAGTATATAAGGTGTAAAACTAGGAAACAACAAACTAAATATTTATTCTATGAATTTTATTACTCACAAAATTTCATCTATGTATAATGGGATAAATGGACAAGTTTTCATGAACATTATAAGGAAAAACAATATTAGTGCATACTAATTTATGAATAGATAGAAAACTATGTGAATTTGTTGAATACCTAGATGGATAAGATAAAAAAAGATATAAAGTGTCATGAATCATATATACATACATTAGATAAGTCACCAAAACTAAAATAGGTATTAATGGTATCTAAATAAAAAATTTCAATAAGATATAATATTGTATATGCCCAAGCCATACTTTTGAAATTGTAAAAAAAATATAAGGAGATTTTGAATAAGTATGAGAAGTATCTACCCAAGGAGGGGGGACTACATGTCACAAACCATAGTTTGATAAGTAAGTGTTTTTTTTATGTCAAACATATTGTTTTTTATACATGACAATAATTTTAGACATTGTCTCGAGGATGAGATAAACAAATATAATTTAGGCAATTGTTGTCAAGATTCTTTAATAGGTAGGGCCAAAACAAGACTCCCACAAAACCTCCAACTCTACCATTAAAAAAAAGTAAATATCTGGGTTGATAATATAGATACTTATTTTGAATTGGGTAATGTGGTAATGATTATATACTTAACAGTAACACAGGATGACTTGCTTGAAGAAAAGGCATGTCTCACACAAACATGTATATCGAGTTGTAAAGGTACCTAGTTAGTATTTATACCACAACATTGTAATATGGTAAATATAAAATATAAGATTCTAAGTGTTATAATAAAAGTGATTTAAGATTTAAATGACATATTAACCTTTTTAATAGCTTAGAGAAGAGTGTAAATAGATTAAATATTAAGGTAGTATAAAATATAGAGATATACAAAAACTATAATGTTTGTTTTTATTATGATCATATAAATAAATATAAGTTACATTAGTAAAAACTATGTAATGATTATTATAAATGAGAACACCTACTTACTTTATTGTTTGAATGTATAAAATAACTGATTCTAAATAATACTAACTTTTATGATATATTAATTTCAATTGAAGTTAACTTTAATTTCATAAACATCTGTAACCAAAGTTACTAATTTTATGTCAATAAGGGATTAGATTTATTTGTCACTTTGAATCATAATTAAATTTAAAGTCATAATCATGTTTCTATGGTGATGTGTTACTTCAAAAAATGGGTAGAGGCTATTCTAGTGAGATCCATAATCATAGAGGTTATTTTTAATTTAATGAAAGAGAATATTTGGGTCAGATTCAACATTCCTAAAAAGATAGTAACCAATAATGATTAAAAATTTTCCTCATCTTAACTTATTACTTTTTTATATTGATGTGGATTTATATACCTCATTCTTATGATTATTACCCTTATGGTAATGGGTATGCAGAGTTTAGAAATAAGAGAAATACTACTATTGTTCATAATTTGGTAGATGAAAATCAAATAAATTGGCATATGAAAATTTATGATTCTCTATGGTAAAATTACATAACTCATAAAAGAGAAATTAGAGTTTATCTTTTTCTTATATTAAATGGAGTAGACATGGATATTCTTATTTAATTAGATCTACTAGCACTCAAATTATCTTAGGCAATGGAGAACAATCAATTCAAGGATTATTTGGAGAAAATGATTATTTATTTGACAAATCTAGAGGAAGTGAGAGATATGGTCACTGATCCTATTTCTATTGATAAATGGAATTGAAAATATATATTTGATCATAATTTTAAGAAATTATATTCCAAGTTGGTGTTTTGGTCCTCTTATGGGATAAGAGGAGAGAACCAATAGGGATTCTTGGAAATTTTGACTCCTTGTGGATGGATCTTTTAAAATTTCACCATTTTTTTAGAGAAAATAAATTATATTTTCCATATCTTGATGGAACACATCTCCCATTACCATAAAATGGGAAATATATCAAGCTCTACAAATAGTGAAGGTAGATTGTCCCATTTAGTGTATTTAAGATTTGTTTTGTTTCCTTTATGTTAATTTATTTCATTTTTATTAGTTTATTTCCTTTGTGTATTTGTTTTTCTTTTCTAGTATTGTTGATTCTTGTGTTTCCTTCTTTTTATTAGATATTTCATTATAACACTATAACCAATGGATAAATATTTTGTCTTAAAATCCATGATATCTTGGAGTTTACCCTACGTCCTTTTTGAAAAAGCCATGTCCCCAGTTAAATCCAATTATTATATTCTAAATTATCCTAGTCCAAATTATGGTCATCACCATAAATTTTTAAGTTTGAATTTGAGTTAAACATGAAGGATTTGCATTATAAAACTATTGAAAATAAAAATAAGGGGTCTAAGTCAAGAGGTTTTTAAATTTTCATAAGGAAAAATAATAATACATTGAGTATGTACCCACACCTTATGTACCTAGGAGGCAAAGATTTATAAACCCACTAATCACATTTAATTTTAGGATGTGCCCCATCACACTGTGGGAGTGAATTTGTTCTTGTCATACGCCCATGGCTAGGACACATAATCCCATGAATGTGATAGACAAAAAACCACAATTGTAATAAAATGTAGCCATAGCTTTGCATCCACTATGCTTTGGGGGATAAATGGACACACTTGAGTGGTCACACTATAATAACATAGGTGTAAGTTTGGTTTCAAATTATTCCTACTCTTCCTCCACATTTTATTTAAATAAAAATGTCAAGTTGTCACTTGTATCCATCTTATGCTCAAATTTTTACTAGTGCATTATAAAATCTCTGACCTTCCACCATTCACTCTCACAAAGATGAAAACATACATAAAATATTAAAAAAATATTCATGTTTCAAATTGATCTACATTTTTTAAATTTCTAAGGTTTTACTATTAATTTCAAACCATTTTTTCTCATAGATAAGTTCTTATTACCCTAGATACATCAAAGTTTCAAGTACATGTTACAGTTATTTGGTGGACAATCCAATATAACAAATAACATTTTGAAGATCACTTTGGCTTTTTCTCCAAAATCACATAAACATTTTGACCCTCTGGATTTATGTGAGATTTTCTAGGGTCTCACTAACATAGCCTTTTGAATCAATAGGTCAAAAAATATTAAGTTAAATTATATGGGTTATGAACCTATGTCAATGATTTATAAAAATAATATTAAAATTAATGATTCCTAGATTGATCATGTTAATTTTTAATACTTCCATGAAATAATGAATGAAAAATATGCAACCTATATAACCACTCACCTATTTTTAAGTAATTGTCATGAAGCAACTAGTTTCCCCATAAATTTTTAGTGCTAGACCTTGTGTTCAACTATTATCAACATTATGACTTTAGTAATAGGAAAATAAAGACATATGGAGGTTATTTGATGTATAAATTTTATATCACTGTTATGGGTATGACCTTTTGGATACCCACTATGAAAACTTAAGAAATAATGAATATAAAATTTAGATAGGATTTTTAAGATAAAAACCTAAATAGTCACCTCAACACCATAACTAATGGATGGTTTAAACATAAGATAATAGGTCTATCAAAAATTCAAAATAACAACTTCAAATTAAAATCAAATATGATCACTCTCCTCAATAGGGTGGTAAGCAATAATCCCACATGTAATTTCAATAGTGGATGTTCCTAACTATGAACATCATTATGGTGGGGAGAAATACATATACGAGGGTGACATCATTAGTGATGCTCTTCATCAAAAGTAAATAAAATGTAAAAGTGATAAAAAAATTAAACATGACATCTTACTTATTTTATTTACTAGTATCCCAAAGAGTATTTATAAGTCCCACTTAGTCAACTAATGAAAGGTTAACCACCAAAGTACATGAAGTCTACCAGAAATTGACCCTATAATAGAGAAACAATAATTTTAGATGAATCAATGACGATTTCACCATGAGAATCATGTAAACATTAAATGAAGACTGGGGGAATGAGAATTTAAAATGAATTAGCTAATATCATCTCATAATATGGGAGATAATTTATCTAATTATGTAAATTATCTTATATAATATTTATGTAAATTGAGGGTTTCCAATTGATATTGTCAAGGTTGGAAAATAACAATATATTTTTTACAGAGTTGTTTATAAATTTAGTGAAGGTACACAAATGGTGTAGAAAGAAACACATCAAGTATTTTATTTCCTATATTCCTAGGTCACTATACATGTATGAACTCCACTTATGTTCAAAATATGTAATACTCAATCACTCAACTCAGAACATATCCTCAAAAAAGTAGAGCTTATTTGACATTGAGTGGTTTTTGAAAGTTCATCTTAGAATTTATTCTTCCTACATGCATAAGCCAAATTTGGAGGACTATTGGGTTGACAACTTAGATGAATATGAGGTGTTTAGGTGATATTGGGGTATATTATGTTTTAGATAGATAAAATATTTGACTAATACATGAGTTATAGATGAAATTGTAGATAATGGGAATGAAGTTTTTGAAACATAATACACTGAGAGGGGCATGGTTGCACCCCTACCAATGATAAATTGTTATGCTCAAGAATTGAGCAATCCACCCATAGATATAGACTAAGATAGTATTAGACAAATAAATGAAGTGGTTAAATGAAAATATCATATTATTCACTAGAGTATGTGGCTCAAAAAGATTTATAACTTTATCTCCACTAAAATAAGCCCCTACAACAACTCTCAAAGCATTTTAAATAAGTGGTTTTGGTACCAAAACTCAATAATAATTTTCTTGAGGATGTCATGGGAATGGTGAGGACCCAAGACAAATTAATTATCCAAAAATTAATTTTGTGAAGGTCTCTACTATTGTAAGTAATTTTTAGGCCAAAAAATTATGTACAACTAAAATTATCTTGTCCCATCAATGATAATTGATAACACCATGAAACAATATCTTGTCTCTACTCAAGGATCAAGTCAACATTTATTTTTTAGTGTTTTTATTATTCATGTACCTAAATAAATAGGATATCCTCCCCCTTTAGCCTCCTTTCAAGGTTCACCTCTGCTATATTCTACACCACCAAGATAGCCTTTACTACCATATTCAAGTGTACAAATGGTGAGATTAAATGATAAAAAAATTTAATAGATGAAACCATTATTTAATAATAATAAAAATGTGTTTGAATTATATTTTATTTATTTTGACGCATTATCCAACCTTCTTGAGAAACTCATGCTGAAGAAGGCCAAAATCACATCAAGTATAGTGATTGACCCATCTAGAGCCCATTTTGTGGAGATTACTAAGATAAATGTTGAAAAAAATTCATAAGATATGGAAATATTAGCCTATACTATGAAAATATTATCATTTTATGTGGCAAAAAGAGAGAGTTACATATATAACCTTTAGGATACCACAAAGAGGATGATTACGAGGTTGTAATAATATGATATCACTCAAGAACAAATGAAAGATCAAGTCCAACATTTGGTTAGTTCTATCAACTAAAATTTAAAACTAGTTGAAGGTCCAATATTTCCTTGTATATACTCTCCAACTCAAGTTATCAGTATCACTAAAGAATCAGTATTGACTATAAGTGGGTATAACAATTATGGAAAAACTCTTGAAGCATGGGTTGTGTAATTTTTGTTAGATGGTTTAAAATATATTAAATAAATGATCAAATTATATGAAATGACTAAATCATATCATGTCAAATTCTATCCAAAAATTCAATCCCATTAAAATTAATTGAACCTATGGAAAAGTGTGAGAGGATACTTTGAGAAAATTTTAATCACCGATGTGGAATTGTTGGCTAAAGATTGGATATTTTACAAGAGGTAAAATTACTCTCATATGATTGGTTTGAGTGAATATTTTAAAATATATAATTTTTTAATAATTCCATGTAAGATCTAAGGAAATAATCCAAACTCATAAGGGATAAAATAGGTGAATTTTTCTCCAATATGGGTAGTTTGCATTGTGACTTTCTCAAGGAAGATGGATCTAGTCAATAAACTACAAATGGAATCAAGGAGAAATTTACAAAGATAACCAAAGATAAATTATTCAATGAAAAACATTACCTCCATGACTATTTTTATAAATATCCATGCCTTTTTCAAAGATATTAACTCCAATTGACCAAGATGATTGAATTCCCTAATGTGATATTGATTATATTCAATAGATTACTAGTACACTATAGGAATGTGATAGCTCTTAAGGTAAATTAAATCATGGAAGCATTAAATAAATTTAAAATACTCAATAAATATAGGGATAAATGGAAGGCCTAAGATGCTTCCCATCCCTCCACCTCTAGATCTATCCAAATCAACTAATCCAAGGAAAGCTTCCTAGGATGTTTCTAATCACTTTTCTAAAAACAATACTCTTTCTATTTTGGGAAAGTTTCATTTTTATTTTGTAAAAATATGAATACTAATTCAAAATATAATGTGATGACTATATGAGTAATAAATATTGGCCCACTCCCTCCTACCTCTATAAATAGGAAAAATTGCACTTTTATAAGTATTTTTGATATCCATTGTAAATTTTATTACAAGTAAGAAGAAGGAAACTCTATGTTCACTCTTTAATTGGGAATGCATATGAGAATTTCATAATTTTGTGTCTTGTGTTACTCTTTGTATATATGTTATTCCTACATGTAATACATCTTTGTCAACCCTCAAGTAATACCTTGTTTATTTGCAAACTTTCAAAATACATTTACATTTTTTTTAGTATAAAATGAGATATGTGGTTGTTTATCCATGTATGATTTTTCATCTTCCTTATTTTCTATTTTTATTTTATAAGTAGAAAGAAATAGATAAAACACTAATTTTTACCTATAAATATTGTAAATAGTTTATTTTAATTTATTATTTTAAATAAAAGTAACCTCCCCTTAAAATAGAGGAAGGAATTTGTCCCCTTTATTGATTCCAAAAATTCATATCTATCCTAGTTCCAAATATTTTTCCAATAGTACTAGAAAATAAATTTCATAATGATTTTTTTTACAACAATCAAAACTTTTAATTTTCCATTAACATGCCTCAATTACATCTCCATTTCCACAATTTTATTCTTCTAATTTTCATATTTATATATTTTCGGTATCCACATCATTGAAATCCTAGAGCATGGAGAGAGTTTTTATATTCTTGATTTTTCTTAAATCTAGCAAAGTGTGTGTCTATGTAGTCATAATTTCTTCTCCTCTCTCTTTATCTTACTTCTATTGACTGATTTTATCATTTTATTTTCATACTTGAGTTGTAACTTAGGTTCCTTAGTAATAATCATATATACATAATAGTTTTTCCTTATTTTATTTTATAAATTTTGATTCCAATTTTGATAATAAGACTTTTGGATTCCTTCCTCAGTACTTTTATGATCAATTGAAATCCCAACCATATCCTTAGAAGTAATATCCAATAGGGTAGACTCTAAAAATAGGTTAGGTGAGATAGGAAAAACATTACAAGTTGTAGAAAAATAATGGGATGTAATATTAAAAAAATTAAATCAAATGATAAATTATAGGGATTTGAGCTAATATAACTAAATTTGAACTAATAGGAGTAAAATAAGATAAGGTGTGGGAAATATTTTTATTAAAAACATCAATGACTTCCTTTCGAAAAAATATAATATCATAATTATAATTAACATGATATCCATGGGGTAACTATCATTAATAGGAAAATATACTAGGGTAATTAAAGGTGAAATAGAGGACACAACATTTATTCCAAAATTAGTTCCAAATTTGGATCACTCTTCCCTATTAATAATTTTAGAAATTAGGAAAACTTATGTTTTTTTAATTTTGGTTTTTTATATTTACCTCAAATAATTTTATTAACTTGATTTAATTACCTAATAAAAGCTAATTATGGATTATTTATTTTCAACTTTATCAATAAAATATATTATTTTTTAATTCAGGTTGGTGTTTATACCTTGTATTGGCCTTATGCCATATTGAGTTTAGATAATTCTCAAATCTCATAAGAGGATCCCATGGTCGGTATTTGGATTATATAAAATCATAATAAAAAACTTATTTCCTTTATTATCCATATAATAAAATTTTTGAGAACATATTATCCTAATGACACCTAATTTGGGTACCATAGCCTAGTTCTTTTACTTCAAATGTAAAGCAATTCTTATAGAAATACTAGTAAAAATATTTCCATAAAAATGAGGTGATCTGGCACAAACATGGGTAAGACATGAGAGGGATAAATGGATCCTTACATTCCTATATTTGTATAGGTAATTTATGGTTTTGGGGTCCCTTACCCATTAATTATATTAAAAATTTATATAAAAAAGTTATTTCATTATCTTAAAACTTCACAATAAATAATCTAGATGAATGTTAAAACCCATATTTACATTAGTATAAAATAAGGTGGAGGACAAACCCAAAAACCAAAGGCATAAAAAATATCTATTAGAATCACAAAGTGAAACAAAACCAAAATAAAAACCTCCAATATGACAAATGTTCTTGGGAATAACCACTATAACCATCCATACTCTAGAGATCCAAGTCCTTGGTAGAGCCACCAATTCCACCATTTCTTGACTCATTTATACAACTTATGGTACTACCAAGAAATCCATCATCATTTCTTATATAACTACTCTAATTAGTATCATGATATTCCTTATTTCTCCTCTCACAATCTAATAAACCACCCAACATTTCTACATTAACTGGTTTGGATCTGTAACTACCAACCCCCTAAAAAACCCCAACACTAGTGGGGAGCCTTGATTTGAACAACACCTTCTTATATGTCCCATGTTGAATAAATAAATGATATGCATGCTTATTTTCCCTTTTATTTTTGGATAGATAAGGGTTAATGGGGTTATAATATCCTAATCAAATGGATGAATACAATTATTCTAAAGTAGGCCAATTAAATTAATTTAGATAACATAATATATTATATATAAATTACAATTCCAATTGATATCCTAATAATTACAATACAAAGAGACATAATACTTATATTTTTTTAGATGTATAGGTAGATCTTATATGTACATGTGTAAAAATAGGTGGATTTATTCTCAAGATCCTTTCATCAAATTTCATAAATATTATTTTTAGAGACTTGGACACTACTGTCAATCTATAGACACTAGAATTGATTCTTATATCTATGGCTCAACATTTATTTCATGTATAGAATATTAATTTTATTCAAAATTGACCACATGTTCCTCTTATATTTTTATATCAACTTTTAATTGATATATATTGATCATGCACATAGGCTTAGTATGTTTGTATATAGTTCAAACCCTAGTTCTTCACCTTAGGTTATGTCACCTTACTAAAAATGGGTTAGTTGGATCATGAATTCAAGATAGAATCAAATACCCCTCTATCAATGAGTATTACCTACATATCCACTACTCTAAATAGGGACTTAAAATATTTAGGTCTCCCTTAAGTGTGGGATTGTGTGTGCATAAGGGAACAATATGCTATATGTAAGGGCATTTAATGATATAGCTTATAACTTGACAAATTGATCCAAGTGGATCTCTCCATTTTTCAAAAATTGAAGTTGTTATATTCTAATCAAATTGATTATACAGCATAGAACTCATTGAGATATTTTTGGCACTCTTCATGGTTTGTAAAATGGACATCATATGCAAAAGATATGATCCACTAAAGTTATGATGCAATAGGGAAAATGTGGTGTTGTAGGTGATGTGGCATAACATGAAAGTACCAAGTGCACCAATGAGAAATTGACACATGGCAATCTAAATTATCTAAAAAATTTGTGTTTGGTTGATTTTATCTTTGATAGCATGTACAAACTAGAAAAATGGGCCTTGTTATTAGTTCGTTGGGGGCCCTCAGTGAGGGTTGACACACTCTTTTTAAGGAGGGGTGCCTTGGCCTCCCATCTTCAAAATTCATTATATTTGAATTTGTATTTAAATCTCAATTTTCATTATAAGCTCTCAAAAGTGGGATAATTCATATTATAATGTAAATCAAGACATCCCTCCTCGAGCTGCCATGTAGGAGGATTCCTCTATTACCAAGTGCCAAACCCACATTAAAGGGATCAAGATTAAAACATGACATACATGTTATACCATGAAGTTACCATGTACTATCAACATGCCACCACATGTCCATCAAAATCCATGCCAATTTCAATTACTTGGCATTATAAACCACAAAGTTCATGGTATAGCTATATCCATGAAGTTTTCGAAGACTGAAGTCTAACTTGCTACATGGCCCTAAGTCCACATATTTGCCAATAGATTTATATTTAAAATCAAGTGGTGAAAGGACATGGACTAAGACATGATCTTAATATGGAAACAAAGGCTAATTAAATCCTTTTTTTTATTATCTCCCCATGAATTTTGGACTATATATATTGGCAAGGATAAGAAACAACCATGAACTACATGGAAACTTTGCCCTTTTTGAAGGTTTAAACTCTTATCCTCATTTATAAAAGGGATAAGTCCCAAACACACCATCCATGGGCCTAAACACTATATAAATCATTTGAAATTATATTTAAGGAGGTGTGAATAATTGACTATGTATTAAGAAAATATAGGCCAAATTGCATTGTTTGGTCATTAGAGCCCTTAGAGTCTGAACCAGAGCTTAGAGTAAACTAAAAATTTATTTATAATTTTTATACACATTGTGTATTATACTTATTTTCCCTTTTTTTAGACTTATTTATGACCTTTTGTGCTATGGAAGTCATTGTAAGATGAAAAGGAGAAGCCTCTGCAAGTGATTCAGGAAGGTGAAGGATGTGCTGAGTTAACCAATGTCTTTTGAAGGTTTGATACACTATTTTTTAGAGAGTAGATCTATTTATTTATTTCAAGTATTATTTGAGCTTTAAATTTTATCAAAATTAATGGATTGGTTCAATAAGAACCTAAGTCTTAGGAAATTTTGAATCCCATAAACAATTCTTGTGTCTCTTTTGTTGATTTTGGTTTTGCATTTAGTTTTCAATTAATTTATAGAACATAATTTATAATTTTAAGAAAATGAAAAATAAACCATTTTAATGTTTTTATGGGAATTTGAGTAACATAGATTTTTTAAGATTTAAAAGTAATTTTAATGGGCAACTGATGTAAACAATCAAATTCACTTTTATTTCAGTTTGGAAACCCATTTTTATTAGATTTTAAACATTCTAAAATCTTAATATTCTACATCCAATTCTATTTCAATTAAGGAATTGAGAATATATAAGATCTTAGTAAATAATTTAAAAAATATTGAAGTTCCTACTGGTGCTTATGGGTCAATTTTGGTATCAAAACAGTTGATCAATGAGATTTAACAATGTAGTTTACCTATGATTAACAGTTGGTTATTGTTTTTGGTTCCATTTTTAGCATTTATTTCAAATTTATGATTGAATAGGTGTAATGGACAAGTTATCAAATAGATCCAATCTTGATGAGATTGAAGCCATAAACCACTAGATTTAGGACCACTGGAATAAGACCAAGACCACTGGAATAAGACAAGCTTCTCACAGCCAAGAGGTTTCTCCATTGGCATCTAATGACTCATCTTCTAAAGAAGGATTTGGTAAGAGATTACCATGAAGAGGTAATGAGATTCCTCCACCTCTTATTTACCATAATTATAAAATAGAAGGTAAACATTTTGATCCATTATCCATATTTGAGAAGTTTAGAAATGATGTGCAAAAATTGTGTCATGTTTATCCATGAATTTTTTGTGGATTGTCTAACCATTATGTAGACAAATGTAGGAAACATAAATATTTGTTGGAAAAGGTTGAGAGAGATTAATCTCCTAAACATAGTTCATTGAAAATAAGTTTAGGTAAGTTTCTTAAAAAAATGGATCATAAAAATGTGGACAGGAGATTTTGTGTTCACTATAAAAATAAAGGTCATATAGTTGAAAAGTGTTAGCAGCATCATCTTGAATAAAATTTAAAAAAAAATTATAAGGAAAGCATTGTAAAACCAACATATTTGAAAATGACCCCTGTAGTGGCTCAGGTATCCACTAAAGAAAACACACCAACTAAACATGTAAATCTAATTAAAAGGGTTGGTATAGAGTTTTTGAATTTCATGATGTCATGATTAGTGGATTGATAATGTAATTATGTTGTAAAGAAAATTTGGGGATCCTTGTTGAATGTTGATAAAGGAAATTTACCAAACTTTGACATATACATTGTAGAGCTAGTGAGAACACTTCGAGATAGGTTTATCATGTGAAGTTTTTCATTCTCACACTTATGTTTTGAAAAGCTCTAATTTTTGGAATCTATTGATTAGCTTTATGAGTTTCTTGTTAAATGGTTAAGGAATGTAACTCATTTGATTAACTTGGTGATTGGATAATAGTGTCCAAGTTGTTTGGGTAGGATTCAATTTTCCTACAGTACTTGTGATAGAATAACTACTATTTTGAGATGCATCTATTTTTGGCATGTTTATGATTGGATGCACTTGTAGACCTACTGGGAAATATTTGTAATGCTAGACATTATACAATTTATGTTATTCCCATATTTTTTAGAATTTTAAGACCCATGTCAAGGAAATGAATTATGACATGGTCACATACCATAATTGTTTAGCATAGTAAGACCTATGTTTTGGGCAGTGCATTTCAATGTTGTTAAAACATTTAATGTATTTTGTTTCCATTAACAAACTTGTATTGTAGTTACATTAGTGATTATTATAGTGTTGGTAGTTCACCACTTACAGGATGTGATTGATGGGAAAATAGTTGAGAGATGTTGTAATCTTAATGACAGTCATAGGAATCAATGTAACTCATGTCTTGTGTTTAGGCCTTTACAATTTGAGTTATGAATCATCATAAATTTTTCCATTTATATAATAAGATATGATCTAGTTTTTTATTTGATGTGTTTCAGAGCATTTTAATGAAGACCACACTTTTGGGGTCCAAAAGCACTTAGTGGGGAGGTTTAATCTAGGTGGATCTCTCCATTTGTTAAAAATTAAAGTCTTCATATTCTGATCAGATTGATTGCATAGTGTAGAGCTCATCAAGAGATTTTGGCACTTTACACAATTCATGAAATGGACATCATATGCAAAAGATGTGATCTATTAAATTTATGATGCAATAGGGAAAATGTGGTGTTGCAAGTGATGTGGCATATTGTGTAAGTACCAAGTGGACCAATGGGAACTTGACACATGGTAGTCTAAATTGGTTTAAAAAATTGGGTTTGGTTGATTTTGTCTTTGACAATGTGTACAGACTAGACAAATGGGTCCTGATATTGGCTTGCTAGGGGCCCTTAATGAGGGTCAACACACTCTTTTTAAGGAGGGGTGCCTTAGCCTCCTATCCTTAAAATTCATTATATTTGAATTTGTATTCAAATCCCTATTTTCATTGTAAACTCCCAAATGTGGGATAATTCATATTTTTATGTAAATCAAGGCATGCCTCCTTGAGTTGCCATGTAGGAGGATTTCCCTATTACCAAGTGTCAAACCCATATTGAAGGGGTCAAGATTGAAACATGAAATCCACTTTCTACCATGAAGTCACCACATAATATCAACATGCCACCACATGTCCATTGAAATCCATGCCAATGTCAATACTTGGCATTATAAACCACAAATTTTGTGGTATAGCTATATCCATAAAGTTTTTAATGATTGAAGTCTAACTTGCTACATTTCCTAAGTCCACATATTTTCCAATATATTTCTATTTAAAATCAAGTGGTGTAAGGATGTGGCCTAAGCCATGAGCTTAACATGGAAGGAAATGATAATTAAATCATTTGTTGCATTATCTCCTCATGAATGTGGGACTATATATATTGGCAAGGATAAGAAACAACCATGAACTACGTGGAAACTTTTCCCTTTTTAGAGGTTTGAACTCTTATCTTCCTTTATAAAATGGATAAGGCCCAACTACACCATCCATGGACCTAAAAACTATATAAAGTGTTCAAAATTATATTTGAGATGTGAATAATTGACTGTGTATTGAGAAAATATAGACCAAATTACATTATTTGGTCATTTTGAAGCCCTTAGAGTCTGAACCAGAGCTCAGAGTAGACTACAAAGTTATTTAGAATTCTAATATGCTCTGTGTAGTATACTCATTTTACCCTTTTGGAAACATGATTTTTTTCCTAGGGAAGTCATTAGAAGATGAAAAGGAGAAGCTTCTACAAGTGATTTAGGAAGGTGAAGGACGTGTTGAGTCAGCCAAGGTCTTTCAAAGGTCTAATACACTATTTTTATAGAGATTAGATCTATTTATTGATTTTAATTATTATTTGAGCTTGAAATTTTAGCAACATTAATGGATTGGTTCAATAATAACCCTAGGACGTAGGAAATTCTGAACCCTGTAAACAATTTTGTGTCTCTTTTGTTGATTTTGGTTTTGCATTCAATTTTCACTTAATTTTTAGAATATAATTTAAATTTTAAGAGAATTTAAAATAAATAATTTTAATGTTTTTATAGGAATTTGAGTAACTCAGATGTTTTAAGATTCAAAAGGAATTTTAATGGGTAACTGATGTGAACAATCAAATTCACTTTTATTTTCATATGGAAACCCATTTTTATCAGATTTTAAAAATTCTAAAATCTTAATATTCCTCATCTAATTATATTTCAATTAAGTAATTGAGAAAATATAAGATCTTAGTAAATGGTTTAAGAAATAGTGAAGTTCCTACTAGTGTTTATGGATCACAAATACTACTCTAATGTTTCAATCATTTAGACATTTAATATGATTGATTATATTACTAATATATAAATAGGAAAGAATAAGGTAGTAGAACTCAATTATGCAATTTATTGAATGAGCTTGAATAGGTACTTTCTTGGTATTTACTTGATGGAGAATGAGTAGGATTTGATTTGTATCTATACCACACCTTTTGAAAATATCTCATGGAAGGGTTAAATAAGACAAAGCCAACCCATATATTTTTGAATATTTACAATTTTAATGTCTTTTAAGGTACAAATACTAGATAAGGAATCTATGCAATAGCATCACTGCTAGTGTCCCTATATGCATGGTAGTGTCCAATATGATAAAAACTTGTTGAAGGTATATAACTAAAAATGAAAGATATAAATAATATTCTAAAATTATTTTAGTGTAAATGTGATCTATTTCATTATAATAATAGGTTTGTACAATATTTTTTTAGTTAGGCATAGTGAGATGGCAAATACAAGCCTTTCAGTAGGAAGAACGTCTAAAATTGAAGGGTAGAGCCTTGATTGGTATTTTTCAAGTTTACAAGGTTGAGATGCTATATATAATCATATTTTAGTATCTACACCTCCAATATATTGTTAAAATACTCTAGTACATGGTGTATCTTGAACCTTTACCAATATATTATGCAAATAGACTAAAATAGCCCAGAGATGTGTGTCTAACCTAGTTCCCATGTTTATTGAAGATCTAGCCATCTCATTGAACCTAATGTAAGAGATTACACCTCATTCATTATATACCTTCCCTAGGAATATATCTATATCCACCACTCAACCTTTCAAAATATTGGAAAAAAATTGACTGAGTGAATCCATAGGAGCTTGGATTCGATCCAAGTTTAGAGGGAAAATATTTTTCACTATCACAAACTACCATATCTATTGAAATATTTCACTGCAAGTAATTAGACAAAATCATAAACTATTCCTAAAGATCTATAAAATGGGAATGGGAATTAATCCATTTTGCTACATCCTAGGAAATATTTGGGATGGAGGTATTTTCATATCCACTCCATCAAAAATTTAATAAATCCCAACATGAAAAGCAAGTCAAACAAACATGTTCACAATTCATTGAGAAATTTTTTTGTCATGTAGTTCCCCCAAGACATTGCTCTTGAAAATTGAATTAAGCTCCAAAATTACTCTACATGGAATGTAAGAATGAGTGTATACAGGGCCCATAATTTTCCATGTTTATTAAGATATTTTGCCTTTAGGGGGCATAAAACTTTTTCAATCTCCCTTTTTAATGAACCAACAAAATTACATCTCATGCTTCACATCATGAAGCAACAAGAGAGGTTAAAAAATCATTAGTTCCTCCTCCCAATAATCTTATTCTAATTTGGAGGCTATGTAGTGTCCATTAATTTTTTTTGAAAAAATAGAGTGTAGAAAAAAAGGAGAGAGACCATGTTTCTATACACACTTCCAACCTAACTCAAAGAGTTTAGAAACACACCCATAAATAATCATGAAGAAGTGAGTGAAAATAATGAGACATGAAATTATAATCCAATTTATTTAATTCCTATTTTGTGTTAATTGAAGCCACCATCTCATCTAAAAATGGTTAGCTCATAGGGAGGTAGAATATTTGAAGGAAAAAGATAAGAAAAAAAGGTCTCAATGAAGTAAAAATAAAGGATCACCATACATGTTTGGGTTTAATTTATAACTAAAAAGTCTATATCAAGCTAAATGTTCATTTTAGTATCAATGGAAAAATACTCAACTTCAAATAAACTTTGATTATTAAGGATATTTATGCTAAAGATAGCTTCGTAAAATTTTTAAATCTCCTCCCATGTAGACAAAGAGTCTAGAAGAGCCCAATTTATTATAGTATTTTCTCAATGTTCTAAGATTTAGCCTTATATTGGTGAAGGGCCTAGATCAAGCCCATCAAATCTCATTCAATCATGACATCCTTAGTTCACATTGGATTAAAAACTCTAATCCAAGACTGAGATCTTGAGCCTCTACTTCATTTTAGTTTTATCCACTACTTTCCTAGAAACTATTATTATTAACTAGAATAGTCTTTGATGATATAATTGACACTACAAACCCTAATTTTACCTCCATCTACCCCATATAAGTTCAATTTTAAAAATAGTATAGGATTGGAAACCCAATCCAATTGATCCTCTTTATGATGAATAAAACCAACTATGCCTGACCCATTAAGGGGTAGTTCATTCTATTCTTTATACTGTGTTATCTTGGAAATAAAACTAGTTTCTATTTACAAATGGCTTCTTTCATGGATGTATGTTTTTTGGTGAAATTAGTGTCATACATGGATTAATGGTTAATAGGGATAAGTTTATTACAAAATTAATGTAAATATGTAAATGTAAATGATTCTATAAGTGACATAAATTGGCTTATTTTATAAGGGGACCAAATATTGAATAAACTAGCACTATAAGAAAATGTATAATAAATAAAATCAAAACAATATGAGGCCATGTGTAAATTATTGTCTTTATTACATTCTTCAAATGATATAATGAGGTATAAATATATCAACTCACCCCAATTAGTGGGTTTATATTATTTGATAATATTTTAGAGGAGGGGCACCAAATAACATCAACTTGATCTATCCAAGCTTTCCCAAATAATTTGTTAGGCAATATAATGGTCTATATAACCTATAACTTAAAAATCTTGAAAAAATGATATGTGTATTTTTTTGTTCTCCAATATCGAAGGTTCTTGCTCCATTTATTCAAAACATCATAAACTATGTGCTCACACTACCAACTATAAACCCACTCTTTTGAGTAATCCAATACAAGTTAAGGTAAACTCAACATATTCCTAATGTAAAATCATAACATATAAAAAAATAATCCTTGTTGAGGAATTAATTTTACCATCCTTAACATCATAGTAATGGAATAATTTTTTTATGGAAATGCTTCCAGATTTTCAACTTCCCTATGTAGGCAAGTTCTCCAAATATTTCAAGTTTACTCTTATCATTTATTCAGGTCTTAAATATATTTATATTTATTAAATAAAAGTATAAGTCATTAAATTTCCTTTAGGTACACATGTTTGATATAAAAATGGTGGCCTTCAATTCTCTTCTAAAAACTCAAGAAGCTTTGTTTGCTGACATTTTCAAACCAAAGGTTTTATTCAATAAACAAGAGGCTCCTATGTCAACTTCCATTTTAGCCTTAGTGTTATTTTGTTTCTTGGATCATAATAATATTTCCATAAAAACCATGGATATGCTTTAAATTTTATTTTAATTTAATTGACCCTTTAAATTTCAAAATATTTATATCATAGATTTTTTCTTCAATCAACTCTTATTTCACTCGAATAATATGATTATTCAATCAATATAATAAAATATCACTCATAAATCACTAGGAGAAAAAATACGTTAAATTTTTTGAATTATTTAATATAAATTTACATTTATTTGGCATACACATAGTTTCCTAAAGAAAAAGGGTAGTAACAAATTTGAGACGTGATGACTCTTTCAAGTTTTGGATGAACAAGATTAGTACATAAATTTTTAATTCAAAAACCAATCAAAATCATATTTTTTAGTTATAACCTTGAAAATTTATATAGTTAATAATGATATTGGAAGTCACCATGTGGATTATTCCCATTTCATGGAGGAAAATAAATACATTACCTAAGACTTACTAAATATAAACAATTATCCATCTGTCAAGACATGGGAAGATAATATGGAAATAGTAAAGATAGATAATATAAAATCCATCAAACATGATAATGAAAAAGTAAATAGATACAAAATATAAAATCCATAAAACTTGATAATATAAAAAGTAAATGTGATATCAATGTGTGTGTGTGTGTGTGTGTGTGTGTGTGTGTGTGTGTGTGTGTGTGTGTGTGTGTGTGTGTGTGTGTGTGTGTGTGTGTGTGTGTGTGAGTGTGTGACTTGATATACATTAAACTCTTTAATCTTATTATTTAATTAATTATATTAAGCAAGACATGAGAATTAGAATACAAATGAAACTTTGAAAACCATAAGAAAATTAACCTAGGGGTCCATTTTAAAACATGAATTATATGATAAAATTTAATACTTTAAACTTTAATAAAATCCTAATTATTTTTGTGGCTAAAAAAATTGGTCCCAAGTTATTTAGAAAGAACTTGGGATAATTTGTGACCAGAAAAACTACTTGTATTGATTATCATAATTGTTGTATACTTGGAATTTGATAAAAATAAAATTAAGTTACTCTCCATGGTTTGAAATTCTTGGATTTAAAATGTGTTTGTATATTTTAAAAATTCTTTAATGTTTAATATCATTATTTAAGAGTTCTTTAGTCATGGATATATTTAATTTTATTTATGTGAAATAAAGGAAGTAGAAAAATGATTTTGAAATTATGATAAAAGATTGGATTCATATTTCCTTATGCAAGCTTAATTTAATTATAATTATTAGTATATATTTTTAATTATTAGTATATTTATCTATTTTTATAAATTATGAAGATAATATTTTAAAAAGAGAGATAAATAAGGTATTAGATGAATTCTTGTTTACTTATGTCCAAAATATTATTTTATTATATTATTTGGTTGATATAGTTTATTTTTTTGAAAATATAAAATAGGAAATCTTACTTGATTTTTTTTAGCTATTTTTACCTCTTTATGTTAAATTTTATAAATAGGTACTTAAGCTTTAGTTTAGTTTATTTTAAAAATAAAGAAAATAACTTTAGAAATATTAAATATTAATGTGAGATAAATGTTTATCTATAGATTATTTAGTGATATTTATTAGAAACCAATAAAAATATAATATTTTATTATTATTTTAGTAATTAAAAAATTAAATAAATTATATAATTTAAATGCACACTAAAAAAATTAAGGGCTTGAGCCCATGGGGGTCTCTATATGGTGGGGCTTTCCATAGGGCAGTCATCTTTGGAAGGGCATATTGCCATTCAAATTTTGCATAGGTCATAAATAAAAATATATAAAAAAATAAAAAATGATTGAAATTCAATGTCAAATATAATAAAATAATATATTTTAGTATATAAAAAGTTTACACAGATATTTTCCATTTGCATCTCCCAAAAATCCTAGGAGCCCTTTGGGTTTTCTTCCTTTATCTTACATCATCAAGGAAAACTCTAAACTTTAAAAATATTTGATATAACTTAGATAAAAATATTTAATCTATAATAATAATAAAATAAGTATAAAAATTAGTATTCTACTTAAATAATATATTTTTGCATTATAAAGTAATAGAGAAGACTCATCCATGTATGATGATTATTTGTACGTCTATTGTTTTTAATTTTGTCACTTTACTGATTGTTTCTTATACATGGGCTTGTCGGCTCATTATATTTCTAAATGCACATCCTAAAGATTATAGTGAGAATGGAGTGGGATCAGATCATGTTAATTTGTGTGAGAAATTTTTACATAATAATATTATATACCTTCATTAGTATCAATTTGACATCCTCTCAATCTCTTTTCATATTACCTCTTTATCTACTTTTCATTCAACTCTTATAGCTAGTTAATATCCCTACTATGTGTGATAGGCCAATATATTTTATTTCATACTTGTATTTATCTATATTGTATCAAACTAAACAATTAATTTTTGAGTTATTTATATGTTATTTTTAATGTAGCATCTTGGTTGATATAGTTTTATGTCATCTAACATCCTTTCATCAATATCATTCTAACCAATATTGTCATCTTAAAATTTACGGTTGGTTTTGGGTATTAGCTCCATATATATAGGGTTAATTTTACCATTTCCAAATATTTAACACATTCATATATTTTATATACACTCAAATGTCTTCTCTTGAGAATTAAAAGGAAGAGTTAGAAGTTAAATTCTTATCTTTGAGGTCAATTCTTGCTTAGAAGTATTTGAAGCTCAATATTAGGAGAGCCTTGTCAAGGAGATGTTATAGTATTTTAAGTCCCCAACTAAGTATATATATGTCTTATTTCTTCCATTTAAGGTGTTTATCCAACAAACATCTCATGTAAAGTTCCACTTGAACTAAAAGGGGAGATTGATGCATCCACAAGTCCCCCCAAACATAATTATCTCTATCCATAGTCTCTTTCATTTATTTATTAGTAGATATACTTACTTTGTGTATTTACATAGTGTATATATGTTTTTTATCCTTAGTTATGGTCCTCCTTATATAAAATAAGTTATTAAAACTATCAAATATCTTATGTACGTACATATGTATGTATGTACGTACGTATGTATGTATGTATGTATATAATATCTAGGTTACCCTTGTTTTTCATTTAATTTCATGTGGTATCCTACTACACACCCTTTTTCATCATAATTACATATTTAGGCTTAATGAGAGCCATACCTTGTATCATAGGTTTAGGCTTTGGAATCCTATCCTCTCAACATTCAACTATGGATTACCCTCTACTAGGTCTTTAATTTTCTAGGTACTTACACTCTCTTCCAAGTATAAGAAGGCTCTATTGTTATGAAAAAAAAATTGTATCCTAGTCTATTGAGATAAATATTAATGTTATAGGTCATTTTAATATATCAATACATTCTGGTGAAATATAAATGAATCTTATCCCACCACTAGTTGCATCTTATTTCTTGTATTCCCTTTGGATTCACCATCATTATACATTTTTTAAACTTGGTGTGAATTCTATCCCACCATTTATTGGTTTATATTCATGTTTTCATTTTATTCTTACTTATATTCACTTTGGATTCACCATTATTATAAACTATGGCAAACCCAACATGAATCTTATTACTCTAGTCATTGGATCATTTTCAAGTTTTTACATTTTACTTGGCATTATCTTCATCATACATTTTGGTGGTCTTTTTACCAACTACATTAGATAAATTGATACATTTATTTACATCCATAATTATATTGTCCAACTTGATAAAGTTTCTAGTTAATTAAAATTTTATCATATAGGCCAATATATTCTCCTATTTCTAGTTATACCTCAATTGCATCAGCCAACTGATATAGTTTTATATTTTTTAGATCTTCTATTGTATTGGCTGATTTGATGTAGTTTGTTTTTATATCTCTATTTTTTTATTGTATTTATCAATTCAATACCACTGATCTAGGCAATAATTTAGGTGACAATTTGGGTGATGGTTCTACCCCAATTAAAGATAGAACTTTTGAGAGCCATAACTTTTGCACTGTATCTCCAATTAACTCCCCATTTAAACTATTGGAAAGTTAAGAATGATGATAATGTGGTGAAATGGCACTAATATTTGTTGAGTGGTTTTTTACCCTAGAAAATCCAATGGAAGTGCCCCAAAATTCAATTTTAATAGTGCAGTCTAAAAATAGTAAGTTTCTAAAAATAGTAATTCCTCAAATTTTGTATTGTTTTAAATCATTGAACTCAAACCACTTAATATCCCTCAATATTGGTGACTTTAAAATCCTCCTTATACTTTATAAATGTGTATAAATGAAGATGTAACCTGAAATATAAAATAGACATCTCTTCCCAGAGACATATAGTTGTATTGCGATCTTGAGTAATAAAACATCTCTTCTCAGAGAATTCATTGTTACTGTGTTATTTTTATGTTCTTGAAATATCTATCAATCAAAACTTTTATGTTTTAAATCAACCAATTTACTTTTTCTCCTAGTATTTACCTTATTTTTCATGAAATATTGTTTCATATATGTATCTCGATGTCTCCTCTTATAATATTTATAATGAGTGTCAATAAATTTATATTTTACAAGGGTTATTCTTTCATTCTTTTCTTGTCCACCACTGATGACAACTCTTCATGGTGAAATTTATCTCAATCTCAACATATATCCATCAATTTTAATATGGTTCACATTGGCCCTATTTTATATTTAGTAAATCCTAATCTTCTTATTAAGAATATAGACATTAATGTTATTTATACCCTAGGTAATAATGGAAATCTTGGTCAAATCAATACTCCAACTACATCCACTAAGGAAACTATTGATACCTAAATTTTTATCATAGGTTCTCAGAGTGTTTAAATAACACTTATCATTTTAGAATTAAAATAATTCAATGCATGAGTTGTAGGTTGTGATAATCCTATTATCTGTTGATGGAATAGATGCAAAATAAGTGGACTGTTTCATAATATTTATAAAGTTTGGTGGTTTGGAGCCACCTTGACCTATATATTTACAAAAATTCAATATATATTATCTAATATTGGTTTATTATGATTATATATAATATAAATACTAATCTAACATGGATATTTACAATGGAAATATAGCTAGAGTGATTTGGTTAAAAAAGATGTAAAAGGAAGGGTAAGGAAGAAAAGAGATGTTATTGATCTTCATCCCAAACATTATGACAAAGTTAATATGTCCTATAAGTATGCACTTAACCAATTTATAATATGAAATAACATTAGATCAAATATTAATACACATCAGGCAAACACCTAAGGAATGATAAAATTGCAAATAAGAACTAATTTCACTTTAAAGAATTACCTTGCAAGCAAATAACATTAGCCCAAATGCAAGAAGATTAAATGAAATGAAATAAACCTAAGAAATTTCAATCAACCTAGCATTGGCACAAGTTAATAAATTTTCAATTAAAATATACACACTAAAAATTCATAAGAGCCATTCAAATCTAGAAATATGAACAAACATGTTAGAGAGAAACCATAATAGCAAATGACACAAATGAATATGGACAATATATATAGAATTCTTCACTTTCATTAATTGATCTAAATTTTACACAAGTTTTTGTCTCAAAAACTCCCCCCCTTCTTTACAAATAACAATACTCCTTTTATAGAATGCAAGGAAGTATGTCAGTCAGGCATATCCAATTACAAGTGTAAAGACAATTTTTCTTTCTACAAAAGTTCTAGAATACACTAAAATTTTCCAAGTGGACTGACCTATAGGAAATTTGCATGAAATTTTCGCATGCCTTTACAAAAAAAATAATATTATATTTTCAAAATATTACAAAATTCTACAATTATAATATTCCTAACTAAATTGAGGTCACTGTGTCGATGTAGTTCCCTATTTTATAAAAGAATATTCATCCTATAGTTTTTCTCATTGATGAACTAGAGGTCAAAAAAAAAATTGAATAATTTGTCCTTTCCATGATCTTATAGGTCATTGAGGTCTTTCTCAAGTTTCTCTATTTCTTGCTTGATGTCATTGGCATCTCCCATTTTCTATTCAAATGATAGAAGTAGGCCCATTATCCTCTTGTTGTCATCTAATATTTGGCCTTTCTTGTAGCTTCTCACCTCTTACATAAACTAAAAGTTCATGTGCTTGAACTCTTCATAAATTATAAGACTCAATAAGTAAGGGTTATGGTTTCCTTAATCAAACTATCCAAGATATGCAACATTTGTCCTTCTTGTTGTTTGAAGTCCTTGACCAGGTCTTCCATTCATTTGGACTAGTTACTTAGGGATTAAATCTTGTCTACCAATATGGCCATAGCCATATTAAAATGTGATAAGCTAATATTTCTAAATTCAAGGATTAGGTTCTTAGTCAAGTGCTTGATCAAGTCTTTTACTTGATAGTTTGAAGCCTACCATTCACCAACTTGGCATGTAGCCTTAGTGATTTGTTTCTTTATTGTTCCCTACCAAGTTATAACTAACATCAAATAATTAAATAGGTAATTCATGGAGTCCTAAAACTTCCTAAATATATATTCATGGATTGATAAGACAATATCTTATTTTAGATTCTTTTTTTGATGTAAGAGGCCCTTGATCATGGTTTGCAATTATTGAAATTGCACCTGGGCTATATAAGGGATATTTTATTTGAATATCATGTATTCTCATATATTTTGGGATTATAAATGGTTTATACCTATGAATTTCTCTATCTTTTAGATGGTTAATTCCTTACCATCGACTATGGCTTTCTTTTCAATCACTCTTTCTAAACTAGTAGTCTCTAGATTAAATTCAACTCCAACTAATGATTGAATCACTTTTTGAGGATCTATATTTTTATTTGTGTGACACTTGGCTCTCTTAGAGCCATCATACTTTATTATTCTTCACTTTTCAAGTCCATAATCCATGGTTTAAGCTCATCATATACAACTATATTAATAGATTTTGTGATAGCCCAAGGGTGGTACATGGTAAGAGTCTTCTATAACTTACCATATATAAACCATTTAGTAATGGTTAGACCATTAATTTGGATTTTAATAATTTAAAATTTTTACCTCATTCAAAGGATGAGTGAAGGTCAATTTAGGCTTCTTACTTCCTACTAGAACCAAAGCTATCTCAACTTTTCTCTTTAGTGGGGTAGTAACAGGGACTAAGTCTAATGCTATTTACTTTCCCTTCTCTTTCTATATCTCTTAAAATTAAGCTTCTTCTTCATCTAATTCATAGGATATAGTAAATATCTTTAAGGCATCTTCAACTATTTCTTTAGGATCCAATGCTATAATGTCAATTGTTTCAACCTATGATCTTAGTTCTTCAGGATGGGCTAAGGATGATGTTACTTCATCAGGTATCTACTTAATTAGTCCCCCAAGATTTTGTATTTCTATCTCTAGCTATGTTGGAGGGGGTCTAGAAGATGGACCTAGTAGTAAATAGTACTCCCTAGGTCCCATCTGCAATATATCCTCACTTGGCTTTTAATGTCTTAGCAATATAACCTTTAGTTTGATATTGAATTTGTTCAATCTCCCCAAGACTTCATGAAGTGAAGAGATCTTAGTGTACATGGGGTCATAAGGTCTGAGCTGATGCTCATAAGTCATATTGATCCCTTTTGATTTTAAATGTTTCTCAGCCCTTTCATAGGGGTCCCAGTATCTTAGCTCATCAAGTTGTAAATTTAAGGAGGTTCTATGTCTAGAGGTAGCTTTTATATTATCCCATTATTGAAACATAATCCTTACAATAGTTATGAATAGGATATGAATCAATCCCTTCCTCTTGGTTTTACATAATCCCTCTACCCCATTATATATCTGATAAGCCACTCCCTTCTCTACAATCTTGATTAGAACATGAATTAGTAGCTTAAGGGGTTAGTTTAGGGATCCTTCAATCTTGATGATTATTTAATTAGAATAGAGCCATATATCTCCCATAGCTTCAATAGTCTTATTAATTATGGGGTTGACCCGCATCATTGGGATCCCTGTGATAGCCTCAACTAAGGCTGGATAGACACAATCACATATGAATTCTACATGATCTCTATACTTAAAAATGTGAAATTTAGAATAATATTAGGCGATTATTTATTTTCCCTCAGGTGACCACTCTTTGATGATGGGAATCTTGGTGGTGGAAAGTAGGGCATCTAGTAAGTATGACATCATATAAAAATTACTCTTGTTCTTCTTCTTTATTTTAATTTTTTTATTAGACAAGTGCTAGTAACCTCCTCAAGAGGAGGAGTGAGTTCTCTCTTGACCATAAAATAGACTAGGGGGACCCATAGCTTGTCTACATAGATGATGGCCAGATTTCAACACAACCTATTCATTAAGTTCATAATCATCTTTATCCCAAGTGTGAATTAGCTAATTGGGATGTTGCCATTAAAGTCTAAGAATACGTGATTCCTAAAATAGAACCATGTGGTAATGATGGTCTTTAGGTCATTTCACTTAACCCAATTATTTATGGTGGTCATGTCTATTTGGGGCTTAGGTAGCTTATAATAATCATCAAAGGATAAAGGATAAATATATGCAACCTCATAAAGATATGTTCATGAACTATCATGCTTTTATCAATTTTGTAGTCTTTAAATATGGGAGAGATAACATCATATTAATGTATTACCTCCAGTTTGGCTATAGTAAAATGAAGACTAGTCATCTGGATGGCCACAATGTCATAATATCTCCTTTTCATAGATAAGTTCTTCTCCTCCTCTCTAGAAATGATTGGTTGCTCTTAGATAGCCTGAAATAGATGGGACCAGTTGTTATCCCCTATGTTTAGAGCCATTACATCAAACTATGTGTCTTTGAATATCCTCCTCTCCATGTCTTAAGTTAGATAGAGTTCCACATCTTCTCTGTGTCTTCAAGATTCCAAAACTATGAACTTGATAAATTGATCCCTAGTAGTTTACAATTTAATTCTAGACCAATTTACACTTGCTCAAGTGGTGATTCAATCTCCTAGACTTGATTGTGATTAATTATAGATTGAATTAGGGATTTCATAAATGTTAGGGTTTGTTTATAGGTCTTATCCAATCTTTAATGACTTTGGCTATTTTCACTTAACTAAGCTTTATGCCTTAGATTTTTTTGGATCTTTATATTTATACCTTTGCCATTTTTGAGACCACAAGATCTTCAAATTTATCATTTTATGTCTATGTGGAATGACTTTGGCATCTATGTGGCATTTTCATGGCAAACTTGCTCATTATGTTTAAAAATTGACCATTACCTTTTGAAAAAAATGCTTTTATTTCACACCATCTGATCTCATTACATGGATCAATGTTTGTTGTTGATCTTGATCCCTTTAGTTTAACATCATTGGTCACTATATGTATTTTGATCTAAGGTTGTACCACCTAGAATTCATATGAGTCTTCTAAGCTCTACACCTTATCATTTTTATAAACTCAAGTTCTTTCACCATATGTTCATCTCTGGTTTGTTTGCAAGGTCTTTGATTTTTCAATGTTCATTATGCAATATTAGATTTGATGGGTACGAATCAACATGGATCATTAATCTTTGGAATATGTATGAGATTTAAACTATACTATGCATCAAGGTTATCCCACTTGGAATTATTACAAGCCTTCTAAGCTTTGTACACTATTAGTCTTGCCAATTAATGAATTCTCACCATGTGGTAGTCTCGCATTAACTAAGAGCTTCATTGAAAAGTCTAACCTCATCCTATACTATATGATCATCATCATCCAAAAAAACATGGATCATTAGATCAAGATCCAAGGGATGTACCACCATTAGCTACTCAAAATTATTTTACCAAGAAGGTGATACTTGTCACCCTCTCACAGTCCCAAGCCTCATTTGAAGTTTTGACTCATCTTACATAATTTAATTGACATCATCCAAGAAAATGTGGATCGTTGATCCTATAAAGATGCACATTGTTTAGGTAAGGGTCAAGACACATAAAGAACTTAAGTTAAAGAATTTAGACCATGGTTTTATTTCATTTTAATAAACATGACATAAGCCTTAGGCTAAAATGTTTAAGCTAAGCTTAGAACATAATAAAATGGGGATCCCATGACTAATAATAAAAGGAATTAACATAAGGTTTTTAACCTAAAGTTTTATCATATTAATAAATATGCCAAAAATTTAGGTTAAAAGCTCTAAGCTAGTTTTTTTAAATAAGACCTTGTGAATAATAAAGTCATAACATAATATTTTATCCTAAGGTTTTATCATATTAATAATTATAATTAAAACCTTAGGGTAAAAACTTAGGTTAAGTCTATGTCATTAAAAGGTGGGGACCCATTTTGATCTCACACTATTAGATCTTAGTGATCTAAATGAATGTAGATCATTGATCTTGATCTAGGTAGTTGAACATGATTGGTTCCATTGATCAAGGCTCTTAACTTTTCAACTTTATCTCACACCATCTGATTATCTTGATTCGATTAGACATGAGTCATTAATCATACGAAGATGAAAATTATTTAGGTTAGGGCTATGAATTAGATGAAATGAAGTATAAAGCCTTAGGACTAAGGTCTTATTTATGTTAAATAAAATAAATTTGACTTTAGGACTAAGTTCTTAGTCAAAGCTTATAATATAACAAAACAAAACTTTTAATAAAAGTCATGGCATAAGTTTTTATCCTAAGGTATTTATTGTATTAATAAATACAATTGAAACCTTAGGGTAAAATCTTAGTCTAGATCTATATACTTAAAAGGGACCCTTTTAGTCTTAATATTGATCTCACACCATTAGATCTTAGTGATTTGAGTGAACGTGGATCATTGATCCCAATTCATGGGGTTGATTGAGATTGGTCCCATGGATCATAATCTTAGGCTTATCAAGCCCATCTCACACCATCCAATTATGTTCACCCAAGTAAACATGCGTCATTAATCTTGAAAACAAGCACAATGTTTAAGTTAGGACTTAGAAATGTATTGAACTTAGCACAAACTCTTAAGACTAAGGTTTTATTTATGTTAATAAACAGGAATGAGACTTTAGGACTACTATTTTAGTCTAAGTTATAACAAAAGGACCATGCACTATTTAGACTAAGTTTATTTACATAATAAAAAGACCCTGTAACGATAAAGTTATACCATGCTAAGGTAAAAGTGAAGAATTGGACTTGGGATATAAATGGGACCAAGCATATAATTTTTAGACTAAGGTCCGGTCATGTTGAAAAACACAACTAAGCCTTAGTATAAAAATTGAACTAAGTCTATGGTATTTTTAAAGTATTCTCACATGAATTATTCCTACCAATTTTGAATTTGGTCTAAAAGAACCTGTCATAGGGTTTCTTGAATGAGGATTTCAAGAATATTTAAACATGTATTCAATTTGACTTTCTATAGACCAAAGTCTAGTAAACTCCCAAGTTGGGATTAAATCATAAAATCCAAGAATAGTTCATTCAAGGAGGGTTCCATTAAACCTAAAAATTGAAACATGAAGAGAAAACATTAACAAACTTAGAGAATGTCAAACTAGAGCCATGATTAAATAATCCTACCAAGTCAAGGTGTGGATGATATTCAAATATAAAAAATGTGAAAACATGCTAGTGGCACTTTGGTCAAGTGACTTTTCAATTATAAGGTAAAAATTTACACAATTTGACATAAGGGTCCCCATTTTTTTGAAATGGGGGTATGTTGACCTCACAAATGGTGACTTCTAGGGCAAACATAACAATATGTTAGAATTTAGAGACTAGTTTAAAAAAATAACTAGATTACATATTCCACTTGATCAACACCATTATCAAGATCATTTCATGGTTATAATAAATTTTACATGTACAAAATGAGGATCAAATATCAAAACCTAATAAAACTATGTGTGATTTGATTCTACTTACTATTTGCCATGAGATTTAGGGAACAATTTCTAGATTTCATGTCTTTAATCATTAACATTGACTTATAGAACATTTGGATATCCATTAATAACCATGCCTTAGCTCAAGGAAGGCTTGGAAATTTCTCTACTACTAGCTAGGTATTGATAGCATTAATAGAGATACCTTTAGCTCCACTAAAGGTCTTGCTCCAATACCAACTAGGCATCCATAGCCGTGGTAGAGACTAATAGACTCATCTTTGCTTTGAAATCTTTTGATTTTGAAATAAGCTCTTATTTTTGTATTTTTTAGATCATTTTAGCTTTTTAGAAAATTTTGGGAACCAAGTTAGCTAGGTTTAAGTATTTGGTCAAATGTTTGATCTTTAGACAATCATCTATGAGTGTAACCTATGTCTTGTAGTAAGGATGTTTGTTAATTGAAATCATGATTGTGTCCTAATAATTCAAGCTTTTATCCCATATGTGCAATATTTATTAAAACCAAGATTAGATCAAAACAAGTCTTAAAACCTTATGAAACAACCAACTTATCCATTAGTCCTTACTAGTTTCTATAATATTGTAACATCAAGCTCATATATCAAAATCCATAATTAGTATATGCTTAATATTCATACCTTCATTTATGAACTATGGAGTTCCCAAGTAATTATGTGAACTTTGAGCTGAGGGATATCTAAAGGAAATTATTGAGAGAAAGGAACAAAGCAGAGAAAGTAAACACACAAATAGAAAGCAATAAAGTAGAAAGACAAGGAAAAGCAAACAAATATACACAAACTTATGTATAAACAAGGGACAAGAAAAAAAATAGAAAGAAACTAATCTAGCCTACCTACACGAACTCTAACTATCCTTATAGTTTACTCCATGAAGACCCTAGGGGGAGTAATAAAAAATTAATGCTTAAGGTATTGCCCATTGGTGGGTAGTGTGAACTCTACTCCTTATAGGTCTTTCAGCTTGAAGGTGTTGTCTCCAAGTACCTCAATAATCTAGTAGGGACTTATCCACAAAGGTGTGAATTTCCCATGTTCACCTTTAGGCTTAGATGCCTTTTCCCAAATAAGAACCAGGTCTCCTTTCCTAAACACCTTTATCTTTGATTGCTTATCAAACTACCTCTTCATTCTAGTTTGGTGCCTTCTAAAATTAGTAAAAGCCTCTTCTCATACATCATCCATCTAAATAATGTTAAGCAATGTTAAGTTTCCAATTCTTGATACTCCTCTATGTATTCCTGTATGAACTTGTATGTTGGTAACTTACACTAGAAATAATGGAGATGCATTAAGAGCCTACTTGATTCTAATTTTGTGTCCCCATAGTGCATACTTAAGTAGCTTATACCATGTCTTAGGCTTGTCTATTTCAGACTTCTTTATTACCTTCATCAAGTTCTTATTAGTTGATTCAAATACTCCATTACCTTGAGGATAAGGGTTGGATGATAATTTGAGAATGATACTATTATCATATGACTATTATATTATCTCTATGGATGTAAAAGTAGATCCATTATCATAGACCAGAGACACAGGTGTTTCAAACCTAGTGCATATGTTTTCTTCTAAAAAATTGATCGCTTATTTGGTCTTGCACTATTTAGTTGCCACTACCTTAGTCTATATGGTATAATAGTCAGTAGCAGTTAGAATATATTTTTAACCTTTTGATGAATTAGGGTTGATTACCCCCATGGAATCTAGTCCCCACTGAGCAAAAGGTTTATCTACCATAATTGGTTGTAATGGCATGGCTGTCTTAGGCTCTTTTGTGTTGAAGACTTGACATGAATGGAACTTCCTTACATGCTTATGGGCATCCTTAAATATTGTTGGCCAATATTAACCATCTCTAAGTATTTTATGACTTGTTGTCCTTCTAGACAGATGTGCACTTCCTATCTTCTCATGAAAATTTTTCATGATCTTAGTCATTTCTTCCTTGGAAACACAACTCAAGTAAATGAATTTGAAGTTTATTTTTTACAACATTCCATCTTTAATCAAGTAGTGTCTTGCTTTGAGTGTTAGGGCTCTTATTTAAACCTTGGTCAACCCAGTAGGACAAGTGTCATTGATCAGTGGATGGATAATAGGATCATACTAATTATTGGACTAAAAACCATGTTGTTTAACCTATATGACACTTAGCTTGGGGTTAGTATTGGAAATAAATTGAATTAAACCTTGAGACCATACCAAATTTTCATTATGCATTTCAATGTCATATTCTTTAAGCATAGACATCCACTTACCTCTCCTTTCTCCTAGTTCATTTTGACTTAGCATGAGCTTGGTGGCAGGGTCTAATAAGATTGCATGTACCTTATTCCTAAGAATGTAGTGCCTATTTTTTTCACCATTTTAACTAATTCACATTATTTCTTGTTAATTAAATAATAATTTAACTTAGCATTCTTAAATTTCATGCTCATGAAAGTAATTGTATGATCACATCCATTAATTTTTTGATTTAAAATTGTAGCAATAGTATGATTAAAAGCAAAGGAATAATGGTAAAAATATTTGGAGAAGTTTGGACTTATCAGGACTAGAGCTTATCTAACTAAATCCTTGATGTCCTTAAAAGCCTTCTTGGTTTCTTCATTCCAAGTGATTTTGACATCTTTCATTAGCATATCATTCAATGGCTTGATAATTTCTATAAAGATAGAAATAAACTTTCTTAAAAAATTAATTTTGCCAAAGAATGACTTTAGTTATTTCCTACTATTAGGAGGATCTATTTTTGATATAGAATCTACTCTATCTGGGTCTATAGAGATTCCCTCCTTAATGATAACATGCCCTAATAGTTTTCCCTCAATAACACAAAAAATACTTTTATTTGGGTTGAGATAAATCTCATACCTTCTATACCTTTCAAATACATGTTGTAAATGCATGATGTGGTCCTCCCTATTTTTAGAAAAGATGGTCAAATCATCTATGTATATAATAATGCATTTACTTAACAAACCTTGTAAAGTATGATCCATGGCCCTTTAGAATTTTGCCCCTGCATCGATTAGCCTAAATGGAATTATTTATAGGCAAACATTTCCCACTTGGTATTAAAGTAGTTTTCTTTCTATTTTCCTGATTTACTAGCACTTGGTTATACCCTAAATAACCATTAAGAAAAGACATAATGGCAGAACCAAAAACGCTTTGTATTACATGGTCAAGAGAAGGTAGGGGGTAATTATCTTTCTAAAATGCTCTATTTAGGTTTCTAAAATTAATGCATATTTTGATTTCACCATTTTTATTCCTAACTACGACTGAATTAGCAACCCAAGTGGAATGTCTAATGGGAAATACAATCTTGGCATCTAAGAGCTTCTTGGGATCTTTGTATATTAGTGGTTCTAAAACTAGGTTGATAGGTCTCTACTTTTGTCTAAAAGGTTTGTAGTTTTCTTTTAAAGGTATGGTGTGAGTTATGACCTTTGAATCAAAGATATTTAGGTCATCATATGACCATGCTATGATATCTTTATATTTGGTCAGTATTTCTTTGGATCTTTTATTTTCTAGACTTGTACATGTTGTACCAATATTAATTAGCTAAGGTTAACCTTGAAATCCAAGATCAATTGTGTTGTAATCCTTCCCACTTACTTTGGGATTCTTGGTAGCCTCAGCGAGTTTATTATAATTGAAGAGTCTCTCTAAGGACATCATTCCTTTATGGATCTTATTTTCATTTAATTGAATGATGTCATCATCAAGGAGACTAGCTTCATCAATTATTTAACTCTCAAATACTCCTAAACAAGTTAGTAAATCTATGATTTTCTAATCATCATTGAATACCTATAAGTGGTTGATATTTTTGAGCACTGAGGGACATGTGACCAACTCAATATTAAAGTTTAGGGATTTGTGTTCCCACATAAGGTTGGCCACAGCTGAGGTAAGCTCATCAGCATCTTTATTTTCTTCCCTACGGATGGAAATAATATTAAAAGCATTAAAAGACTCAAGTAAATCCTAGACTCTAAACTTATATCTATTGAGATATGATAATTTTCACTAATATTTATTCCTTTCCTAATTGACTACTAGCTTTGAGTCACTATAAACCATCATTTCCTTAACCTTGTGCTTGTTTGTAAATTATAACCCAAGAATCAAAGATTCATACTCAACTAGATTATTTGTACAAGGAAACTAAATTCTATAAGAAACATTATATTCTCTACCAATAAGGTTGGTTAGAACAATTCTGACCTCAAATCCAAACTTACACCTCACACCATCAAAATGTAATTTCCATAAACTAGGCAAAGCATGACAATTCTTAAAGTCAAATAACTTAGAGGTCTCAAGAGTATAAATCCCAAACTCAACATCAACCATGTTCACCCTTTATTTAATTGCATTGTATTCAGTGATCATATGTTTCATTTTAGGCTCCCTTTCTATCCTGATTTGGTTAGGAACTCCCTTCCATAGTAAGCATATATGTGAATAATCTATTGACATATAACCATTCAACCTTCTAATCTAGTCTATGCTTAATAACATCCCATAAGCATTAGGAATGTCCACCACTTGGATATCTATGAATTGTTGGATCCTTAGCTTTGAGGCAATCTACATGTGAACATTTAATAATTCACCAATCAATTTTACTTTTGACTTATCTAATTGAGTCATAACTCTATCAAACTAAGTAAAATTCAAACCTAATTGTTCAAAAATACCCTTAGGCATTATATTTATAGATGCACTAGAATATAATAAACAATTATGCATATTTTTACTAAATATCCTAATTATAAGTAGGAAAGAAGGAACATTTGCCTTGCTTTTGTGTATTGTAACATTACCATGTATAGACTTTTAAGACTTACCAAGATTTGTAGATAAATATTCTAATAAAAAATATCTCTATTTAGTAATATGTGTCAACTCATGCAAGGTAATGTTAGCTTTGTCTTCTTCATGTCCTCTATTATGTTATACATAGTCATATTGGAAGAATTAGATGCATAAACACTAGGTTTAGAAGTACTTCCCTTAGGAGGCTCTAGATCATTATTTGAGGTAGTGTCAAGGGGAGTCTCAAAGTTATTTGGAGGAGTTGAAGTGGTCAATGGTTTCTTCTAATCCCTATTTCTCAAAGGATAAGTCTTCTTCAAGAATTTCTAGAAAGCATGAATCTCTTCAGGAATATCCTCAACCTCATTATCCTATTGAAAAGGGAACTCAAATGCCTCCACCATGAGCATTGAATTAGTAGACCTAGCTGACCTTGAGGAATTAGATGTATCTACATCACAATCCTTATTAGGGAAAAATTCAAAAGTATCCAATTCTTCTTGGAAGGCTTTAAATGCATTACAAAATTTAACATAATCTATTTTCCCATGTTTATAAGTACAATGAATTATATAATAGTCAGTGAAAGTAACATCAATAAGATTTATATCAGTCACATTTTTGATAGTAAATGGTTCATTGTTCTTGTTTTTATGGTAGCTATCATTCTAAATTCTATTAGTGGGCCTCTTTGACCTTTAAAAAGATTAATTCCTACTACATCTTTCTCTAGTATTTCTTACTTAATTTTGCAACTAAAGGAAGTCTGTGTTAAGCTTTTGAACCATCTTGAGGATAAATTCACTCTTATTCTTTAGGGCTTAGGAATTATAAACCTAAGTATTGGAATTAGATGTAAGCATTAAATACTTTTCATCTTATGGATGGCATCCATGGGCATAATTATTTAGGAATCCCATGTTTTGAGTAAGATGAGCATGGCTCAAAGGTAGTTGGTTAATGAATAGTAGTTGGTTCAGTACAGGCACATTTTGGTTAGCATTGGGAGTAACATTTAGAATGGGCAAATGTGGATTGGCATTAGGAATGGAGTATGACAATTATCCTTAGGTTTGCATCTATTTATTAATAATCACAACCTTGGCATAGACTAAAGCTAACATATTCATGGGTCCAACAACTCTCTTTATAAATACAAAAGTTATAGGATCTAAGGCATCCTTATGGATTTCCAAATATAAAACCTCATCTGGTATATAAGGATCTAAAGTCCTACTGAACATTTTTTGTAACCTTGCATTGAAAGATCTTATGGGATATTTTGCATCCCTTTTCACTATGGTGCATTGCTAGTACAAGACACAAAGACTAATAATTTTACCAAGTAGGTCAGTGGAGACAATGTTAAAATCAACCCAACTTGTAATGTAATTTGTAAGGAGATTTAGAAACCATTCATATGCAACACATTTAAAAGTGAAAGTAAATAGTCTACACGCTACATATTCATGAGTGACATTTAAAAATATCAAAGCAACTTTAAATGATTTAATATGTTCTTCAGCCATTATAATGCCACTAGGACTAAATATCAGTAAATATGTTTTAGGGTTGTGAGGAAGGTCATTTACCACACCTACCACATTGATCAAATAACCACCTATCCAAGCCATACCTTGATAAGGATAAAATATAGTAACAACTTGATATTGGTGGAGTTGGTAAATATTTTGAAAGCTTACACTTACCTTTATCCCGCCTAGCTCTCCTATGGACTTCTAATTCAATCAGTGGTTCCCTAATCTCTAAATGTGACCTTGTTCTGATTCTTGGTAATTCCATCTTGATAAATTTGAATCCTATTTAAAATATGATGCATAAATCCTATGTTTTTAGATAATAATGATTAGAAATACACATTAAGAAAATTTTACAAATATTCATACAAAGGATAGTAATATTTAACTATTTTAGCTCAAATATGTGTCCCAGTACGTAAGTATGACTAATCTTCACACATTTGGGATCAAATAAACTCAAATTTTCAAATTATCTATCAATATTTAATCAAAATTTCTATCACTAACCTCAAACCTATTGGGTTCACAAATTTAAATCTATCTTTACCATAGTTCAACATATGTCTTTAAAGAATATCAATCTTTGTCTAAATAAGCACAAAGACTGGTATTAAACTATGAATGTCACCAACCTTTAAATTATTATGATAAAATAAACACAAATATGTAAATATTAGAGTGATCTTTGAATATAATTCATAAAGACCAACAAAGATACTACAAATCTACAAAAAATTAACATGGCCCTCCTTCTAGCACTAGAAAAAATCCTCCTGTTAATGCTTAAATTTGTGTCATAGGGGCTGAAAGTGTTTAAAGAACACCTATCATTTTATAATTTATATAATTCAATGCATGAGTATTAGGTTATGATAATATTGTTATCTATTGATGGAATAGAGGTGAAGCAACTCAACTATTTCACAATATTTATAAATTTTGGTGGTTGGGAGCCACCTTGGCCTATATATTTGAAAATAATGAAGAAATTTTAGATAATATTATTTAATTATGATAAAAACTAATTTTAAGACTAATCTAAAATGGATATTTATAATGGAAATTAATCTAGTGTGATCTGGTTTAAAAAAGGCAAAAAGAAGGGTAAGGTAGAAAAGAGATGTTGTTGATCTTCATCCCAAACATTATGACAAAGTTTAAATGTCCTCCAATTATGAACTTGACCAATTTATAATATTAAATATAATGAGATCAAATACTACTAAACAATAGACAAACATCTAAGGAATGAGAAAATTGCAAATAAGAACTAATTTCATTTTAAAGATTTACCCTGCAAGCAGACATCATTAGCCCAAATGCAAGAAAAGTGAAGCAAACAAAATGAATTTAAGAAATTTAAATCAACATATCATTAACACAAGTTAAAAACTCTATAATAAAAATATGCACAATAATAATTCATAAGAACCATTCAAATCTGGAAATATGAACAAGTGAGAGAGAAACCATAATAACAAATGACATAAATAAATATGGGCAATCTTTGCATAATTCCTCACTTTCATTAATTAATCAAAAGTTTACACAAGTTTTTGGCTCAAAAACTCCCCCTTATTTACAAATACATTACTCCTTTTATAGAATGAAAGGAAGTATGCTAATCAATCATATCCAATTACAAGTGTACATGTGTAAGGACAACTATCCTTTATACTAAAGTTATAGAATACACTAAAATTTTCCAAGTGGATTAACCTATAATAAATGTACTTACAAGTTACAAATACCTTTACAAAAAAATAATATTCTATTTTCAAAATATTACAAATTTATACAAAATAATATTCCTAACTAACTTGAGGTCCCTATGTCGATATAGTTCCCTATTTCTTCTAAAGAATCTTCATCTTATAGTGTTGTTAATTGATAAACTAGAGGTCAAAAACAAGCTCCAATAAGATCTCCTTTCCATAATATTCTAGGTCCTTGAGGTCCTTTTCAAGTTTCTTTCTTACTTGATTGATTCCCCTAACATCTCCCATTTTCTCTTTAGATGATAAAATTAAGCCCATTATCCTCTTATTGTCATCTGTTATTTGGCCTTGCCCCTAGCTTCTCACCTCTTACATAAATTGAAAGGTCCTATGATTAAACTCTTCAATAGTTATAAGACTTAATGATCTAAGGGTTATGGGTTCCTTAATCAAACTATCCAAGATATACAACATTTCACCTTCCTATTGTTTGAAGTCCTTGGCTAGGTCCTCCATTCATTTGGACTAGTTGCTTAAGGATTCAATATTATCTATCAATATGGCCATAGCCATATTTAAATTTTCTAAGCTAATAGTCCTAAAGTAAAGGACTAGGTTCTTGGTCAAGGCCTTAATCAAGTCTTTCACTTGATATCTTGAAGCCTATCATTGGCCAACTTTGCATGTAGCCTTAGTGATTTGCTTCTTCATTGTTCCCTACCTAGTTCTAACTAACTTTAAAGAATTTAATAGGTTATTCATGTTGTCCTCAAACTTCTAAAATCTATCTTCATGGATTGATAAGATACCATCTTCATTCAAATTCTTATTTTATTGTAAGTGTCCTTTGATCATGGGTTACAATTGCTAAAATTAGGATTGGACTATATCAAGGATCTTTTCTTTGAATATCCTATCTTCTCTTAGATTTTAGCCTTCAATAATCATTATACCTATGAATGGATCTATCTTTTGGATGGTGAATTCCTCACCTAAAACTATGGCTTTCTTTTCAATCACTCTTTCTATAATGGTAATTTCTAGATTAAATTCATCTCCCACTGATGATTGAGTCATTTTTAGAGGCTCTAGAGTTTTTATTTACATGCCACTTAGCTCTCCTAGATTTGTCACCCTTTTTTCTTCTTCATTTTATAAATACATAATCCATGGCTTAACCTCATCATTTACATATTTATTAATAGATTTTTTGATAACCCAAGGGTGGTTCATGGTAGGAATATTCTATAACTTGCCATATATAAACCATTTAGGAATAGTTTGACCATGAATTTGGTTTTCATCACTAAAAATGTTGACATCACTCAAAATATGACTGAAGGTTAACTTAGGCTTCTTGCCTCCTACTAGAACCAAAACTAGATCAGCTTTTCTCTTTGGTTGGGTAGAAATAGGGACTAAGTCTAATGCTACTTATTACCTTTTTCTTTCTTTGTCTCTTCAGCTTGAGATTCTTTATTTGATTCATAGGCATTAGCTAGTATCTTCAAGGAATCTTCCACTATTTCTTCAAGATTTAATGCTATAATGTCAATTGATTCAACCTTTGGTTCTTCAGGCTAGGTTGAGGATGATGCTACTTCATTAGGTCTCTACTCAATTAGTCCCCTAAGATTTTGTGTTTCTATTTATGATTGTGTTAGAGGGGGTCTAGAAGATAGATATAGTAGTAAATGTTACTACCTAGGTCCCATCTACCATATATCCTCACTTGGATTCTACTCTCTTAGCAATATAACCTCTTCTTTGATAATGATTGTATTCAATCTCCCTAAGACTTGATGAAATAAAGAGGCCTTCTGTACATGGGGTCATAAGGTCTTGGCTGATGCTCATAATTCATATTGATTCCCTTTGATTTTAAATGTTTCTCAGCCCTTTCATAGCCATCCCAGTGTTTTATCTCATCAAGTCATAAATTGAAGGAGGTTTTATGTCTAGAGGTAGCCTATATATTGTCTCATTTTTGAATCATAGTCCTTCTAATGGTTATGGGTAGGATATGAAGCAATCCTTTCCTCTTGGTTTTACATAAGACATCCACCCCATGTATATCTAATAGGCCACTTCCTACTCTGCTAGCTTGATTGGCACATGAAATGGTATCTTGAGGGGTTGGTTTAGGGATATTTAAATCTTGATGATTATGTAAATAGGATAGATCCATATATCTCCCTTGGATTCAAGAGTCTTCTTAATTATGGGTTGACCCTCATCATTGGGATCCCTATGGTGGCCTTAACTAAGGCTAGATAGACACAATCACATATGAATTGTATGTGATCTCTATAATTTAAAATGTGTAATTTAAAATAATATTGGGTGATTGTCTAGGTTCCCTCAGGTGACCATTGTTTAATGCTAAGAATATTGGTGGTGGCAAGTAGGGCATTTAGAAAGTATGACATCATATAAAATTGACTCTTACTGTTCTTTATTCTAGATAATTGTCTGTTTAGATAGGTGCTAATAAACTCCCCAAGAGGAGTGAGTTCTCTATCAATCATAAAATAGATCAAAAGGACCCATAACTTATCCACATAAGTGGTGGCCATATTTCCACATGGCCTATTCATTAAGGTCATAATCATCCTAATCCCAGATCTAAATTGGCTAATGAGGATGTTACCATTCAAGTCTGAGAATACTTTATTCTTATAATATCACCATAGGGTAAGGATGGTCTTTAGGTCATTTTCCTTAACCCAATTATTTATGGTGGTCATGTCTATTTGGGTATTAGGTAGCTTATAATAATTCTCAAAGGCCAAAGGATAAATATATACAACTTTCTTAAAGTTACATTCATGAATTATCACACCTTTATCAAATTTTCATTTTTTAAATATGGAAGAGATAACATCAATGCAATGTAATACCTCTATTTTGGCTTTAGTGAAATTAATACTAGTCATCTAGATGGCCACAATGTCATAATATCTCCTTTTCATGAACAAGTTCTTCTCCTCTCTGGAAATGAATGGTTGTTCTTAGATGTCTAGAATAGTTAGGAATAGTTGTTGTCCCCTATGTTTAAAGCCATTACATCAAACTATGTGTCCTTGAATATCCTCCTCTTTACATCTAAAGTTAGATAGAGTTCCACATCTTCTCTATGTCTTTAAGCTACCATAACTATGAACTTGATAAATTTCTCCCTAATGGTTTATGGTTCAATTTTGGATCAATTTTCACTTGCTTAGGTGATGATTCAATATCATATACTTAATTGTGATTAATTCTAGATCGAATTGGGGATTTTATAGGTGTTAAGGATTTTTTTATAGGTCTTATCTAAGCTTTAATGGTGATGGATATTTTCACTTAAGTGAGTTTTGTGCCTTAGATTTCATTTGAATCCTTGTATTTATACATTTTCCCTTTCTGAGCCCATATGATCTTTAAATTTATTGCTCTATGTCTATGTGTCATGACCATGGCATCTATGTGGTATTTTCATGGAAAACATACTCATTAATGTTTAAAAACTAACTATTTCCCTTTGAAAAAACTAATTTTATTTTGCACCATCATATATCCTTACATGGATCAATGTTGACCATTGATCTTGATCCCTTTAGTTAAACATCATTGGTCACTATATGTATATGGATCCAAAGTTGTGTCACTTGGTAGTCTTATGGGTCTTCTAATCTCTAAACCTTGTAAGTTTTGTAATCTCACATGCTTTTTCCATGTGGCCATATCTAGTTTGTTTATAGGGTCTTTAACTTTTAAACATTGATTATGCACTATTGGATCTGATGGGTATGAATCAATACAAACCATTGATCTTTGGAAGATGTAAGAGCTTTAAATTGTACTATACATTGAGGTTATACCACTTGGTAGTCTTTTGGTCCTTTTAAGCTTTCTATTCTATCTATCTTTCTAGTTAATGCATTTTAGCCACATGATAGTCTCATGTTAACCAGGAGCTTCATTGAAAAGTCTAATTTCATCCTACACCATCTGACAATCATCATCTAAACAAATGCAAATCATTGGATTAGGATCTAAGGGATATACCACCATTGGATTCTCAAAAGTCTTTTTCCTAGAAGGTGACACTTGTCACCCTCTCACTCATCTTGGGCCTCATTTTAAGTTTTTACTCATCTCGCATCATTCAATCAATCTCATTTGAGTGAATGCAGATTTTTGATCCTTCAAAGATGCACAATGTTTATGTAAGGATCAAGAAACGTAAAGAACTTAGGTTAAAAACTTTTAACCATGGTTTTATTTCATGTTAATAAATACAAAATAAACCTTAGGCTAAAATGTTTAAGCTCAACTTAGAACATAATAAACTTGGGGTCCCATGACTAATAATAAATGGACATAAGTTTTTAAACCTAAGGTTTTATCATATTAATAAATGCACCAAAACTTTAGGGTAAAATCTCTATGCTAAGTTTTTTTAACAATAGGATTCCATGAATAATAAAGTCATAACATAATATTTTATCCTAAATTTTTATTGTATTAATAAATATAATTAAAACCTTAGGGTAAAAACTTAGGCTAAGTCTGTGTCATAAAAAGGTGGGGACACATTTTGATCTTGCACCATTAGATCTTAGTAGTCTAAGTGAACATAGATCATTGATATTTATCTAATAAATTGAACATGATTGGTTCTTTTGATCAAGGATCTTGACTTTTCAACTTTATCTTGCACCATTTGATTAGCTTGGTCTGATTAGATACGGGTCATCAATCCTATGAAGATGCAAATTGTTTAAGTTAGTGTTATGAAATAGATAGAACTTAGGATAAAGCCTTAGGACCAAGGTATTATTTTTGTTAATAAAAATGAACAAGAATTTAGGACTAAGATCTTAGTCTAAGATTATAATACAACAAAAAAATCCTTCAAATAAAAGTCATGGCATAAGGTTTTATCCTAAGGTATTTATTATATTAATAAATACAATTAAAACCTTAGGGTAAAATATTAGGCTACATTTATATAATAAAAAGGGACCCTTTTAGTCTTAATATTTATCTCACACCGTTGGATCTTGGTGATTTATGTGAATTTGGATCATCGATCTTGATCTATGGGGTTGAGTGAGATTGGTCTTGTAAATAAGAATATTTATTTTATCAAGCCCATCTCACATAATCTAATTATGTTTGCCTGAGTAAACATAGGTCATTTATCTTGTAAACAAGCACAATGTTTAAGTTAGGACTCAAAGGTGTGTGGAACTTAGGACAAAATCTTAAGACTAAGGTCTTATTTATGTTAATAAATATGAATGAGACTTTAGGACTAAAATTTTAGTCTAATTTATAACAAAAGGACCATGCACTATTCAAACTAAGCTTAAGAACATAATAAAAGGACCCTACAATGATAAAGTTAGACCATGCTAAGGTAAAAGGGAATAAGGGGACTTGGGATATAAAGGGGACCAAGCATATAATTTTTAGACTAAGGTTTGGTCATGTTGAAAAATAAGATTAATTCTTAGTATAAAAATTGAACTAAGTCTATGGCATTTTTAAAGTGTTCTCATGTGAGTTATTCCTACCAATTTTGAATTTGGTCCAAAAGATCCTATGCTAGGGTTTCTTGAATGAGGGTTTCGAGAAGCTTTAAACATGGATTTAATTTGACTTTTTACAAACCAAAGGCTAGTAAAATCCCAAGTTGGGATTAAACCATAAAATCTAGGCATAGTTCATTCAAGGAGGCTTCCATTAAACCTACAACTTGAAACATGAAGAGAAAATGTTAGGAAACTTAGATAAGGTCAAACCAGATCCATGAATAAATAATCTAAACAATTCAAGATGTGGATGATCTTCAAATACAAAAAATGTGCAAACATTCTAGTGGCACTCTAGTCAAGTGACTTTTCAATTGTAAGGTATAAATTTACACAATTTGACACAAGGGTACCCATTTTTCAAAAATGGGGGTATGTTGACCTCAATAGAAACCAACATCAATGTTAGGAATCCTTCTCCTTAAACCAATTTTTGGAATTTTCCACATAATTAAAATCAAAATCCTCTACTTGATAGCTACCATGTCCTTTCACAAGTGGTTAATAAATAAACCTTATGTAATCTTCTAGTAGTAGTTAAATCCTTCGAATGTAAAACCATATATTAAAATTTGCTAATCAAGCTCCTCAAGTCATGACAAGTCAACCACACTAGAATTTTAACCCTTCTCCTCCTATAGATTCTAATGTAAATCTTATCCCTCAATCTAAAATTCAAAATAACATGTTCCAAAACCTTCAAAATTAACCTAGCTCCCTTCATTTGTGCCTATGGATATTGAAATCATTTTTACAACCATCATATATGATGGTACTATCTATTCTACCATGCATCTTCAAACCTATAATTTTTATAAGGAATGGATATAAACTAACATATATGGTACTACCAATCATCTAGCTAAAACCTTTGTGGAGATGAACTATAATGGTTTAGTCAACTTCCTAGACATTTTAATATAAAACTAAAGGATTTAGTCAATTCTTTAGTTAAGGAATTCAAAATAATGAAAATTTCAAGAATAGCCAAAAATTCATTAATCTTAAGTAATTTTCCCAATATTTCATCAAGCGATGGAAATATTTATAACTTAAACTAGACTATAGCATCAATGATGAAACCTTCTTCAATTTTTTTTTACTGATCCTAAGGCCCCTCTTCAATAAAAGGTTAGTATTGTATCTCCTCATTATTATAATAATAATTCAATTATTAAAATACAATACTTCCTTATGATCTAATTTCAACCATCTAAAATCACTACAAATGAATATTTTCAAAACTTAACTAATGAAATCAATTCTAGTTCCTCTTAAAATAAGCCTCCCAAAAAATTCAAACTGGGATCTTCCATTCAAAATAGCTCAAATTCCCACCCACCCTCCTTTGAGTTTGAAAAAACTTAAGAATTTACTATTACCATATATACCTTATGTCAATGCCTCTTCCGTACCATCATGGTATGATCCATACCATTTTTTTAATTCCATGCCAAAATTCATCATTCTCATGAGATATTTTGTGCATTTATAAAATTTGATTTGGATCTTATGTTAAGGTAATTTTTTAATCATGATATTATTACCATAAAGTGTCATAAATAATATATAAAGGCATATAAGAATAAGTCTAACCAATATATTCAATCTAAGTCTAAAAATAAAAAAATAAATCCAAAAAATTATGTCAATCTTATAATCCTAGTTCATAGATTTCCAATGAATTTGCTTGTGTTATTGAAGCTGACTATGATCATTATTATACAAATTATCAATATATGAATTCAAAAAAAATTAACTATCATATTAATCCCACTTAAAAGGATTCTATTACCAATCCTAATAATCCTTCCCTTAGCTAAATGCTTCTTAAGGATACCAATACTAGTCTTACTACTTATTCTACTAGTTTTATGCCTAATGATGAGCTTTCTCCACCATTAGAGTCTCAACCTAACATGCCAAATCCTTATAATAATTAACATCCTTAATTTAATCTTAAAAATCAACCTAAGTATCATTATGGTTCTAATCCAAAATCTCAACGGAAATTTTAGATGAGCTTAACTCCATGCATTACAAGACTCCTTTAATAGAACTCACAATAAAATCCCTATATCATTGAAAATTTCTCATGAAAAAATTGCAACATATAGAAGAATCCCCATCTAGTGAGCTTGAACCTTATTCTTAACCTTTTGAATGTCGTTTACCTATGAAAGTCCATGAAATTAAAACCATATCTCATCTTCCATCTTCTAAAAACACTCTATCAAGTTTCCTAATGATGGCGTGATCAATGATGATGTTATTTTTCAAGTTTATGACCCACCTCTCTTTATTAAAATCATGATTCATGATGTCCAAATAAATAAATTGTTTGTGGATGAATTCTATAGAAGATATGTTTCTTCTATTTAGTTGATCCAACAACTTGGGTACTCTAAAGATTATATTAAACAAGATTGACTTACATGTCATGGATTTTATAAGAATAACAAAAAAATACTGGTTGCATTTGTACACCTCTTACTATTGGACATAATATAGTGTGTACCAAGATTATAGTCTTAGATATTTTATTATCTTATAATATACTTTTATGTTGTCCTTAGACTCATTGCATGAGATAAATCACTTCTTTTGGTAGCCAATGAATAAATTTAAATCATGATGGTGAGCATTATAAGCATGAATCCCTTTTAAACCCATGGGATTTCAATTTGATTAATCATAATCCTTATTATTAAATCTATAATATATCTCAGATTAATATTTCCCAACTTCTTAAGTTCATCAACATGAATCTTGAATTCTATGTCACTCTTGCTAACTATGATGATGATGATCCCAATGATTTCAAATAATTTTTAATGCCATTAGATTAACTCCTTACATATAAAAATTAATTCCTCCCTATCTTCTTACATGAGATAAGACCATTTCATTATCTGATGATGATAATGAAAACCCACCTAATATTAATTCTAATTAATCTTCTTATACAAAAGATGATTTTATATGCAATGACCTTAGGGTGGACAAGATTTTCAAATATCCCTTTATTAATTTATCCACATAGTAAAAATATTATATTTATTAAGGATACTTCTAATAAAAATTATCAACAAATTTCCCACAAATGTAATATTTCCCCTTCATATGGCATTCATTATATACTTTATCAAGCCTAACCATAGAAAATGGATGTGATTCATTATTATAAATCCCTTCCTACAATTCATGAATTTAATCAAGATGTCCACTTAGTCCATTTATCTTCTTAGTCTAATTATAGTGAATAAGAGGATGAGTTATAACCTAAAGGCTATGTCCCTCCAATTAACCCACCACTAAAGAACATTATGTGGGTTCTTGGTATATTTATAATTTTCTTAGAATTTTTTACTATATCTGCCAATGTGATATAGTTCATAATGTTTTTTGTCTTTATAATTATATAACCTAGATCTATAAAGTCCATAATTGCCTAGATTTTTTCAATTATATCATCAATCATTCACTACACAATTTTGATACCTTAAAATAGATTTTTCCCAATTTTACTAATTAGTCATTACAGAGTGTTGATAGAGTTTTAATACAACCATAAAATTTTTCCAACTGTATCGGATACCATTCAGTAAGTTTAAATATAGATTTATTAACATCTTATTTTCCTCAAAATATCAACCATGATCCTATAATTATATCTACAATAACACTTTATACTTCTAATAAAAATTATCAACAAATTTCCCACAAATGTAATATCTCCCCTTCATATGGCATTCATTATATACTTTATCAAGCCTAACCATAGAAAATGGATGTGATTCATTATTATAAATCCCTTCCTACAATTCATGAATTTAATCAAGATGTCCACTTAGTCCATTTATCTTCTTAGTCTAATTATAGTGAATAAGAGGATAAGTTATAACCTGAAGGCTATGTCCCTCCAATTAACCCACCACTAAAGAACATTATGTGGGTTCTTCGGTATATTTATAATTTTCTTAGAATTTTTTACTATATCTGCCAATGTGATATAGTTCATAATGTTTTTTGTCTTTATAATTATATAACCTAGATCTATAAAGTCCATAATTGCCTAGATTTTTTCAATTATATCATCAATCATTCACTACACAATTTTGATACCTAAAAACAAATTTTTCCCAATTTTACTAATTAGTCATTACAGAGTGTTGATAGAGTTTTAATACAACCATAAAAATTTTCCAACTGTATCAGATACCATTCAGTAAGTTTAAATATAGATTTATTAACATCTTATTTTCCTCAAAATATCAACCATGATCCTATAATTATATCTACAATAACACTTTATACTTCTAATAAAAATTATCAACAAATTTCCCACAAATGTAATATCTCCCCTTCATATGGCATTCATTATATACTTTATCAAGCCTAACCATAGAAAATGGATGTGATTCATTATTATAAATCCCTTCCTACAATTCATGAATTTAATCAAGATGTCCACTTAGTCCATTTATCTTCTTAGTCTAATTATAGTGAATAAGAGGATGAGTTATAACCTGAAGGCTATGTCCCTCCAATTAACCCACCACTAAAGAACATTATGTGGGTTCTTTGGTATATTTATAATTTTCTTAGAATTTTTTTACTATATCTGCCAATGTGATATAGTTCATAATGTTTTTTGTCTTTATAATTATATAACCTAGATCTATAAAGGCCATAATTGCCTAGATTTTTTCAATTATATCATCAATCATTCACTACACAATTTTGATACCTTAAAACAAATTTTTCCCAATTTTACTAATTAGTCATTACAAAGTGTTGATAGATTTTCAATACAACCATAAAAAATTTCCAACTATATCGGATACCATTCAGTAAGTTTAAATATAGATTTATTAACATCTTATTTTCCTCAAAATATCAACCATGATCCTATAATTATATCTACAAAAACACTTTATACTTATAATAAAAATTATCAACAAATTTCCCACAAATGTAATATCTCCCCTTCATATAGCATTCATTATATAGCTTATCAAGCCTAACCATAGAAAATGGATGTGATTCATTATTATAAATCCCTTCCTACAATTCATGAATTTAATCAAGATGTCCACTTAGTCCATTTATCTTCTTAGTCTAATTATAGTGAATAAGAGGATGAGTTATAACCTGAAGGCTATGTCCCTCCAATTAACCCACCACTAAATAACATTATGTGGGTTCTTCAGTATATTTATAATTTTCTTAGAATTTTTTACTATATCTGCCAATGTGATATAGTTCATAATGTTTTTTGTCTTTATAATTATATAACCTAGATCTATAAAGTCCATAATTACCTAGATTTTTTCAATTATATCATCAATCATTCACTACACAATTTTGATACCTTAAAACAAATTTTTCCCAATTTTACTAATTAGTCATTACAAAGTGTTGATAGAGTTTCAATACAACCATAAAAAATTTCCAACTGTATCGGATACCATTTAGTAAGTTTAAATATAGATTTATTAACATCTTATTTTCCTCAAAATGTCAACCATGATCCTATAATTATAGCTACAATAACACTTTATACGTTTTATAATTATAAGTATATTGACCATTAAATTTCAACTTCACCTAATTATATCATCCAATTTGATCTAATTAAAATGACTCCTATTTTGTCTAACAATATTGGCCATTACAATATAATTAAACCTAGTTCTATTGTACTATACTGGATTATCTAGGATGATACCATATAAGAATTTTTAGAAACATCCCCCCAAGGTCCTAAAATTACCTTAGATTCTAAATCCACTATTGTGATATGGATCCTCACATAATTTGATAAATTTTGTAATAACATTATTGATCTTGAGGTCAATTATGATTTTTATGGCCCATTACCTATGTTTCCTAGTGGTGAAGATATATTATAACTCATTCATTCAATAGAGCCTCAAGTTCCATGACAACATCATAAGCTTTTCCATTTTAAAAACATCTCTTTAATTTTGTTTTAAATGCTAGTGTTGATCCTAATACTGATCCTCTTTCTAAATTTCCTCTTACACCATACCATTCTAAGATGGAAATGCAATTTTTATTGAGGAAACTAATAAATTTAAATTAGGAATATCTACAAGTCATCAACATTTTATCATATATAAGAATCACTACATTGAACATGCATGTATTTTTAACTTAATCCTTTATATATTTCATTCTTTTTTCCTAGTCATATGAGGATATGCCTAGTCTTGACCCCATAGCAATGTTATCCATAACATAGTTACCTATCCATATGTAAAACCCAATCTCTAAAATTAATTAAAGTTACTTCCTAAAGTTTATAATATTTTTCAAAATTAAATTATTAAGCTCTAGATGTTAATTTATTAAAACCTATATATTAATCTGATTGGGTCTCCAACATAATACCCACTTTTAATAAATTATCTATTATAATTCACATTTATATTGAATTTCATAACCTTAATTTATCATTCACTAAGGAAAACATTACTTTACCTTTCATAGATTCCATTATTGATTATATAGCCAGCTGAGAGATGATTTCCCTCATTGATATTTTTTTGTGTATAATTAGATTCACATAGCCCCCAAAGATCAACATAAGACTATATTCATTACTTATTGAGTTATATATTAATATTATTTTTGGCCTTAAAAAATTAGGGAAAACTTACCAAAGTGAAATGACCCACATATTTTATGGTCTTATTTACAAAATATTTTAAACCTATGTGGATGATCTTACATCTGAATTCAACCATTAAAAAATATCTTCATAGCTATCATATTCAAGCATCATATTAAATAAAAAATTAATATGAATCATTAAAAATGTGTGTTAAGTGTTACCTCTAATAAAATTGGTTTCATAATGAAGTATTTACATGATCATTATAAGATAAAATTGATTCTTGGCTTACCCATACGTTGATCCATTCCTGACATTCACACTTATATTGGGAAAATTGAGATAATTTATAATAAGATATTGAGATGGCTTACTATACACATTCAATAAACTCCATTCTCAAGAAAGGCATTAAGCTTGGGTGGACCAATGCTTATTAGCAAGCCTTTGATAACATGAATAAATTATTACCTTGACCTTCCACTTTATAACCACATTATTCAAATCTCCCTCTCATATTTCACACATCATCTACCCCCATCTCAGTTGCGGTAATGCTTGTACAACAAGATGAGCCCAAAAAAGTGTATGATATCTACTACATTTATTGTGCTTTGATAGATAATGATACCCACTACACTAAGGTGTAGTGTGACTACCTCATAATCTAATTTTACAACAAAAATATTTGGTACTAAGTAATTTATCAAACTACCTATGTCATAGTCCGTTCATTCCCTCTTAACCACTTATTTTTTAAGGTCAAGTGATCTATCAAAAATATTAATTCATTCCTATACTAGCTTAGTGGCATATTTAGGATATTATTCTTGATGAGAATATATTATTGATCAAAAGTATAAATCAATCCAGTGACCTTAATGACTAATTCCATCATTTCATGGCTAATATTGAGGTTTATGCCTTCAAAAAACCTAAAATTTTAGTCTCTAATTTTAAAACATCTATATAAGATAATTTATAATAATTACATGAGGTCATAGTTAATTTTTACAAGAATACATGGGAATCTTTTTTTATGGAGCCAAGTGTATTAAAGAAGCTAGGGAATGATGTGTCCTCATTGATCCATTTGTAAATATCATTCCTATAGTTTTATTATTAACCTTCAGTGTTACTAATTAAATGTTTTAATATGAGGATATAATCCTTTGGATGCAAATAATCTTTTATCTAGACATGTCTTAATTACATGCTTTAGGTGAATTGTATATTATATATCACCAAGTTAGTGGTGTATATTAAATAAAAAGTGAAAACCTCATATTATATCATGAGTTTTCTACTACTAATGCTAAATATTTTATTTATTTTATAAGATAAACATTATATAGTATACTTTCTTGACTCTTTAGCTTCCCTTTTCCACCCACATTGATCATTACATGATTAAAAATTTCCCTTCCACATGTCTAATAATGAATAATTTATTTAATACATAAAATTTGGAACTACTTGACAAAGCATTTGATAGAAATATATCATTAAATTTATTTAACATTAGAACTATCTTCTCAAAGCTAATTATTTTTAAAATTTTGGACTTTGTAATCAAGCCTTTAAATTTGTTTTTAGACATAATATAATTTACTATCATATGACCAAACCATGATTTATTTTTTTAATTAGTCAGAAGTTCCTTCTCTTATTGAGTAAGAACATGGGGGAAATTATGTTTTCCACTGTAGTATATACTCTAAAACTATAAATTCCTACATATAGGTTATTAGTAGACTACCCTTAAAAAGGAATCCATCACTTTTGTGAAGAAGTGTAATCCTTTCTAAATCTATGATGATATTATTCATTATCCTCCACCCTATATTAAAACCCTTAAATCTCCTTGGAAATTATCTATATGGGGATATATCTAATTGATAAGTTTCCTTGATCACAAGATATCCATGTCTTTTTATTATCGCCATCAATTACTTTACCAAGTGGGTATAAGTTATGCCCCTTGATAATTTTACTAAAATAACTATCTTCAAATTAATCCTTAATCAAATCATAAGTCTTTTTTTGATTCCTCACACCATCATATCTAATAATGGTGGTAATTTTTTAAAAAGGAGGAAGTAAATTTGGAAAAATTAAAAATTATGAACAAATTTTTCACACATTATCACCTTAAATGCAATGGTCAAGATGAAGCCACTAAAAAAATCCTTGAGATATATTACAAAAAACTATTATATATTATCACTCACATTGGCATATCAATATTTATCCTACACATTAGGCTTATTAAACTAGTATTTATATATCCATTAGGTAAATTATATTTTTTATTATCTACAACTCCTAAGACATGTTTAAACTAAAGGTATATTTACCCTTGCACTTTTTTCTTCACCGAATCATCTCCAATGAAGATATTTGTGAATCCCATATTAAAACTTTATACTTACTTGATGATAAGTGCATGAGTGTTATCCAACACAATATTTAGTACAAAGGTTTCATTTCTAAACAACATAATAATAAATTTAAAGTCCATACTTTCAATGTCATATATTTAGTGTTGAAACTAGATTACACCCATGAAATAGAGTTAAATTACACCTAAAAGTGGTGAGTTTGCTACCTTTTCAAGGACATTATTAGATATAACACCTATATATTACAAAATAATGAATATACATTAAGGAACTGACCAACACTCTATTCATGAAAAATTAATATGCTCGACATGTCTTCTTACTTGTTTCCTTTTATTTATGCTTTTTCATTTCATGTATATATTAATTAAATGATTATAATTAGTTTATATTAATTTTGAGATAAAATTTAATTTAGTTTCTAATTTGACTCTCTTTTATTGAAACTTATCATTATTCTATCTACACCTTTAGGTTTCATAGATTCATCCCTAGTAACTAATTTTGTCCTTAGGTATTTTTCATGTTTACACCTCTTGGTTTTTTCATTTTTGAGTTGTATGTTAAGTCCTACATAATAAATCAGAGCATCCTCACAAATACCCATCTTATTTATCTTTGTTTTTATAGTAATTATATTTCTATAATTATCCATTATTTCATTTATCAATGTTTGGTATACTTTACCATTATTTATTCTTTTTGGGTTTTGGACATTATTTTCTATGATTCATAGTTTTATTTTACTTGGGCATTTTGGTCTTTTTAATTTTTTGTGTTTCATGGTAGACCTATGGAATATAAAAACCCCCTCCTCAAAAATGTCCATGATTGTTCATTTTTATTTATAAATTGTTTTTCTTCTAACCCAAGCTAGGTTTCTTCTTATAAAGATAAAACAATGGTTGAGAGTAGATTTTTCTCACTTAGAGTCAGTCATATTCTCTTGTGTTAAAATAATAAAATGTTATTTACAAGTCCATATCCACATTTTTAATTTCTTATGATGTAATATCAATCCAAATTTCAATATACCACCTTCCTTTATATGTTGTTTACACTTAGGGAAATCGAATCATCTATTCTCACTTCCATAAAAAAAATCATTTCTCTTGGGTTGACCAAGGTCTATTTATATATTACACTCTCTTATAAGGTACAAGTGTAGGAGTATATATGAATCTTGATTTCTAGTTTATCCTCTTTGGTGTGTAAGTGTAAGATTAATTTTATTTGTCATCTTTAGCACCCATGTTTAGTTTTACAAATCCATATGGAGAAGGAAAGTATCAAAATATAAGAGTCAAAATCCATAATTTCATAAGAAAAGACAATTTTAAAAGGAAAAATATATATTTAAAATGAATATCATATTAAAATATTTGATTTTATTATCACATATCCTATACTAGTCGAATCTCCAACTATATACTTGTCATCAATCTAGAACCAAGGTCTATTGGGGTTTGATATGTCATTATATTAGGGTCAGAGGTCTCATTATCTATCTATATATTCTTACCTTATAATGTCACCTAATTTATTTTGTGATTACCCAATATTCACCTAATTTATATATAAGTACCCAAGCTTATGCTTTCTAGGTGATATTCTCTAGGTCCATTGATGTGGAAAACTATTAGTCTTTTTTAAATGATTATATCATGACATTTTTATTAAATACCATATTTTCACCTCGTCGATCCCCTATTTTACTTGTACATACATGCATTAGTATTAGCCTACAACTACCCTATCTTAATAGATTTATACTCAAAGAATGTTAATAAAAGAGATCTCATGATACTTGATTTTTTTGTAGTGACAAATAGATTCATATACAAGAGAGAGGGTTATATATATCATTAACCCAAAGAGGAAAGTGTTCCAAAGTTTAAACCTATGGCAAAATGAAATAACTCTAACTATACATATATGTACCATGGAAGGTACAACATGAAGCTTGTATAACCATATGAATCCTAACATCATCTCAAATACCATGTTCTATGGTATAACTAGAAAAGGAGTGGATAAAATAACAAGGTCCACCTAAAGAGGTAACACAATGAGTTCCAAAGTAGATTTTTGTTTCTTGTTGATTTTTTTGACACTTTTAGGTTTTTTTGTATGTCATATTATGTGCAACTCAATTAATGTAGTAATTTAATTTTACATGAATTCTCATTTGATCCATTATTAACTAATACACTATGAATTGTTTGTTTATCAATGTATGCTCATATATGTAAATCATAGTAATCATAATCATCATCCATAATCTCACTATCATCAAATGTGATCATAGGATATGGCTTGGAGGTTTGAGTAATTTTATCAAAAATTCCATCTAATTAATGATCATATGAATAAATAGGTGGGTTTAAATTATATTTATGATGCACTACTAAATTTTCCTTATTTATCTCATGGTTTGGGAATGGCTTATTGAAAATATTCAATTCAACGTTTTCATTTTTTTGAGTCTTAGTTTCCTTGGTAAAAGATCCTCACCCAATGATATTGTAATTGATAATATATTTAATTTGGTGTTTTTATCTTGAAACATATATTAATATAGTGTCCATTACATCTATGGTAATCGTATATGCATTTCTATCAAATTATTTACTATGAGTTTTCTCATGTCAACCTCTAATAGTGGAGGTAATGTTATAACATTAGTTTTCACTCTTTAAGAGGACTATTTAGGCTCTCCCCAACTAAGATAAACAATGGGGACAACCTTAGGTTATGGGTATCTTGTGTTGAGGTTGAACCTCTAGAGAAGGTTGGCTTCTTCTTGATGGATCACCTAAACTAATCTTCTTCTTGGAAAAGGGTTAGAAAGGGGTAATCATGTTACCAAAAAAGATAAAAAAGTGATTCAAAAAATTTAAATTTGACTCATATATGATTTAAACCAACATTAGATCAACATAAGACAATGTTTTCTCACAAAATCTTACAAACTATCTAAATGTATAAGTATTTCATAAACTAGGCTCACCAAGTAATCAAGGAAGCAAAAAGTAATTATAAGACTCACACAAAGCATCCATCAATGGAATAAAGAACACAATGTTAGACCTTTAAATATATTTTAAAAAACTTAAAAGAGGTAATAAATAAGGATAATAGACATGGAAGAATATCCTTCACAAAGCCATCATACACAAGCTTACTAAACATAGGTTAAAGGCAAGAAATAGGTAAAAATTGATCTTATTGATTTAAGAGGTAGTTCTTATGAATTTTGATAGGGTTTTTCCTTGTCAAATGAGAATATCTTACTCTTCTTTCAAAAATTAGAGAGTCCACCTAAAATTAGAGAGAGTTACAGTGAGGGAGAAAATAGGAAATATAAGAGAAAAGGGGGAGAGAGAGGAGAAACACACAATCAAAATAAATAAATGAGCTACCACCACCCTTGAATGAATTATTAACCACATTTTGATCAAATTAGGACTATTTCTTCATCAAAAAATTAAGATTCATTTGTTTGAATAGCCTAAAAACCCTCTCATTGGCTAAGAAATACACTAGAAAACACGAATATATTTTGAAGATGATGAGTCATGATCCTTCCAAGGAAGACAGATCCTTAAATCTCTAAAAATAATTGAATGCTCTACCTAAAATATTCAAGCACCAAATTTCTCTCTTTGAAATTCTAAACCAATCTCCACTTTTTTCATTATAAGGACAAAATCTTCATATTTATGGACTTGATAGAGCCATGACTATGTCTACTTTAAGTAGTTATAGGTACCTATGTTGTCAAGGGTATGACTATGTCAGAATACAAGACACTTCTTTCATAATCATAAAACTACCCCTATTAAAAAATTTAACATAGGTTTACTATAGATGAAAACCAATCTCATTTATTGGTTTTCATATAGTGATGACCTCAATGAAAAGCCCATCAGGCTACTTGACTCCATTCTTGATCTTTATTAGGTCTCAAGACTTTATCTATTCCTAAACATTATGGAAGCCAAGTACTCATTGTACGTATGGATACCATTTCAAAATACCATGGATGTAGTTTTAGAAACACATTATAACCTCAAAAAACAAGTATTGTAAGTTATAAACCTTCAAACTAGAGGTCCAAACTAAGCTTTAATGGTATCCCTTAAACTTGAAATATCTACTTTGGCTTGACTTTTATCATTGGCCATCGATCCTTGATCTAGGCTTCTTGGATCATGACACTTGTAAATTTCACATAATCTCTATAGACCCTATAATCATATCTTCATCTAGATAATTCTTTTATGCCATATGGTGGCCTTGCATGCAATCTGAGCTCATTGAATTCTTGAATTCATTTGTGCCATCAATCCTTATTTATGATCTAATGTATGCCATTTATTTTGATCTACTTGATAAAACATGTACCATTGATCCTTTAATTCATCGTGATCATGCCACTTATTAGCCCTACATTCAACCTCAAGATCATTTGAAATATTTGAATTCAAATGGCTACTTCCCTATGGTTTTAATTTGACATCCCCATGCACATCCCACTATATTAGTTCAACTTTGAAGGCTTATATCTTGAGATATAAAAATCATCAAGATACCAAATTTTAAAGGAATGATATTGGCATAAAATTTATCATCTCCATGTGATCCTTTGTCTTTTATAGTCATCCTAAGTAAATTTATTAAAGGCATAACCAAACTGACCTATTCATTCCTACATGATATACTATGATGGTCTAGTTCCTTTTGGGCTTATGCTAATCATATTTGGACCCATCAAGACTTTGATAAACCTTTAAGACTTTTATAAAACCTGATTCATGCCCCTAGATGACATGAACACAATGTAAACCTATTGGATCTTCTCACTAGCAATTCTAGACCTATTTCTAGACTTTCTTCCTAAAAATCAACAAATTCACCTTAAGACTTGCTTAAAGTGTTTCAAAATATTTCAAGTAACAAGTGGTATTCATATTTCAACATTAGATTACTTAAATTAATAATAAATTTGTGAAGGCTCTTATTTCACTCTAAGACTCTCCAGAATATTACACTATATCCATCCAAGCCAAAGCTTCATATGTAGGCCAATTTTGGCTAACATTTCTGGTGACCTCCTAGAATTCCATGCTTGCTATGAAATAGATTAGTATCCTTAGCATATCCATTAGGCATCGAGTCTCAAGTTTTTTATCTTAGCTGATATGAAATTGATACAATGTTTTCCCTTTTTAAAACCCTCTCTTGAAGCAAAAAAACAAGAATAAAAAAAACATAGTTCCCAAGGCACTTATGGAAGGGAAACACACAAATCAAAAAAAATTTGCACTAGGCACTTAGAGGAAAACATGAAACATTACTCTAATATATAAAATAGATTAAAAACTATTTTAATATCAAGGATTTAAATTAATTCCATTGATTGGGATGGGTAATACCTCTCCATCCATCTGGGCAAGCTGAACAACATTATGTTGTTTACATATGTGAATCAAATAAGGGCCACTCCATAAGCTATCAAACTTGGTATGGTTTCTTGGCTTGGCCTTATTTGAATCCCACTTGATGAATAGATACCCTTCTTTGAATTCCCTTGCTATGGATCTCTTGTCAAAGGCTTTCTTGACTTGAGCTTAGTGAGACTCTAGTGTCTTCAGTGGAAGGTTCATGGTTTCTTCAAGCTCCATGAGCTCTACCATCTTCATGCTCATAGGTTCACTCTCCATCAACTCAAGTTGATGGGCTAAATCTAATCTAGATAGCTCAAGATATATGGGTAATTTATCTTCCCTCCCATATATAAGGACATACAGTGAATTTCCAATTGCAACTTTGGGAGTCACTCTATCAACCCATAAGGCTATGTTTATCTTTGTGTGCCACATTCTCTTACTCTACTCCATAGTCCTCTTGATAATCCTTATCAAGTTATTTTTTGTTAAATCTTCAAGTTCATTACCTAGCTGAAGTGCCCATTCATTTTTTTTCATGCTAAAAAATGCTAAGGCATTATCTAAAATTATTTTAGCTGGTACACCAAACTTAGTCACTATGTTATCATAGAAGTCTAACACTATTATTTCATTGGCTTATTTAAGGTAAATTGCTTCCACCCACCTGGTTAAGTAGTTAGTTGTAGTGAGTACCCATTTGTGTCCCCCACTAGAAGGTGGATGGACCATTCTTATGAAATCTAAACCCTAGTACATGAAGGGTTGTTCCACCTGAATTAGGTTGAGAGGAAGGGATGCCAATATTTATTTACCTACAAAGAGAGAACACTTTTTAAACATTATGACCCATGTACAGGCATATTTTAAGATTTTTGGATAGTAATAACTAGATCTCATCACTTTTTTTGTTGTGTTCCTTGGAGTAAAATGGCCCCCTATAGACCCATCATGAAATTTCTTTAAGAGCCTTATTATTTGGTTATCATCTATGTACCTTAGAATCACTCCATTGAGGTATTTTATAAATAAAACCCCATTAACCAATGCATAAAGGATGGACTAAAGTCTAAATTACCTTCTCTTGTCCCTATCTATACCTTGAGGGAATACACTTGTTACCAAGAAATGTGTCATATCCTAGAGCTAACTAGTGTGAGGTGGAGGTGCATCTATTTGTGAGTTATCTTGTGCCACCAAAATAACATCTTTATCTTCCTAAATGGCATCAACCATACTCTCACATAATCCTTCACCTCACTATCTTAGTGACCTTGATCTCCACATCATAATCCATGACCTTGTTAATCCAACTAACCCTCTTCTCATTTAAGTCTTTGTTGATGATAAAGCCCTCACTCTAAGATGAGACACCATAAGATAAATCTTACTATTGGAGAACATTGGTATGAATTTTTTTAGGATTATCAAAGATGAAATAGCTTTATTCTCTATAAAAGTGTACCCTACCTCATATCCTTCAAGCACTTTACTAAAAAAATCAATTAGATGCTCAATTCCTTTGCCATTCTTTTGCATCATCATAGCTGAAATATTATAAACATTGGCAAAGATATACAATATGAAATCCCTTGAGAAATTAGGATTCAAGAGTGAGGGTGCTTGGGAAATGGCCTACTTGATAGACTTAAATGTTTCTTTACCTTCATTGGACCAAGTGAACACTTGGTTCTTACTCAACATGGAAGTGATAGGTTTGACTAAGTTTGTAAAATCAAGTATAAACCTTCTCACAAAGTTTATTTTCCCAAGGAATATTTGGAGTCCCTTCTTGTGCTTAGGTAAGGATAATGACAAGATGACACTTATTCTATAAAGGTTAATGGATAATCCTTACTTTGAGATAATAATTCCCAAGATTTTTCCTTCATGGACAATAAACACTCATTTCTTGGGATTTAAAGAGATCCCATACTCTCTTAATCTTTCAAAGATCAACCTCAAGTGATCCAAGTGCTCATTAGCCTTCTTGAATAAAACTATGATGTCATCCAAGTAAACCAACACCATATAATTTAACAAGCCTTATAAATCCATGTCAATTCCTCTTTAGAAATCTTCCCCAGTATTTGACAATCCAAAAGGCATCTTTTGATTAGCACATGTACCCTACTTTATGGTGAAGGTAGTCTTATATTGGTCCTCTCCTCTTATCAATACCTAATTGTATCTTAAATACCCATCCAAAATAGAGAACTATTATAAACTAGTAACTATCTAAAGGAGTTTCTCCATGGATGATAAGGGGTAATGATCTTTTAAAAAGACCATATTTAGGTCCCTAAAATGAATGCATAATCTAATGTCCACATTTTTATTCCTCATAGGTACCAAGTTGGCTACCCATGAGGAATGCTTGATGGGGAAGATGATATTGGATTTAATTAAATTACTCAATTTTTTCCTCATAATCTCTTCAATTTTAGGGTTGATAGGCCTTTTCTTATGCCTTATAGGCTTGGTGTTAGCCTCTAGTTATATATTGAGTTAGGCTTGCTTGGGATCAAATCCTCTTATATCATTATATTCACAAGAAAATATGTCTTCATAGTCTCTACAAAGTTCAATGAAATCATGATTCTCAACCTTAGTTCTTACCTTTCCAAGCTTAAGGAGTTTATCTTTGAGGATAAAAACTCTTTCATAGTTCTCCTCATTAGTTGACATCACTGCCTTATCTTTCCTCATATACTCTCCCTCATGGGAAAAAATTTCAAGGGTGACCAACCCTTTAGGAATTTTTTTAGACTTCAATGGAAAAATTTGATCCTCACACTGATGTTGAAATTTATCTTATTTTAATGAGGAAAATTTTGCTTCCTAATGCAAGAAACAAATAATTTATTATTGTCAAAAACCTACCAATGAGATTCATTTTATATCATTGATGGCCTTACCACCTCTTTGACATGTGGTTGTACTTTGGACTTCTTCAATTCATTTTAGATGTCATGTTAAGCTCTCATAGCTACCAAACTATCAACATGTTGATTTTGGTTTATTGGTACTGCTTGGATATTAAAGACTTAAAAATCCTCAAGAATGTCCCATAATTTATGCTTATAGGATCTCATCAATGGATTTTTTATGATGTTTTGGCCTCTAGCCTGATGCACTATCATCTCACCATCCCCATACACTTGTAACTACTTGATTCTCCTCTTATTAGCCCACTGAAGGCCATGGATAAGCCCTTCATACTTAAATGCATTGCAAGAGCAACTGAATTGGAACATGTAAAAGGAAAAGTACTTATCATTGGAGGGGGATATCAACATTTCACCTAAACCTACCCCTTTTTTATTCCTTGAACCATAATAGAATAATTTCCACAAACCACTAGCATCTTCTTATGGCCTAGTGAGGGATGGTATGGATTGAATCTCCTCATGCAAATAATAGAAACCCATATCTCTCTCTTCAACACCTTCCTTAGGGTCAATTAACTAGTTTTCACTCCATAACTCATCCAAGAACATATTATTCATCTCCTTAGGATGAGTGTTTAGTTATTTACCAACAAGGTATTCATCTTCATCTAGGATGGTATAATTGATGTTTGAGATATCATGCCCATAAGGTTATATGTGAAATTATGCAATAGGCTCAACTTTGATGGATACCTTGGTCCCATACCTTGTCTTTAAATCTATGTATGACCAATATACTACTATATTTATCCAAATTTTTGTTTTGAAATCTCTAAATAAGCATAGAGTAAAACGAGGAGCCACATCTATAATCAACACATCTTGAGCCACTGAAACATTAGGACAAGCATGCAGGGTCAAATTTAGATCTTTGATGATGCCATATAGTTTTTTAAAAGATCCATAAAGCTACAAAACTACCTTAAATTAGGGCTCATACTTCAAACCAAGTTAATCTTCTATTGGCTTTGTCATCACTATAATACTTTCTCCACTATCTACCAAATAGTTATGTACCAAGGAATCACCAATGATCATAGAAATATAGAATGGGGGGGGGGGGGGGGGGGGGGGGGGGGGGGGGGGGGGGGGGGGTTGATAACCTTATTTTATTTCCCTTAATTAGGTTATTTGGTTGTATTGGTGAGGACTACATTTTCCTTGCTTGGTGGCTTGTCAGAAATATTGATCTTTGATAAACCTTCCTGAAGGATATCCACCTCATCAGACATAAAAATCATGTCCCACATTGGAATACTAACATTATACTTTTTTATTTGTTCCAAAATGTCAATGGGGAATCCACCAAACTTTGGGTGTGATTTGGGAACCACAACTGTACTTTAAACTTGTGAGTTTTAGGGTACAAAGACAATCCCTTAGTTCTAATTCTTTAGAGTAATTATACCGTTTGGATTAGTTATAGGTTCATTTGGATTTGATAGTGATGGGGTAATAGTAGGATTATCTTTGGTTACTTCTTAGTTATCATCCATATTTCTTCTTTTGTTTATGCTTGGATAGAACTAGCCTATTGATTGGATATATAACACTCTTCTTGTTCATAATTCACCATTATAGTACCCAAATAGTTTGGTCCCTCATTCAACCCTTGGCCTTGTTGAGGCTCTTTAGGTTTTATCATCATGGGTACTTTTATGTTATGAGCCATAAAGGCTTGGTTGTATCTATAACTAGCACCCTGATGGCATTGCTCGTTAAAATCTTGATTAAAGTCAGCATGTGGGATAATGGATTAACTAAAAGACTAATTCCAAGGCATAGTACCCTAAACTTCTGAATAAATGTTGTTCTGAGTAGGGACCAAAGTAGTATATGTGCTTATAGCATTTGGATTATAATTGTTTTACCTAACATAATTAGGATGCCCTTAACCTTAGCATTGTTATTAAAAACTTCCTTTATAGGGTGGCCCATTTTCTTGATAAGATTGATGTTGAGGTTGATATGTAGCTTGCTAAGGTCTATTGAACTAGGTTTTCTACCTCTTCACATTCACCAATTTGTTACTAAAGGATTGAAACATCCTCTTAAGCTCTTAGAAATTCTTGTTTTCTTGGGAGTCACTAGATTGGTTAGTTGAAACCTTCTCTTGCTTTGGTGTAGGTATCGTATAAAGTGTTGGCATAGGAGGAAAGACATCAAGGATAGAAATGGTAATAGGAGGTGGTTAAATCTCAAGAAATAAAGGCATTAGTGACCTATTTGTAAGATTGATGTCTTGAACTAGATAATTGTTTACTCTAATTGCCACCTCATAAGCATTTGGTATTGTGTTTCCTCCCATAGATTGAATCATTACTACAATATCAATGTTGAGGGATTTTAAATAGTAAAGGAAGGTAAAGTTTGGGGTAAGCCTGATAGAGATTAGAATTTTATCCCATGTCTTTTGAAATCTATTATTGAAATTTTGCATGACCTCATGAGGTGCCCTCCTGATTGTGGTAAGATACTTTGCAAGTGACAAGTGGTCACTTTTGTCTTCAAATATCTTATACAATGCATCTCCTAACTAATCCCATGTTGTGATAGAGTTAGCAGTAAGGTTTCTATACCAGGTAGAGGATTTACCCTTTATTGAGATAGATAATAACCTAATAGACGCATTTTCTTTAGTGATGTCATGAATATTATAATAATTGGCTATATCTCTAAGGTGATTAGAAGGGGTTTTAGACTGCTCTCTTATGAAATAAAGGAAAATTTTAAGAGTTGTTAATGGAATAGTATCATATTATTAGAGGTCTAAAGGACTCTAATCATTAAAGGCCACAAAAGGAAAAACTCTAGGGGCTACCATTGCAATGAAAGGGGATAACAAAGATCTTCTTGTAGAGGTGAACTTAGAATTTGGTTTAGGAGGAAATATTCCTTTATATGGATGTGTATTAGCAAATATTAACCTTTTTATTGAATTTAAAGGTAATTCAAAAAATTTAAAAGTAATAACTCTAGAAAATAATATTGTATTCACTTTTATCATGAAAGATAACTTCTACTCTATGGTAGAATGTTGAGTGTTGTTCAGAGTCAGTAGATGTTATTGCATGAAAACTATAACTATTACAAATTGATCAAACTGGCATCAAACTTGACCAATATAATTTAAAAGTTGTCTCATGCCATAAACTATTATAACATTAATTTTCACCCTTACAGAGGGTTATTCAAGCTCTCCCCAACTAAGCTACATAATAGGGACAACCTCAGGTTGTGGGTATCTTATGGTCAGGTTGAACCTCTACAGAAGGATGGATTCCTCTTGATGGATCACCTAAACTAATCTTCTGCTTGGAAAAGGGTTAGAAAGGGGGATAAAGTTACTAATAAAGATAAAAAGGTGATGCACCAAATTTAAATGAGACTCATATATTCTTGAAATAAACACTAGATCAACATAAGATAATGTTTGCTTACACAATATCACAAACTAGCTAACTGCATAAGACAAGGCTCACCAAGCAATCAAGGAAGAAAAGGTGAATAATAAGACTCACACTAAGCATCCATAAATGGCATAAATAACATAAGTTCAAATTAAAAAATATCTTGAAAACACCTTAAAATAGGTAATAAACAAGGACAATGGACATGGAAGAATATCCTTCGCAAAGCCATCATACACAAGATTACTAAACATAGGTTAAAGCCAAGAGATAGGTAAAAATTAATCTTATTGCTTTAAAAGGTAGTTCCTAAAAAATTTAATAGGGTTTTGCCTTATCAAATGAGATTCCCTTACTCTTCTTTCTAAAATCAAATAATCCACCTAAAATCATAGCAAGAGTTATAATGAGGGAGAAAATTAGGAAATATAGGAGAAAAGGGGGAGAGAGTGGAGAAGCACATAATTAGAATCAGTAAATGAGATACCACCACCTTTCAATGAATTATCAACCACATTTTGATCAAATTAGGATTAGTCATTCATCAAAAAATTAACTTTCATTTGTTCCAATGGCCTTCAAACCCTCTCATTGGTTGAGAAATACACTAGAAGACAAGAATCTAATTTGAAGATGATGAGTCATGATCCTTCCAAGGAAGAAAGATACTTAAGGATCTAAAAAGAATTAAATCTTCCACCTAAAATCTTAAACCACAAAATATCTCTCTTTAAACTTCTACGCTACCCTCCATTTTTTTATTTATAAGGATAAAATCTTCATAACTATGGACCTAATAGAGCCATGGCTATGTCTACTTTAAATTGTTGTTGGTACTTGTGTTATTAAGCGTATGCCTATGTCAAAATATCAGACACTTATTTCATAATCACAAACCTACCCCTATTCCAAACCTAAACATAAGTTTACAATAGATGAAAACCAATCCCATTTATTGGTTTTCATATAGTCATGACCTCAATCAAAATCCCATCAGGCTACTTGACTCCATTCTTGATCTTTATTAGGTTTCAAGACCTAATCTATTCTTGAACATTATGGAAGCCAAGAACTCATTTTACACATGGATCCCCTTTCAAAAGACCATGGGCGTATCATGGAAACACATTATGACCTCAGAAAACAAGTCTTGTAAGTTCTAAACTTTCAAACCATAGGTCTAAACTAAGATTTAATGACAACCCTTAAACTTGAAATATCTACTTTGGCTTGAATTTTATCATTGAACATCAATCCTTGATCTAGGCTTAATTTCCCTTAGATGCCATGAACACCATAGAAACATGTTGGATCTTCTCACTTGCAATTCTAGACTTATTTCTAGACTTGCTTCTTAAAAATCAACATATTTCACCTTAAGACTTGCTTAAAGTGTTTCAAAAGATTTCAAGTAATAAGTGGTATTCATATTTCAACATTAGATTTATTTAATCAATAAGAACTCTACTCAGACTCTCATTTCTAGGACCTCTCCAAAATACTGCACTACATCAATCTAGGCCAAATCTTCATATGTAGGCTAATTTTGGCCAACAGGTAGAGTAGTGAGATTTAACTCATGTAGATTTTATAAAAATTCATGAGGTGACTGTGGTGATCTAGATAATTTTATTCTTGGTTGATATGACAACACAATATTTTTTTAAGGTTGAGACATAACATTGAATACGATCATTACACCAACTTTAGTATCTCTTGGCCTATATTGGTAAGATGGTTTACTTTTAAAATTCACTGTGGAAGTTAAATTAGATGCAAGTGCATATTTGAGCTTGTTCAAAGAAACAAGTTTGACTTCTCTTTCTCTTATTGTATGATAAATTTCCTCTAATGATAAGAATTTATTGAAAATTATTAACTCGTGTAAAGGAATTGATAATTTTTTTAATATTTATTGTAATTCATTATTTACAAAGATGTTAGTAATTTTGGCAAGCATTGTCTTGTAATGCATTACATAACCACTAATAAGATCATTAGGTCCTTTCTTAATCTTATCAATTTGTGTATAAGAGATATTTTCATCAATGTTGATAACAAAATTATTGAGAAACTTGATCTATTAATGGGTTAAATGCTTTGATTGATTAGATAGGTAAATCATAAAACCAACACAAGGAATAATATTTTAGGATTCTACGAAATAGCCTAGTTATCAATTTGTCATTGTATAATCTAGACATGCCATATGAAATTATTGAAGGTGTTGTTTTGGATCTCTTTTCTTATTACATAATGGAGATTTAAGATCTAAAAATCTTGTAGGTAAAGGATATGATGTAATCTCAAGTGATAAAAAATTATGAAGTAAGGCTTATGAATCCATTTGTTGATGTATTTTAGTTTTAATTTATTCTAATTTAAACACATTAGCATGTAAAGATGAAATAATTAATACAAAGCATTGTTTAGTATGCAAGGGAGGTGATGTAGTATGCACATATATCAAGGATTTTGTATGAGTCATTATTTTAGTCATGGGCATAGATATGTGTTGGAATACTTATGGTTCACCCAAGTCCAAAGGTGAATATGTAATATCAATATCAATATTATATGTAGCAAAAATTGTGGTAGGGTTTATAATTTGAAAGAGTGTTTTTTATTGTGTATTGAAAGTATAAATTATTTATTGGTGTGCACCTTTAGAAGCTAAGAGGACTTTGATTATTTTTTGTATATATTGTGTAATTTGATGGAGTCCTACTCAAAATTTAGATAAAATATGGACTTATTCATGATTTACACCATTAAGTTCATCAGGTTGCATTATATATGACTCTTAATGATTGTATTTTTCATTATGATAATCTTGATTAGCTTGTTCATTGTGATTATCTTTAGGAATGTATTCATGAGTAATATTTTCATTAAAAGAAGAGGAACCATTATTTGCATTAGAAAGGGTCCATTTTAAATCTAGTCAAAAGGATTTGAATAGGCTCAATAAGGGAGATAAGTATTTTAGATGGCATAAAATAATAACATGAAAAAAAAACTGTAAAAATAACTAAAAACAAAATGCTAGAAAAAGAAGGAAATTTTTTATGTTTGGAGATTAGTAAATTTCCATGAAATCCAAGGTAAAAAAAAATACTTTCATTGTCATATATCAAATCCGAGGTTAGAATAATGTGCTTTCAATGTTGGATGTTAAATATAAAGTTGAAATAAAAATATTTAGTGTCATATAAATCCAAGGTCAAAATAAATTTCCTTTAATGTTAGATGTTCAGGAATTTATCTAAACCCTAAGACAAGAAATTTAGGCAATATACAAGTAAAATGTGAAGGTTCACTAATATGTTTTAAGATAATTTGGAATTAATTGATGTATTGACTATAGTTAATATGAAATAAATAAAAGGGTAGAAAATTTTGAAAATAACTTATAAGTAGAAAATTGAAAATAAAGTATTGAAATAGACAAAACACAAATGAATGAAATAAGATAACTATGAAAATAAAAAGAAGACAGCTGATTTTTGCCTATAAATTTTATTGTGTGGGATTGAAAGATAGCTGGAAATAATCAACTCAGACTGATTGTGTGCATGCAACTAAAACAAAAACTTTCATTGTTCTAGGTTAGGATCAACTAAAAGTGGTCAAGATAGACTATTATTAATTTTTATTGGTAGTAAACAGGGCTATAAATTGTAGTTTATAATTGATAAACACATGTAAATCTCACTCTTTTTCTTTTATATCTATTTTTGTATGTATTCGACACTAGAAAACATGCCTATGGTTTTCAAAATGTGAATAATATTTTGTATTTTGTAGTGAAAGGCTAGAATATGAAGCAACAATGTTTAATAAAATCTTTTATATATATATATATATATATATATATATATATATATATATATATATATATTGCTCAATTTTATTGTAATATAGTTTTGATGTGATAAAAATTAGTATGATGTTTTGAAATGGTTTATCTCGCAGTGTCTTTTATTGTTGTTCTATGCATATTGAATGATCTATTTATCAAAAAATGTTAGTCTTATATATTATATTGAATATTCTATAGCTATTAAGTCTACATTTCATGCATAGATATATATCTTGTAACTAGTGAATAACATGGTTCAATCTGAGTTATACATTGTATATTTATGTTTCATTTCGTACAACTATCCCTATATTAGAATGTTCCGATAGGTTTTATAGGAACCTCTACTAATAATGGTGTTGTGAGTGTGGGTTTTTAATTAATATCTTGTTTTTCTAAAAAAAATAGGTTTATATGAGTTTTTACAGTGTGATTTCTATATCATAGGACATTAGAAGTAGGTTTGAAAATTCAAAGTCACAAAGTGTAATCTAAAAACAAATCCAACCTATGTAAAAGATAGTTTTTGGTGAATGCATAGGCATAAAGAATTAGGTATAGAGAAAGGGAAATCAAGTCATTCAAAACCATTATTGATGATGCAATTAAAAGATTTCATCTTTACCAAAGTAGATCAAATGTTATAATGAAAGGATCTTCAATAAAGGAAAGTGGATAGGTGATAAGATAGCATGTCACATTAACAACTACCATCAGATGAATAAATATTTTTATACATAGAAAATAAATCATCACTTCTCTAACAACTAGTTGACATTATTTTATAAGGCAAAAAAAATGCACAACTAACTCAACGCATTTAAACCATTTTATTATATGGATTTGAGTGGAAAAAGATATATAAAAAGAGGCACAAAGAGCACAAGGACATTATAGACCTTTACAATCAAGAGACCTAAATTATTTGATCCTAACTCATTCAATTAGGTGTATATTCCTCGATAGTACCACTCTAATCAGTGAAATTTTTAAAGCAAGTCTACAACATGAACCATGGATTGGGAACAAATTTTAATCCTTTTTACAAATGCATAGAATTAAGAAATGGGGATTGGGTTAGCACTTATACAAATAATATATCATGATCCATACCCCTTCAATTTCATCAATGTTTTAGAGGCTAATATATTTATCCATGATCAATATGAATAAGCATAAGAAATAACCCTATCACTCCAATTCCCACTGTGAGGCTTTGATACAAAGAGACTCATCAAGCTTCTTACTTTTAGTCAATGAGATGAGGTGATGTTTACATTACTTAGAATATAAAATGAGGTTTTGATTCATATTTCATGTGATGTTACCATATTCATCAACTTTATAAAAATGGTGTGACTAACAAGTCTCCTAGATTGGGGCAAATATATTTTGCCTTACAAAACTAAGTCTCCACCAATTCATTTAGATATAAAATAAAAATATAATAGGGAATCAAGGTGAATCTCCATCAACATAGTGGATGACATATTGGTGCATATTATTTTTAAGTGCCTAAGCAGTTCTAGTAGACCACTAAGAGCACACAATAAGGAATAAAAGGGGTCATTAACATTTCTTACTGAATGATCTGAATGCATAAAAACTTCAATTGGCCTAAATTTTTTGGCTTTTAAGCTAACAACCAATAATGAGAAGGTATTTGATATAACATCACAAGTGTTCTAATGTCAGTTATTGGTCCTACTACTCTATTTTACCTAGTGGAAGTTACCAAAGGGTCTGGTTAACCTAAATAAAGACTTTTGGCATGCAATTACATTCAACAACCTTACCTAGACCAAGATTAGGAAATACTATGACTAATTATACACATTAAACCAATGGTAGGTTGAGATTCAAGCCTTAATCATCTCTCACCCTAGGGTTACCAAGGGAATTTTTTAATATCTAGGTAAACATGAATCTATTACAATTTACATTATAATATTCATATCAAAGTCTATGAATTTCCAAAATCAACAACCCCTCCACTTACCATATTCATTGCCATCATAGGTTCCAAGGTATAAGCATTACACATAAATACCTAGCTACCAGATCAGTAGAACCCTTAAAATCTATACCTTTAATATCAAAATAGCCTTTGCCTACATAATCTCAAACATGATTATATGTACCACTATAGGAAGGATAAATTACAGAATAAGCTAATAAAGGAAAGGGGAAGGCACTAGTATGTCATGTTTCACTACCACCACCAAATAAGAGGATAAGCAACACTAAATATTGCTTGGATAATAATCATGTCCCAAAAATTATTATAAAATGTGATCTTGTAGATTTGGGCATAGATGCACAACAAATATTACAATTAATGAATGTAGACATAGGAAATAAGGTATATGATCAAGAAGAGAAGCAAGAATTTTTCTTGTAGAAGGAAATATGCACTTACCGAGTGTATAACTAGGTACAACAAGAATTATGGGTTGATATTAACTAGCCTCTTCCTTCAATACTCTTAGGTACTTTTGGGGAGGAAGTAGTGTGACAACACTTTTAAGCTAAGAGTTTTCACATGGATCCAAATATGGGATCTTTCACTATACGATAACAACACTCTCCATTATAGGATATCCCACTACTAGATATAGTGCATAATCTAAGGATCCATTTTATATCCAAGGTGTCTTCATCAATCTAGAAATGGATGATTGATTTTTTAGATCCAATGGTGGAGGGAGAAATTTAGTAGGCCCAAGGGCTTGATCAACAACCTCAAGATATGGTCTAAGATTACAAGAGAGTGAAGAAGAATCTTTCACCTCCATTATCTTTTAGGAATAAGGCATCAACATGAAGAAGTGATAGGATCAAATCAACCCCATCATCTAATTTGTAGCCATGACTTGATTTTTTAACTCTTATGAAAGATCTATAAGAGGCAAATCCACCATATCACAAGTAACATGTCAAACAATAGATATCACAACACAAGAACAAGATTTAATGACATAGTAAGAATAAGAAAAGGCATAGTAGGTGGTTATGAATAAGGCTCAAAAGGTAAAGAGGAATAATAAAAAGGAAGAGGCCAAACACAAGGCTATTGTAGATGCTAAATTTATACAACTTGTATTAATATTATGTATTATTATGTCATAATGCACCCCCTCATCTGTAATTATTTTTATAATTACATTTTACCATCTTTTTTTCCTTTACCACATAGGTTAATAAGTTAATTACTATGGTTAAATAGTAATTAACCCTTAAAACCATAAAATCTAAAAAATAAAATAAAACCAAAACATAGTAAACTTCCTAACAAACTTATTCTTTGGTTATAACATGAACAACCACAAAGGTCATTTTAGCCCTCTTTTACCCCATGATAACCCATCGAAATAGCTTTTCATTCATCTCCACCCATTATAGGTAGATTAACATCAATCCTTCATGATTGATGCCAATTCTTTAGGATCAACATTGATCCATAAATATACAGCAGACCTCCATTGCTCGAGAGGATGGTGATGGTGCTTTTAACTTTAAAACTCTACCAAAATCTCACTCCAATTTACATGTAAACATTATGAAATCTTTGTTATCTTGTATAATCTCCACTTAAGGAATCATCAAGAGGATTTTGTGAATATTCTTCCCTCATTCCATCAAGTTTATTTTTAATCAAAAGGGTTAGTGTTGCAATTCTATTTTTGTTAAATTTCTCATGTCTATCATCTTTTATGTCTGATTATCATTATTTGACATCAGTTTTATCTATTTTATTAGTTTTTTAGTTTTTTATTATAGTTTAATCAATATTTAGTTTTTTCTTATAAAATTGATATCAATTCATATAAATAAACATTGATCATGTTGGATCGGCATCGATCCATTTCAATTTAATTAAAGCAGTCTTAAACATCTTGTTTAACTTTTAAATCTCTATCAAAATTGTTTTTTGTTTATAAGCCTCTATTTCTATCTCCTTTTCATTTTATTTTCATCACTTTTTAAAAAATACAAAGTGTTATTATAGTCTATTTTTACTATTTAAAAGTGTTTCACAAAATTGACGTCAATTCATCTGAATCAACATCAATTCTATACAATAAAAAATCCTATAAGATTGGCATCGATCCTTGTTAAATCTTTAAAACATTGTATAAAATTTGTAATTTGTTTTCTATAAATTATGTTTATTCATGTATATAACCTTGCTTGGTTTAGTGCGTGATTTAGTTAGCATATTTGATCTTCCCATAGTCCCTCAACCTCTCTTTATGGATCAGAGTGATATAGCTTTTGAGATAGGACTTTGTCTTGCGATTTTCATACATGACTTCACCTATATTGATAAGCTATTGGCTGTAATTTAAGAAAACAAACATTTTTAATGAATTATAAGATGCATATTTTGAGCGTATAAATATTTTTATTAATTAATCATCTTCAACATTATCTACTTCTATCCATATCTATTTTTGTAATTTCATGTTTAAGAATAAACTTAAATGTTTGAACCTAGGTTGACATCTATTTGAGAAAGTGTGCCACTTTTTGGTACTATTTTATACCAAGCAACCCACCCATCTATCTATTAATCAATTTTTATTTAAGTGTGGTGTATTGTAAGTCATTCCTCCTTAGCCAAAGAAGAGTTCTCACAATCAAGCTTGATCAATGGTGCACAACCAATAATCCATATCTCTAGGTAATCTTAAACCCTACTTATACTTTATTTTTAGTAGCTAATTATAAAATATTGAAAAATCATAAAACTACTCAAACATTCTGGCACACTTAGTGGGACCCATAAAGTCTCATTTTCTTTATTAGAAATTCATTCTTGAATTTTAAAATCTTTTCTCCTTTTCTTTATTTGTTGCATTTATTCAAATAAATGTAAACTTTGCATTTTATTTCCTCTTAAAATTTAAAATAAATTGCATCCATTTCCTTGCTTAGGTTCTTTCACATAGAATAATCTAGGCATTAATCTATCATAGTCATCACTTTATCCACACACAAATCAAATCACTATCGTAATTAACATATCTAAACACTTGACATAAGGAAACTGATGAGGATTTAATCACCTCATATTAACCTTTTTCTATTGATCCTACTTGGATTTCACCACTAAGAAGAGAACCAACTTAGTTCTTTGGCTGAGTATAATCTCTGGACCATTGATACACCATGGCTAAGTACCTACACTGGATATAGGATTGTGAAGTGAGGGGAGTAAGCCCCAAGTACCAAGCCATGTATCAATACCAATTTAGACTTTTTTGAGCACCAAAATAAAGTACCTAAAACCATCCTTAGATTGCCATTTCTTAGGACCTTTGTTATCCATTTCTTTTTTGCCTTTTCTTTCATAGCTTAAAAGTTTAAAAAGTGATAAAAACTTCTTTGGAATGACTTTTAGTGTGTGTATCTTTCATTCATAGTTAAAATAAGATAATTCAAAAATAAATTTTTATTTTAATTGTTTGTATTATTTTTGCTTTTATTTTTTATTTCATGTTGTTGACTCGAAAACAATAAAAAAGGTGAAAATCCAATGAGGGTATTACATCTTCTCCTGTGGAGCATACAGCTAGTTCTACTTCTTCCCCTAAATCCTTTGAGAATCTAGTGTTTCCACAATATTATCCTCAAGTAGATCCTTCCTTTAAAAAAATACTAGACAATAACCATGTTGCTCTTAATCATTATTTAAATAGTTGAGAAATACATATTTCTCGTTCCCCCCATGCCCAAAACTCTCCACATAGGTTTAATATGCCTTTCAAGGAAACTAAGAAAATGGGATAATTTACTACAGCCATGGTAACATTTTCCATTAGATTTCCTCCACCTGGATCTAATGCCTATCTTTCACAACCTTTAGAGAACCAACCATTCACAATATCTACCAGTTCTTCAATTATTACTTAGGTCTAAAATACTACTCTACCTATATCCACCATACCTTCACAAACATTATTATGCTCAATTCCTATAAATATCCATCCCATTAAAATAAATTTAGCACATAGCTCACAATAATTCTCGTACAAACAACCTTCCCAAAGTTATGTATCCTCAACTGCCTAGTATGTAGCCTCATCACAACCAGCCATAGTCACTTAATTACAGTTCTTCCCACAAAAAAATGTTCCATTATAAATCCATCAATATGTGGTATCATCTCAACCTATTATGGCTACCATAGTAGGATATTTTCCCTCACAACCCATGTCCACCACTTTACCAAATTATCAACCCCCTCAGTAGAATGTCTTAGGAGGTATGCCTTAGAGTAATACTCAGATAGACCTCATAAACATCCTTATGAATAGGATGGCTAGTTTGGAAGCCTCTACCTCTAGACATAACAATATTCTTACATATGAGTAAATTTTTAATGAGCCAATCCATCCCTCTATCCTGATTCGACCATACCCCTCACAATGGGAACTTCTTAAATTCACTAAATTTTAGAATAAAGAAGATCCCTAGTAGCATCTTAGAGCCTTTTGACTTTCATGTTATCTTATAACACATGATGATTCCCTCTTACTTAGGACCTTTCCCATATCATTAGCAAGATCTATATTGGATTGGTATAATTCTATTCCCCATCGTTCCCTCTTTTCCTTTGGATAGTTGGCCCAAAAAAATTTGGAACACTTCTTGATTAATATCACTCAGAAATTTATTATCATTGATATTTATGCTATTAGATAGTTTGAGGATCAATCCCTATTAGACTTTTTAGCTTGATGGCATAACTTAATTAACTAGCTAACTTTTTCCTTGCCACAAACAAAATTAATTAAATTGTTTTCACGTTCTTATGTAAAACATATATCATCCATGTTACAAATTTAAACTTTTAAGACATTTGATGAAGCCTTTACCATAGCCCATAATATTTAAATCTATGGCATTAAAGAGGGCAAAGTTAAGTTGCATAATAAGAAATTTAAGTCTGACCCATCCAAAAGCAATAGCAATAACCCTAAATCAAAATGGGTAGAAATGTAGTTATTATAAAAACTTCTTCCCCTCTAATATCGAACCAATTTGAAGATTATATCTCTCAGATGTAGCAACCTAGGGGTCTTACTCATTTTCCCTCTAAAAATTTACCCCCTAAGAAATATAAACCTATAAGAGAACCTTATGCTTCATTATTAGATAAACTCTCAAAATAAAATGTCATTAAACTCCCTCTGATTAGACTAGTTGATGACACACATCCTAAACCCACTCGGTACAAAGAAAATATTTTTTGTAGTTATCACAAGATAATAGGACATGACATAGAGTGGTGTCAATCCTTTAAATAATTAGTACATAACCTTATTGACAAGGGGAACCTTTAGTTGGATAATCCCAATTCTCCTCCTAACCAATCTTTAGATATTTTTAAGCAACCATTTCCTAACCATCCATCCACATTAAACACCATCCAAGATGGCCCTAGGGAGACATCAAATAAAATTCAACCCCTGATTAATATAATCCATGACCAGTTATTTCCTAAATAAGTCCCATAAGAAATTTTGATCTTATATATCCTTATAGGAGATGCTTTTGATTTAAGTTAACCTAAGTTCATGAAATTTAGTCCCATAATTCTTGTAGAACTCCCTAAACTTATTACATGGGACCATTCATGTGAACCAACCCATTCACCCTCTCACAATGAATCTCCTAAAAGGGAAAATGAAATTACTCCTCAAGATGTTACAGATAAACATCTTGACATTTTTTAAGTTACACATGTTACCCCTTTAATCCATAGCAAGCCTTGTCATGGAAAACATATATTTAGAGACAATCCATTTGCCCAAAACCTTGAGCCTTTGAAACCATTTTCTATCATAATACCTCCTTACCATAAAGATACCAAAGGAAAGGGTAAAGTCTCTCGCATTGATAGCTAGGATAATTGTCTTGACATTCCACTAAAGAAAGTCATAGCTCATCTTCAAGTTAAAGTGGATCTTTTTCAAACATCCAAAGATGCAAATCATATTCTGAATACCCCCTCTATTGTTAACACCCAAAAGAATAAATGGCCTATCCCTTTTATACCATCTCCATCATCCATTTTAGGACCTCATCCATCTTCTACCTTGATCATAGGTTTTTCTATCCAAACACATGAAAGAACACAAAATCCTTTTCCATTTAGTACACCTCCATATCCTTATTTCTCCATTAAAGGACCATTATAAAATCCTAAAAGAAAAGAGCTTAAAGTTGTTCCTCTTATAAAGGGTAAACAACAAAACTAAACAAGTAATACCTTACCATGAGAGCCTATTATCAAAACCCTTATAAAACCACAACATGACCTTTTGAAAGTATCTTATGCTATTATTTTGAAATAATTATTGGACACCTCCCTCATTATGCTACCACCTATATATACCATTAACCTTCACCCTAAAAGGCTTGCATGGTATAAAACTTTAGAAATATGTGTTTATCATAGAGTACCTAAGAATGATATGAAAAACTGTAAAGCCCTTAAGACTATAATCTAGGAGTTAGTCTAAGATGATGATCTCTTAATTGATTATCTCAATGATCAAAATCCTAGGCCAAAAGTTTTTATTCCATCTATTCCACTTGTTTATGATCCTACTAGTCTTGTAGGTGACAAAGAGTTGATAGCCTCTTTAGATCCACCTCTATTACACATTAATGTCATTCATGTAACTACCCACTCTCAAAACCATAATTTTAATAAAGCTAAGGTTTTAATTACAGGAGCCTCTGCATCTAATGCACCTAAACGACCTATCCAAAATCCTAAATTTTCTATTATAAGAACTACCTCTACTAAAGCTAAGGAGTTATTACAAATCTCTATGTTAAAATAACTCCATCAAGCACCTATTACAATGTCACTATATGAGCTTATCAAGAACTATCCATAACATCAATAGGCAATGATAAAATCTCTTCAAGCTATTGAAGTCTAACTAGATGAACCACAACTTTTGTCTTCTTTTATAGGATCCCTTCGAATGGTCTTAACTCTTATTTTTACTAATTTTGATATTATTCCTTTATCAGCTGAAGATCAATATGTCATGATTTTTATTATAGCTCAAATAAATCAAACTCAAATTAAAAGAGTTATGATTGATAATGGGGCAAGCATTAATATTATCTCTTTGCATACGTTATAGCAATTACAATTGCTAGAAACCATTATCTCCTAATCTATAGCAATTCTTCATGTATTTAATGACATAATAGAACCCATGGTAGGAACCATCATCCTCCCCATTTTTGTAGGTCCTCACACCATTCATGATCTCTTTTATGTTATAGAAGGAACATTTCAATAAAACATTCTATTAGGGCATCCATAGATTTGTGCGATGTAATATGACCTTCCACTATTCATTAATGCCTTAAGTACAAACATGAAGGTTAGGTACATATCATCCTTATTGATCCTCACCCATTTAAATCATGTGACTTCACCTTTAGGCAAAACAATGTCATAATACCCTCACCTAACATAATTCGATCTCCATCTTCCAATTAAGCCTCGACTATCATGACCATCTCTCCTTTAAAATTACCCCCTTTAGAGTCCATTGACTCTATGATGCAATAACTTTTGATAGGATAATATTAGTTATTAGCTTGTAATACTTCACCCACTCCTAGAGAATATGGTCATCCTAATAAGTAACCCAAGTATTCACCTAGTCTAGGTGAGATGATTCCCTTTGGACTACTGTTCTTGTGTACTCAATATATTATGGGATAAATCAAGTTACCTCATAGTGTGATGAAAATGTTTATGCAAAAAAATTTACATCTAATTTCTCTTTTCTTAGAAATCCTCATTTTGTTCAAAACTATCTTCATCATTGTGCCTGGAAGGGCTTCACCATGGGTAAATATGATCATGGTCCTCACGATGTCACATTAGGAGATTACAAAAAGCCATAAAAAAATAATGGCTTAGGTTTTAAGATGGATTCTAAGTCTACCCACAAACTTGCTCTTCTACCATCTTTGGAAGAAGAAGAACCATCTTTCCCATCCAATACTTCTTCCTCGACTAGTGATACCATCTCCATTCCATTTGAATTTTTTTTAATCAATTCTATATTATTATAAACCCTTGTCTTTTATCATGATAATGCGGTCCAAACCATCCCCTTAGTATATCCTCAATTAATAGGATTTAATTCACCATTTATCCCTATTTTTAGTGTCAAGATGATGAGTCAATCTTGACCCATCTAGGTGCTGAAAACTCTTATTTACATAATTATCTTCCATCTAAAATGTCTAGATTATTAAATGAAGCTATTATTGATATTAATATCAGGTCCTAGGAGGTCCCAAGGATTATTAAAATTATTAAATCCTTAAATATGCAATAAATTCAATATTTTACTACCTTTTTATCAGATTGTAGTAGAGCCTTTGCTTGGTCTTATAGAAATATGCCTAGTATTGATCCCTCAATCATTATCCATAAAATCATAACCTTTTCTGATGCTAAGATGGTAAAGCATAAGCTTTACAAAATGCATCCTCACATTACACTCCTTGTAAAAGAGGAATTACAAAACCTTTTATCTATTAACTTCATCCAATCCATTGATTATCCTCAGTGGATGTCCAACATTATTCTAGTCACCAAATGCATAGGGGGACTTTGCATATGTACTCACTTTCATGACTTAAATCTTGCTTGTCCAAAAGATTATTTTCCCCTTCCTAATATAGACTAGTCAATAGACGTAATAGTTGGCCATGAAATGTTGTCTCTTATGGATGGTTTTTCTAGTTATAGTCAAATTATTATTGCACTAGAAGACCAACATAAAACTACATTTATTACTCATTAGGGAACCTTCTGTTATCATGTTATGCCCTTTGGCCTTAAGAATGTAAGAGCCACTTATTAGTGGGCCATGACTTCTATATTCCATGACATAATCCATAAAATTGTTGAAGATTATGTAGATGATCTCCTTGGAAAATCAAAATTATGTAAAGATCATCCATCTATCTTGAAAGTTATCTTTGATCTTTTACTTCATTATCATTTATGTCTAAATCCTAAAAAGTGCATTTTTGGTATCTTGATGGGTAAGCTTTTGAGTTTTATTATTTTCATTCATGGAATAGAAGTGGATCTCACTAAAATCAAGGTTATTTTAGAGATGTTCCTATTTCCATTCTTAAGAAGCTTCTTAGTTTACAAGGCAAGCTCCAGTCTATTCATCATTTTAATTCCTAGCTTTTTGACTATTGTCAACTCTTCTACCATTTGTTAAATAAGGGTAGTCACTTTGTATGAGATTATAATTGTTAAGAAGCCTTTAATGTAGTTAAATACTATCTTTTATCACCTCCTATCCTTACTTTCCCTAAGGAAGGGAAACCTTTCTTCCTTTACATCTTGGTTACAAGCCATGCTCTAGGTGTTATGTTTGCTCATTGAGATAAACATCATAAAGAGCAGGATGTTTATTATATAATTCATACTCTCATAGAATATAAAACAAATTACTCATATGCTAAAAAATTATGCCTAGAATTGGTTTTATTAGCCTTTAAGCTTCATCATTATCTCCTCAACCATAAGATGTATGTCATTATGACTACTAATCCCCTTAAATTCATGCATTCTAAACCATATCAAAATTAGTGAATGGCTAAATGGATCATGTTGTGAGTAGAGTTTGATCTAGAATTTCTACATAAAAAGTATATCAAAGGTTAAATCATTGTTGATTAATTGCATAAAGTACCTCTTAGTAATAATCGACCCATTAATTTTGAATTCCCTGATGAGTCTATCACATCCACTTCCCAATTAGTCCCAAAATATCAAATGACTTGATTCTTTGATGGGTCTAAGTGTGAATACAAAAGTGATGTAGGGATTGTATTAATCCCTCCTTAAGTTATCCCCAAGCCTTTGTCTTTTAAATTATACTTTGATTACACCAATAACATGGTTGAGTATGAATCATTAATTATAGGACTCCAAACTACTCTTAAACTTGAAGTCAAATGCCTTAACATCTATGGGGATTCTCAATTGGTGATCAATAAAATTACCAACATATATCAATGTCATAATGATATCCTCCAAAGATATAAAACTTTGGTTCATCAATTTTTAGTTTAATTCAAATGTTATGCCATCTATGTTACTCCTAGATCTACCAATAAGTTTGTAGATACTATGGCCTCTCTTGCTTCTTCTATCCCAGCCTCATCTCAGGAGTCTAAGTTATTTATTCTCATCCATTGACATAATCATCCTTATTATATAAGGATAGATCTTCTATCCATCCATAATGTCAATTAAAATCTTGAGGAGCCAAGGTATGTACAAATATTTAATTATTTATCTACGGAATTGTCTCCCCCTCATTTATCCAAAGGTGTTAAGTGTGTCTTCCAACAAAAAGCTACCCACTATGTTATTCTAGGGGGATTTATTTATAAGCATGGTTTTGATAGTATTCTCCTTCATTATCTTCAAAAGCATGAATCTACCTTAGCTATCTAAGAATTCCATGATGGCTCATGCGATGGACATTTTAATTGCCACATAATTACTAAGAAAATCTTATGCATAGGTTACTATTGGCCTAATTTGAATCAATATTTTTGCACCTATGTTAAAAAATGTGTAAAATGTCAATAGCATGCAAATTTTTCTCATGTCCCTAGTAAATCTTTGCAAGATATAAGATAGTTTTGGCTATTCTCCTAGTGGGGGATTGATCCTATCAAGTAGATTAATCCTAAATCCTCTTAGCATCATGGATTTATTATCACCACCATGGAGTACTTCACTAAGTGGGTGGAAGATATGCCACTTATCTCAACCAAGGTAGAAAAGATTATGGAATTTATCCATAATCACATTATTTGTCATTTTGGAATTCCTTAAAAATTATAATAGATAATGGAATTTTTTTTTTAAATAAGAAAGTCTAAGTGTTATGTGATTATTTTAAAATCAAATTAAGTTTTTCTTCACCTTAATATCCTCAATCCAATGGTCAAGATGAAACATCTAATAAGACCTTAGTCAAAATCTTAACCAAAGTCATTAATAAAGCTAGAAAATATTAGCATCTTTATATCCATTTCACCTTATGGGCATATCAAATTAGTATTTTAACCCCTATATGTGCTTCTCCTTTTTCTCTAGACTATGGTTCATAAGTGGTACTTCTTTTGGAAGTCCAAATTCCTTCCTTTCAAGTCTCTCTTTGAGACATTGTTCCTAATGAGGATTCATATTAGGAGCATTTATCCTAACTCAAATTCTTAGATGAGGATTGAGTAGAAACCCTTGACCACCTTTGTATATATCAAGAATGGTTAAAACAAGCATATAATCAACATGTAAGAGAACGTGAGTTTAATATTAGAGATCTTGTGCTTAAATAAAATCAACATGTCACTAATATGGAATAAAGTAAAAGGGGTAAGTTTTCTCCTAATTGGCTTGGACCATACATCATAACCCATAAATATGGATCTGGGGCATATCATTTAGCCTCTCTTGATGGTAAACCAGAATGTGAACCTCTTAATGCCTTGCATTTGCATCCTTTCTATAGTTAGTAAATGTTGGCTCATCTTGAGTAGTCAATTTTATCATATCCCTTTATACCTAATAATGATATGAGAATTATGTGGTGACCTGATAGTTGTTATAATCCTTGCCTTAAATAATAATACCTCAAATTTATTCATAGCATTTTCTCTTAGATAAGTTTCACCTATATTGGGAGAAACCCTAAATCATTATTTCCCTTATCTCTTATGCACCCTTATTTTCCAAGATAGCATAGTCATTTCATATAATGGAATCATGGAAATTATCTTAAAAGGATCTTTTTATGCCAGTATTATTATTATAAAAAAATCAAGTATCAAAATCCAAATCAAAAAAGGAAAAATAAATATACTGATCCCTCAAAGTACAACTATAATCAAATACAAAATTACAAAAATAAATAGACTGATCCCTCAAATGATAGCTATGCAAAAACATAAAAAATGTAGACCAATCCATCAAAGGATGGCTACTAAGCAAAAAAATTCCCACATTGATGAGTTTTCAAATTTATGTCATTTTAAAAATCCCTAAAAGTAATCCAAGCATAAAAAAGTCATGTTGTCAAAAGAAAAATCCCAAGAAATCTTCTCATCTCGATCAGCTTTCTAAAAGTAGACTTCTCATATTGATCAGTCTATTTGTTGGCATAAATTGATTCTCAAAAGATAAATCTTGATCCTTGAAATATGAGTGACACTATTATTCATCTCTTATCCCATCAAAAGCATCTAATCCCAATAATTTTATCTCTGATTACTCAAGGTTGTGTTAATATTTATTATCCTTTAGTTAAGGATGCAAATGCAATGTAGATGAGAGGTCCTTTGTTTTGTTGTGGTCCAAGACAATGTGGGATAGATTTATACTTTATGTTCATTAAGAATTCATAATCCATTAATCCTAATACATTTAATATAAGCATGTAATCCATAAATATCATAATGTCAAATAATCCAAAATCCATAAGAACATGCATTTTTTAATCCCATAACATCACATAATAAGCATAAACTATAAATGAAACATAATCCATAAACAAATCCATAATTTAAATCATGATAATAATTAAAACCATCCATAATACTCCATAAATCCATCCATCTAAATAATCAATGACTCTATAAACACATAACATAATACATAATACATAAATATAAGTCTATATATATACATCTCAAATGTCTGTACAAATGTAATAAAGAGCTCATGGCCCATATAATGTGCATGTATACTAGGTAAAATATATCCAACTAAGATGAATGTTATTTTCTCCCCTTTCATATCCTCCTCTCCCTCTTTCAATGTTCCTTGTATTGGTAGTGGCACTTGGGGTCATCCATGATCTACTACGGCTATCCACATGAGATGTAAAGTGAGCAACCTCTGATAGCTGATCCTATACAATCCTCTTATAGTATTATAGCTCAAAAAGTGCATCTCTATACCTAAATAGTGGTATCATATCTATGGGAATGGATCTCAAACTTGTAGTATCTCGAGCTAGCCTCTCAGCCACAAAAGTTATCATCTACTCTAACTCAGCCCTGTAGTTAGCCCTCTCCTAAATGGCTTAGTCTCACTACTATTTAACCCTATCAAGCTCATCCCATAAACTCTATAGCTTATCCTATAGTATCCCATACTCATCTTATCTTGGGGCATCCTATATTGGTGCCTCATCTATATGCTTATCTTATACTGGTACCTCATGTACCACCTCCTATCGAGGCCTCACAACTCTATGTTATCACCTCACCATCTCTCCCATAAACCAAGTGGCATAGTCATCTATATAGCATGCATCGTTCACATCTAATGTTACTAACTCCTCTAGTTTTCCATCTAGAGAACTATGGTGTTAGGTGCTAGCCACTCCAACTTTGTATCCTCCTACCTATATAACCATGGAGCCAATTGTACGTCCTATAGCAAGCCAAACTATCAATAGACCCTATCAAAATAAAATAGCTCCATGTGGTCCATCCATCGATTGTATACTCATCTCTCTCAATTCACATCCCCTATCTCTACCTCTATGCTAGGACATGCTATAAAATACACATATGGTCTCCAAATAATGTCTCTAATCTATAGGCTCTCAAAACATTGTCTATAGTACACTAGATCGCACACTACCCTATCTAAATATGGTATGACTAGGTCATCATCCCATCTAAGGAAACCCACACTATATGCCATGTATTTTAACCTACCCCATGGGGTCCCAAGAGGTAAAATCATTCAAATGTGCTCATATTCTTAGTAGTGAAGCACAAATGTACTATCAAGCCCTAACTATTACCCAGTATGCTATCTCCATAACTCTATAAATTTGCCCTAGTAAGATGGGCACCTAAACAATTACTATCCTATACTCTTGAATATATACTATGACTACAGTGAAGCTCCATGGAAACTATCCTCTACTAAAATTAGGTAATGCATAGCAAGTCACTACTACCATAAGCATGGTCAATAATAGCCTCTCTACTAGTACCTACTCAAATAGGGGCTGAAATGAAAAACCTCTATCAATAAATATAATATATATGTTATCCTTTCTAAATAACTATCTTAGTGCCATTGATCAACCAACCTTTTCCACCATGTACACTAGATCTCCTTAGATCGGTAGCCTTAGAATCTAGAGGATGTCCTCAATAGTAATCATCATCTCACCTATTGGAAGCCAAAAGGTGTTACTGGTATAATCCCATCTCTCCAATAGTACCACTATCATGCCAATGTCTTTATGGATATGGTAGTAATATCAGATCCCTCCAAATCCCACCACCTCTAAGTATGCCTAGTCATCATCATCTAACTCCTCTCATAACTCCTCTAGAAATTGCGGGACTCTATCCCTCATAGTAAATAACTCATGGGCTTGTCATAAGCAATTTTTTATTAGTTAATTTCTACTCTTCCTTCCCTTATTACCCTCTCCTTATAAATCAACATCAATCTTTTTAGATTGATGGTAATCCTTAGAGATCAATGATGATCTATTTTGGATTATGGTCGATCTATATAAATCATGGTAAATCAATATAAATCGATATCGATTCCCTGCTACCTAAAAGTTAATTTTTTCTCTCTTGTCCCCTTTAAATTCCTAATCTACTCTCCCCTTATCCTATTCCCCTTAATTCTCCTCCTCTAACCCCTCCCTTAAGCTAAAAATTAAAAAAACATTTAAATTTGTAAAATACATTAAAATGAGTCCCCTACCTCATAGTTCACTCATCATCATCATCATCATCATCATCATCATCATCATCATCATCATCATCATCATCATCATCCACTCCTACTAGCCTTCACTACCTCATTTGTGTGTTTATACATCAGCAGATCATCAAATTTTTCTTATAAAACACTCATGTACTCAATAGATAAATGAGCCTTATTATTTGTTAGTAGACTATTTATATTTGTTTTTGAGATTGACATCATTCCATTTGATCAATTTTGATTCTCTTTAATTGACATCAATTATTTCTAATCAATGTCAATTCTCTTAAATCACCATTGATTATTTTTTATCGATGTCAATTCCCCCTAGCTTGATTACTATTTACATTTTGGATTTTTTTCATACTTTTAGTATTATTTTGAACCCATATTTTCTTGATTTGATCATATCTATCCCATTTTTTCTCTCATATTACCCTTTAGATTGGAGAATTTTAGCCCTTTGTCAGTTCCTTAATCTATTTTGGCATACCCTTGATTTTTGGAACCTTACCCCATGTAATATCCCAAGGGTGTCTTTTATCTTGAGTAAATTTGTCTATAGGTACATCTACACTATACACACACTAGATTCTTTGGATCATTATTCCTATATCTTGGTCTCTTGATTTGTCTATTATAAGCTTCCTTATTTTTTTGCTATGACATTTCACTTTTTGATCTAGTTTCTTGAGAACTCCTACTTGCATTACTTTTTTTTCCCTTTTATAAAAACATGGACTTCCTTTGTTACCATTTATCATATTTTTTTATGTTTCCTTTAGCTATCTTCCATTTTTTCCATACCATCTCATCCATTTTATTTTTCCATGCCATCCTATTCAAACATGTCATCTATTTCATTTCACTTCCCATCACCTAATTTAAGGGGGTATACCTCTTCAAAAACTTAGGGCATTAGGAATTTTATATTTTTTGTCTCATGACACACCATTGTATACTACTTCACAAAAAGTGGCAAATGTAGATGCTAAATTTATACACCTTGTATTAATATTATGTATTGTTATGTCATAATGCCCCCATATTCATAATTATTTTTGTAATTAAATTTTACCATATTTTTTTCCTTTACCACCTAGGTTAATAAGTTAATTACTATGGTTAAATAGTAATTACCCATTTTAATTTACCCATAAAACCATAAAATCTAAAAAATTAGATAAAACCAAACAATAATAAACCTCCTAACAAACTTATTCCTTGGTTAAAACAACTCAAATAACCTCAAAGGTAATTTTAAACCTCTTTTACCCCATTATATCCCATTAGAATAACTTTTCATTCATCTCCACCCATTCTAGGTAGACCAATGTCAATCCTCCATGATCGATGTTAATCCGTTAGGATCAATGTCGATCCATAAATTTATAGTAGACCTCCATTGCTTGGGAGGATGGTGATAGTGATTTTGACATCAAAAATCTACCAAAATATAACTCTAATTTATGTGTGAACATTGTGAAATCTTTTTTATCTTATAGAATCTCCACTTAAGGAATCATTAAGATAATTTTGGGAGGATTCTTCCCTCATTCTATTAAGTTTATTTTCAATCAAAAAGGTTAGTGTTGTAATTTTATTTTTGTTCAATTTCTCATGTCTATCATCTTCTGTGTTTGATTATCATTATTTGACATTTAGTTTTATCTATTTTATCAATTTTATAGGTTATTATTATAGTCTAATCAATATTTAATTTTCTCATATAGAATTGATGTCAATTCATTTGAATCGATGTTGATCATGTTGGATCAGCATCGATCCATGTTAGTTTAATTAAAATAGTCTTAAACATCTTGTTTCACTCTTAAATCTCTATCAAAATTGTTTTATATATGTAATCCTCTATTTATGTCTCCTTTTCATTCTATTTTCATCATTTTATCAAAAATACAAAGTGTTATTATAGTCTATTTTTACTATTTAATAGTGTTTCACAAAATCGATGTTGATTCATCTGAATCAACATCGATCCTTGTTAATTCTTTAAAACATTATATAAAATATACAATCTATTTTATAAAAATTCTATTTTTTCATGTAGATGACCTTGCCTAGTTTAGTGCATGATTTAGTTAGCATATTTGATCTTCCCATAGTCCCTTAACCTCTCTTTTTGGATCAGAGTGATATACCTTTTGAGCTAGGACTTTGTCTTATGATTTTTGTACATGACTTCACTTATATCTATGAGCTATTGGTTATAATTCAAGAATACATAGACATTACTAATGAATTTTGGGATGCATATTTTGATCATATAAATATTTTTATTAATTTTTAATCTTCAGCATTGTTTACTTCTATCCATATCTATTTTTGTAATTTCATGTTTAAGAATATACTTGAATGTTTGAACACGGGTTGACATCCATTTGAGAAAGTGTGCCACTTCTCAAGACTTGTTTATACCAGGCAGCCCACCCATTTATCTATCAATCAATTTTTATTTAAGTGTGGTGTATTGTAAATCATTCCTCCCTAGCCAAAGAGGAGTTCTCATAATCAAGCTTGATCAACAGTGTGTAACCAACCATCCATATCTCTAAGAAATCTTAAACCCTACTTATACTTTGTTTTTAGTAGCTAATTATAAAATCTTGAAAAAACATAAAAACTACTCAAACAGCTATCAAAGAGGAAAAATATTAGAAGAAATAAGCACAAGAGGAGGAACACAAGAAAAATTATGAGGAAGCTGAAGTAGAAAAGAATAGGGCCAAAGAAGTAGAGATAAATAACCAAGAGGAATAATAATCTATGAGGAAATAATAAGAGAAAGCATAATAGCAAGTGTAGGTAGCACAATAAAAGAATGATGAAGTTAAGGATGTAGCAAATGCACATGAAGGGAAAAAGGAAAATGAAACATTTCGCATTTAAGTAGAGAAAGGAAAGAAGTAGGCTAAAGAACATGAAACCAAAGCTAACATTGAGATAGATGCCAAATACAAATTAGATCTATATTCAAAAACTAATTTAGAGGTAGATTCCAAATCTAATGTAGAGGTTAGATCCAAAGCTAAGGTAGTAGTTGAGCACAAGGTTAAAAATGAGAACACAACTTAAAATCAAACTGAGGCTATTATGATGGTGGGGACCCCCAAGACCCAATATAAAAATTATTAATCATAGGTATCAAATTATGATCAAGGGGGTGTGTAAGAAGAATAATTTTGGCACATGCCTATCTATATCTAATGGTTATCAGATATTTTGGAACCCACCATGTGTTGCATTAAATTTTCCCTACTTATGATGTAGATTTAAAAATCACCTATGGCATTTGATTCTTAAAATTTGTCCTTAGATACAAACATGAAATAGGAATCATTAGATGTATCACATCTACCTATATCCAATAAAATCAAGGGAATAACTACCTTTCAGGAATATATCATACACAAGGTGTTGGCCTTGGAGTAGGAAGTGATACAGATCAAGAAGGAAAATGTAGATTTCAACCTCCACCTCAATAAAGCTCATTAGTTGATTGATATTTCATGTATTGCATTTGTAACTCAATTTTTTGGTGACCAATTCATTCTAGAATAAAAATATCTCATAACCTTTCTCTCTTAATGTACAAAATCTTGGCATGTTGTACATAAGATATAGACACTTCCTGTATACACACACTATTTTTAAACTTTATCAATTATTGATGCTTCTCTCTTAAAAGAACCTATCAAGTCTCAATCTATCTAAGTGCATGAATTAAAGGGTGCATTAATAAATGGGCAAGTAGACCATTTATCTTTTTTAATATTGTTCCCTATACCACCACTTAAAATTGACACAAGTTTGTCCTACATGTTTCCTTAAGCTTTAACACCTCCATTACATGAACCTTCAAGAAATTCACTACCTCAAATATTATTTACCTTATATAAAACTTGTTTTTACCATAATTTGAAAAAAATTGAATGGATTGACCCTATTCTAGGAAATTATCATGACATGAAACTAAGTCATCCTAGTTGACTTAGTCTAGGACCTAATTACTTTATTTCCTAAATAAATAGGTCAACTAGGCTGACTATGTCAGATGAAATTTATTAAGGGTTTAGGGTTAGATCCATCTATATAAACACATCCTTTACCCCATTTTTAATTTTATATATATATATATATATATATATAATCATTCATTCATGATTCTTTATGATTTATTCTTCCACCATTCTACTTCAGGAGTCATTGCTTAAGGTTTACACTTGGAGAAGAGAATCTTGTCTTGTAGAAATGTCTTGGATGCATAGGAGAAGTCTTATCTCCTAGACCTGACCTATCATTATGATCCTTATGAACCATAAGAACCTCTTTAAAAAAACCATTGGACAAGGGAGATATTAATCCTCAATAGGTTCATCTTCAAGGTAAGTATTCCTAACTCTTATTCCTCTATTTTGGTAGATAGAAGTTCATAAGTAATGGATTATTATTGCATTTATCTCTCCATGATTAGTATTGCATATACATTAAATTGGTAGAGTTCTTATTTTCATGTTTAATTTTATGTTTATTATCTCCCATTTGTGCCACAAGATTTGGTGAGCATTAGATAATATTTTACTTTTACTTTGTTAGAAACCATATGACCTGGTTAGGGTTATTATGTGGTATTTCTTGATTAGAAAATTTTGAAACTTATCTATTGATATTGTGTGGCAAGATACCCCTTAGTTACATATATCAAATCCATATTGGTCATGATCTCAATTATCTAAATGTACCAATAAGTAGAAGGGCTAGTTTGATTTATCTTCTCTGAGCTAGAATTGATTTATAGATCAGCTTCACTCTCCCTTGTATACATTTTGGTGAACTTGATGTGAACTAACCCTTATATGTTTATTTCATGATTTAATTTATTCTCATTTATTATTTATTTCATTTTTACATCATTGGATTGAATCAATCAACTTAGTCTAGAATTTTATGTGCAAGTTTAACACACATCTAATCTGATCAATTATGTTTGTCTTTGTACAAGTCATCTTCAATTACAGGTAATTGGATTGATCTAATCGACTTAGTTAGCTTCTTCACAAATAGGTTTTGAGACTCAGCTAAAATTTTAATGAAAGCTTAATTTGATTATTTTGCACCTCTAGTAAAAAAAATTTAGAGAAATTTGCAACCATTTTTTATATATCGCAAAATTTAAAAATTTATTGTTTCACCCACAAGATTGCCCAAATCGCAGCTCTGATACCACTTGTAATGAAATTACTTCAAGAATTAAGTATAACAGTAGAATTATATCCAAATGTGACTGAAATATATCCAGATATATGATAATAGATAAGCCACTTTGAGGGGGAAACCTCCACAAGCTTCAATAAGAGCATAATTCACAATATGATGATAAATGATTACCCACTACCTCCTATATATAGTCTAACTAGGCCATGGTTACTCCATAGGCTGACTTACTAATCTAAAGAAAGCATAGATAAATGTAATATAATGTCAAAGAGGGATAAGTAAGCCACAAGTCAGCTAATACTATCCTCATACATGTGATAGGTTAGGGGCATAGCATGCCCTTCCCCTTCAAACCAATGTTGTCCTCAATGTTGAACAACTCTAGATGTTGTTGCACAAATTCTTCACCTTCCCAAGTTGCATCTTCATTGCTTTGGTTTTTCCACTTGATCAAATATTCCTTAATCTCTTTGGTTCTCAACCTCTTAGTACGTGTTTGGAGGATCTTCTCTGGTTCCAAAATGACTCATCCTTCTTCATCTAGTTATGGAAGCTCTGTCTGGGTAGAAACTTTCTGTCCAATGACCTTCTTCAAACAAGAAACATGAAATATTGGGTGTATGTGATATGAATGAGGTAACTCGAGCTTGTAAGGCACACTTCCAATTTTTTTAAAACCTGATAAGGGCCATAATACTTTGGAGCAAGTTTGTTGTCCTTTTTCTATTGCTTCAAGGACATCTGCTTGTAAGGTTGCAAATGAACAAATACCCAGTCACCCACCTCAAAATTTCACTCACTCCAGTGTTGATCTACTTGTTGCTTCATCTTATTTTGTGCCAAGGCCAAATCATCTCTCAAACTAGCCAAAACCTCTTATTGGTGTTGAATGTGCTCTTCCACATCTCAAACCTTGGTGTGCACCTTTAATGAAGAAGTGATGGAAGGTGGATGTTAACCATATAGTGCTAGAAATGGAGACATTTTAGAAGAGGTATGTAAAAATGTGTTATACCACCATTATGCAAGTGGTAGCCATTTAACCCAATGTTCTTGTTTATCTGATACAAAACAATGGAGATACCCCTCTAAACATTTGTTAACCACTTCAGTTTGTCCATTAGATTGGGGGTGGTAAGATGAGCTATGAGCTAGCTGAGTACCCAAACAAGAAAATAGTTCAGTCCAAAAATTACTAGTGAAAATAGGATCATGATCACTTATTTTTGGGGTTCCATGTAATTTGAGAACTGCTTCCATAAAAATAGCCGTGACTGTACTTGCTAAAAATGGGTGTGAGAGAGCACAAAAATGGGCATATTTTGTAAGCCTATCCATAATGACCAAAATAACATTCTTACCTTCAAAATAAGGCAACCCAGTGATGAAATCCATGGAAACCTCCTCCCACCTTTGACTAGGAATTGTTAATGGTTGTAACAAACCTGGGGTCTTAACTGTTTCACCTTTATTTTGTTGGCATATCATGCATTCTTCCACAAAATTTTGTACATCTCCCTTGAGTACTTCCCAAAATAATTCTTTCTTAATTCTATGATAAGTTTTCAAGAACCTTGAGTGTCCCCCAAGTGGAGATGCATGCAACTCTGCAAGAATCTTATGCTTAAGCTCTGAAGTTTTGCACAAGTATAACCTACCCTTATACCATAGGACATTACCTTTCCATTCAAATTTGTGAGAGGATAAATTACCTTGTTGGAGATTCTAAATCAAAACCTATGTATCCTTGTCTTGCTCCCATTCTAACCTAGCTTCATCCACCCCATCTACTTACAATATGGACATTGCATAAAGTAATGCTTTTATAGATGCATCACGTCTAGATAGTGCATCTACTACTACATTATTTTTACCCTTCTTGTAGATGATTTCAAAATCATAACCCAACATTTTGGTTACCCATTTTTTTTGTTCCTCAGATGATAATCTTTGCTCCAAAAAGTATTTGAGACTATCATGATCCGTTTTCACCTTAAAGTGTCTACCCATCAGATAAGGCCTCCATTGTTTAACTACATGAAGAATAGCCATCATTTCTTTCTCATAGACAGGTTTTTGTAGATTCTTACCTTTGAATTGATGACTTTCAAATGCAATGGGTCTTCCTTCCTACATTAGTACTACCCCCAATCCAGACCCAGAAGCATCACATTCAATAGTGAATGTTTGTGAGAAGTCTGGAGTAGCCAAAACTGGAGTGGTACACATAGCTACTTTTAGTTTCTCAAATGCTTTGGTGGCATCATCATTTCAATGGAAAGCATCCTTCTTTAGCAATGCAGTGAGTGGAGCTACTATGTTTCCATAACCTTTCACAAATCTTCTATAGTAACTTGTTAGTCCAAGAAACCCTTGAAGGTTTTTGAAAGTTTTTGGAATGGGCCATTCCATTATCGCTTTGATCTTTTGAGGATCAACTTTGACCCCTTCATGGGAAAAAATGTGACCAAGGAACTCTACTCCTATACTCCAAAAGCACATTTAGATGGATTCACATAAAGTTGGTGCTTCTCCAAAACTCTCAACACCTATTTCACATGTTGCAGATGTGCTTCCCATGTCTGACTATAAATCAATATGTCATCAAAGAAAACTAGCACAAACTTCCTTAAAAAAGGCCTAAAAATAGTGTTCATCAAGCTCTGAAAAGTAGATGGTGCATTTGTAATACCAAAGGGCATTACCAAAAACTCATAATGGCCCTCATGTGTTCTAAAAGCAGTTTTATGAAAATCTTCATCCTTGATTCTAATTTGATGGTACCCCGAGCGAAGATCCAATTTTGTGAAATAATTAGCACCATGCAACTCATCAAGTAAATCATCAATTACTGGAATAGGAAACTTATCTTTGATGGTGTACTTGTTGAGTTCCCTATAATCTGGGCACATCCTCCATGTATCATCCTTCTTCCCACCATGACCACTGGTGATGAATATGCACTTTGGCTATGCTTGATGATCCCTGCCTCCAGCATCTCATGGACCATCTTTTCAATTTCACTCTTTTGTGCATATGGATACCTATATGTTATGATATTTGGTGGTTGATGACCTGGAATTAGTTGAATGGCATGATCATGTTCTCTTTTTGGTGGTAGTCCTTTTGGCATGGCCCCAAAAATAGATGAGTGGTCTTCAAGAATTATTTGTAGATCAGGATGTGTAGATACCTTTGTGGGTTGAACTTCTATGGAGCATAATCATGCAATAATTCGCTCTGCCCCCTTTTTTAGCATCTTGGTCATCTAATGTGAACTAACCAATTGTGGAGATTTTGCATGCAATCCATGTAGTTCAATTTTCTTACCTTCAGAATGAAAGTGCATGAATAGTTCTTGGAAGTTCATCTCAATGGTACCTAAGGTTGTGAGCCATTGGTCTCCCAAAATAATGTTTATGTTACCCATGGGAATAACAAACATAGGAGAGTTGAGATTGTACCCACCCATAGTAAGCTTAATACTATGGCATTTGCCTGAACAATTAATTGTGCCACCATCTGCAATCATGACTTGAAATTATGGTGCTGGGTAGATGAAAGAGTTCAATCGAGTGGCCAACTTATAGTTTATAAAGTTATGTGTGCTCCCTAAATCAATCAACACTGTCACCTTCTATTTCTTGAGGAAACCCACCACCTTAAGAGTTTGTGGAGTGCTAATACCTGCAAGTGCATGACAAGAGATTGTAGGTTGGGAATCTTCAGGTACCTCCTCTATATCTTCCTCATCATCATTGGAGGCATCATCTACTTCTTCATCTTCATTTGGTCCCTCAATGTAGAATAACTTCTTCTCAACACATCTATTTCCTTTACTCCACTTGCTATCACAACCAAAACATATACTTTTACACGCTTTACTTCAATTTGCTGAGGGGTCAATCTAGTAGGTGGAGGAAATGTTGGTGATGATATGCTAAGATCTTTGAAGTGAGTGAATGGCTGCTTCTTGTTGGCTATGAATTTTTCTTTAGCTCTATGTGTTAGGATAATAGATTCAGAAGTATTAAGTGGATTAAACATGTGTACCTCATGTTGAATGTGGTTCTTGAGTCCACCCAAAAATAGGTCATTCAAGTTTGCATCAAAAATTGTCTCCACACATAAGGATAGGTTCTAAAAATGATGAATATAATCCTTGATAGAGCTAGTTTGTTATAATTTTGCCAGTTGGCTGAAGTAATTATCTGTCACACTATTTCCATAGTGTAATTGTAGCTCCTCTGTAAAAATTGATCAAGTGACATTGAGAGTCATCTTTTTCTTTTGAGCACACAACCATCGATACCAAATGAATTGTTCAGGTTCAAGATACAAGGATGCCATGGTAACCTTCTATCCACTTGAAATATGTTGTAGTTCAATAAAACTCTCCATTTGGTTGAGCTAATTGAGTGGATCTTTTCCATCAAATTTGTGCATATCCACCTTTGGTAATAGGTTCCTTTGTGGCCATGGAGTTGGATTTGAACTAGACTGGGTAGGAAAACCACCTTCTTGGGTTTATGAAATAGAGTTATCTTGATGATTTGATTGATTAATGTTTAAATCCATCATGATATATCCCAAACTATCTTGTATGGATTGCATATTAAATTGTATGTCTTGTACCTCACTCTGAATGCCTTGCACACTATAGTCAAGCTGGCTCACTTTGTGATCTATGTCAGAAAACCTTAGTAAAAGGGTCTATTACACCCCCCTTCTGACTCCATATCATCCTTGTTAGGATTTTTTCCTAGAGTTTTAGCACCCTTTCCTCGGCCCCGAGTTTGTGGACCTGCCATAAAAGGGTTTTACGATGTCGACCCTTATTGACACTTTTGACCCAACTTTGACCAAGTGATTTTGGAATTATTTTGGCCTCAAATAAAAATATACAAAGAACAAACCATAGCCAAATTTTTCTAAGCTTTACAAAAATATAAACAACTCAGAAAAATTCTTTGAATTGCACACTATAGAGCAATTTTATGAAAAACCATAAAATAGTGATAACTTTTGAAAAACAGATGCAAATGAGCTAAAATTCTAATGGAAGCTTAATTTGATTATTTCCCACCTCTAGTAAAAACTTTTCAAAGAAATTTTTAACCATTTTTTATATATAACAAAATTTAAAAATTTAGTGTTTCGCCCACAAGATTACCCAAATCGCAGCTCTGATACCACTTGTAATAAAATTACTTCAAGAATTAAGTATAACAGTAGAATTATATCCAAATATGACTGAAATATATCCAAATATATGATAATAGATAAGCCACTTCGAGGGGGAAACCTCCACAAGCTTCAATAAGAGCAGAATTCACAATATGATGATAAATGATTACCCACTACCTCCTATATATAGTCGAACTAGGCCATGGTTACTCCATAGGCCGACCTAATAATCTAAAGAAAGCATAGATAAATGTAATATAATGTCAAAGAGGGATGAGTAAGCCACAAGTCAGCTAATACTATGCTCATACATGTGATAGGTTAAGGGCTTAGCAACTTAGTTATCTTCTTCACAAATAGGTTTTGAGACTCAATATACCTAGTTGACTTTTTTAGCAGGTTTAAAATCTTCATCTAGATGACACATCATAAAAAAAAACAAATTCAATAACATTAAAATCACTAGGTTCATTCTCAATAACTTAGTCATTTATTTCCTTCATTTCAATTTTTTTTCATAGTTTTTAATATATAAAAGTATAAACCTATATTCAAATAATTTTAATGGATATAATTAGTTTTGTAGTTAATATTTACCTAGGAGACTCAATTAAATTTCTTTATTGTGTTTCTTTGGCCCTTGATTTAATAGATAAAATCAACCCAGTCAATTTTGTTCTATACTATTTTCATACTCAGTCAACCCAATCAACCTTGTACTCTTAAATCAAAGGAAATAACTCACATTTCTAGTAATCAACTCATATTTCATTTTATTTCTTGCTTGATTTGATTATCACACACAAACTAAATAGAAAGTTTTAATTTATTGATTTTGTCACATTATTTTTCTTTTATTTCACACACTTCCTAACCATAAAATATCAAAAAGCATTAAACAATTCTACCTAATTTACACCTACTTGAATTTCATCACCAATGGTGAAGATGAGTTGGTTTTATAGCTAAGTATAAATACATGGTTAATGGTATATATTGGCAAAACACCTGACACCCTTATTGCTACTTGATTTAACGGTTTTGAGAATATTAGTGTATTATTCCTAATTTAGTTAAGCATTTGAGTTAATTAAATAAATAAATAATATTTAAATATTTAAACTACTAATTTGTATAAATTAATTATAATTTTAACCTTTCTATAAATAGCAATAAATGTGAATAAAATAAGACCTAGCTAGAAACTGACTAAGATGGCTATTGTAAGGTCTAAAATTTATTGTGTAAGACTGGGATACTATGATAAATTAGGATCTAGCTTTAATTTTATGAAAGGATAGGAGCATAAAAATAATACACCCTAGGGTTTGGCACTATATTCCTCTTCTACCACTATTTTAAAGGAAACCTAAGCTTTCTAGGTTTTGTTTACTATGTTCATGTGAGCCTACCTATGAAATTTTAACTATTGGATGTCTACAGAACTCCTTGTAGAAATGATTTAGTCTTCAAACCCTAGACTCCATTATGCTTTGACAAACATTGGGAAAGAGGGGGGATTTAGTGTGTATAATATATATTGAACATGTATCCACACCTCTTGTGTAAGCATGTTGCCTACATACCAATAATGCAAAGAGGGATCAAGCTAGATTTAGTTCTCCCACTTGATGTGCTTTATGCAATAATGTGTATGAAGATGTAAATGGTAAAACTAGATGTTCTTGAGATGGCTAGGGACTAGTGTGAGGGTTTTAATAAGCTTGTAGTTCTATTAGCTATTTGTATGCAGAGAATACAAAAATATACTTGAATATTCTTATTTGTTTTGTGATATTTTTGAACCCTTTTTAAATGAAATTTGAATGGGATTTTATAAGGAGCTATTAGTCATGGGTTTAATGTATTCACATTAGGTTGATTATAAGGAAGATAAGAACTAGAAATAATTGACCATTGGAGGTAAAATGGCACTTGGATAGGAGTACCAAAAATGAACACCCTAGGGTTTAGCTCTATAGTCCAAGTTGTGTGATATTGTACTGAAGGAATGGGACCTAGGGGGATGGAATCATCCCTAGAAATGCTACCTGGAGGAGGTGGAATCACTATTTGTAAGGCTATTGATGATTGGGAATTAGTGAAAAAGTGCCTAGGAGGGTCATGAGAGCAAGCAAGAGAGACCTATGGGTTGGGTATCACAAGACACACTCAAGTTACCAATTTTAACATTTTATATGACTAAATTTACCCCCCCCCCTTTATTATAGTGATGCAACAAAGCAAAATACTAGGATAAAGGAAAAATAGAAAGTGTACCTAAACTTACCTGCAAGGGTGAAGCTCATGAAATTGTGTGATTCTGGGTGTGCATAGAGAAATCACATTATGAAGTGTAAATTTACAAGAGAAAACAAAGAGTAGATTAGTTATTACTAGATACACTATATTTAAAATAAGAATGTACAAATCTAGGTAAGATAGATAGAGGAAAAGAAAGGAATGAATACACCTCACCAAGTACACAAACTAATATGAAACCTTATGGTGTTGAGTGATGTTGGATGATGCTGAGTAATGCTATTATGTGTTGTAATAAGATTAATATCATAAATGGAGATGAGTGCTCAATTCCTTGAGATTGGTTTAAGAATGTAAAGGTTGGCCCTTTGGCTCCATCATCACCCACTAATGAATCTATGTGATCATGCATGTGTTAATCAATGTTTGGATTGTGTTTCCAATCCCTCTAAGTAGGTGGATCAAGAATACAAAGGTTGGCTATTCCTTTGGATCCATCATTACCCTATAAATTAAAGATATGAAATGATACTGATATTAATTATGTATCATATGAGATGGCTCCTAAATCTTTTGAATGTTTTATAATCTGACAATATGGCATGGATAGTTGAACGTGTGCTAGAAACTAAGCCACTCTTGTCCAACTCAGAAAGAGGTGGAGATTAGGCTTGTATGAAAACCACTCAAAAATATGGATATAGGCTTGTGTGAAAGCCACTCAAAAATGATGTCAACCATTTATAGATGGAATAAGGCACACAACTTCTAAGAATAATTGGGTAATGTACTTAACTTGGAAAGAAAATAAGTCAAATGTGTCATGCACATTACCCTCAATCACTAGTGTCTTAAAAATGGATTCTAATCTAGAATTTATACCAACTGCAAAATTGAAAACTAGAAGCAAGATCCATCATGTCATGCATGTGCCCCCTATATCTATATTCTCTAAGAAAAATTGTACTAAAATTGATAAATCTAAACTAGTCTATATGTGATAAATATGTAGTTGAACCTACTTTTCTATCTATTTTTGGAAAATCTAATTTTTTTATTGTTTGGAAAAGAGTACCAAAAATGTACACCTTTCTATTTGATGTTATAGTTCAATCTTGGTGATATTTTCCTAGACTAATTCTGATGACTATTTTGTAATTTTCACTATCTACCTGGGTTGTTCTACCTAGTTTAAAGTCTGGTTGTCATTTTGGGTGTTCTAAAAGCTATTTTCTTACCATTAGGAGCTTTGATCTCTGTGATAAAGTCTTTCTTTGTTTCCCCTCTTTTGAGGGTAGGAATGAAGACCCTACAATGACTTCCCTCAAAAGAAAGAGCCCTACAAGTGTGTTATGTTACAAGAATATATGATATAACAATGATACTTGATAATATATCTCAAGATATAGCATGGTTTGAAATGGAGATTATTATATCAATAGAGGTATGCCTAGATAGATATAATAATGTAAAAGTGTGTGTAATATATTAATTTAGAACTGGAAGTCTAGTTAATTATTATTTTTTATTTATTAGTTTTCAATGGGGGATGGATCATGATTTCTATCATGGCATCTAAGAAAGCAAGAAATGAATGATGTAGATCATGGCATTGCAAATGATTGAAAAAAAAATAAGCAACAATCACACAAGTTAAGAATAAAGAAGCATACAAGAGTGGCCAAGGGACCGAGAAAATAAGGGAGATAGGCACATGTCACTCAAACTAGAAAGCAAGCATACAAGGCATGTTCAAATTCCATATACACATATAATTGAAGCAAACAAGGTTGACATGAAATCCCTAATCGTATAGAAGAGTATAGGCAAAGGACATAGGAAAATGTCCTTAAGCACACACAAGAGTATAAGTAAAGGACATTGTAAAATGTCTTAAAGCACATACAGCAGATAAAAAAAAACTGAGAAATGTAATCACATCTAGCTATGCAAATCAAGAAAGGAAGGCATGTAATATACTAGAAAAAAATCGCATCTAGCTAATCAAAGCAAGAATTGAAAGTATGAAAGACATGTAGTATTTTATGTGTGTGTGTGTGTGTGTGTGTGTGTGTGTGTGTGTGTGTGTGTGTGTGTGTGTGTGTGTGTGTGTGTGTGTGTGTGTGTGTGTGTGTGTGTGTGTAATACTACATGTCTTTCATACTTTCAATTCTTTCTTTGATTAGCTAGATGCGATTTTTTTTCTAGTATATTACATGCCTTCCTTTCTTGATTTGCATAGCTAGATGTGATTACATTTCTTAGTTTCTATTTTATCTATTGTATGTGTTTTAGGACATTTTCCAATGTCCTTTGCTTATACTCTTGTGTGTGCCTAAGGACATTTTCCTATGTTCTTTGCCTATACTCTTCTATATGATTATGGATTTCATGTCAACCTTGTTTTTCTCCAATTATATGTGTATATGGAATTTGAACATGCCTTGTATGCTTGCTTTCTAGTTTGAGTGACATGTGCCTATCTCCCTTATTTTCTCGGTCCCTTGGCCACTCTTGTATGCTTTTTTATTCTTAACTTGTGTGATTGTTGCTTTTTTTTTCAATCATTTGCAATGCTTATATATATATATATATGTTAAGAAATACACAATAGCTACATACTAGTGAAATGTATATAGAGTAACATATGTAAGTTAGTAAGTAATGTACATCAACATGGTAACTAAAGTGTGCAGTGTACAAATGACATAACCTAGATGGTGAAGTCATTTAAGAGATGACCCCAATGGGTAAATATATCGATGTATGTCTTGAATGTATAAGTAATATTCCTTCTAAATGGCTAGAGTGAAGCAATCAAGTGTCTAAAAGTCACTACACACACTCAAAGAATATCAAGTGAAGCATGGTAATGTAGATAAATTGACAAACAATAACATAGAACAAAAAATGTAAGTCTAGCATTGTAGCATAAATGTAAAGCATGGATAATGCATATAATCAAAATATTTTTGCATTTTTGAATTTTGTATTTTTTTTCTTATTTTTACATATTTTAATGTTTTTTTATTTTTAATAAGCTATGTACAATTAATCATGAGGAGACTATGTATAAGAAAAACTAAGAAACTATGTACAAGTAATTTGAAAGGAAGTTATATCAAGAAAGACTAGGAAGAAATGATACTAACCAATGAGTCTCATGGAAGACTCCCTATCATGGTGTCATGTATCAAGGAGAGGAATCAGACATGATCATGAAGCATGATGGAAGGGATAAGACTATGGCTATGAAAGCTATGTATGTCATAAGTGCTCTGAAATATTTAAAATAAAAATGAATTGTGGGGTCCCCTGTAACTCTAAAAAGTGGATGTATTTGTAGGACTCTTAGGGACCTATATTTTAGTAGGAGAATCTCTTTGAATATGTGTTGTATGTGTAAAGGCATGAGACCTCAATGATACTACCCTAAGTGTGAACACTATAGCTGGAAGCTATCTAAAATTCTAAAATTGTGGTTGCTATGAAAGAAACCTCCATAGAAGTGTATGAACTATTTGTGCTAGTGATAGAAACCTTGAATATGTCTAATCTAAACTAAGGGAAGAACTAAAACTGGTGGAGAAACTAAAACTAGGGGTAGAACTAAAACTGGTGACTACAACATAGTAGATGGCTCTAAAGTGGGGAGTGGTAACTCATATAGAAATCCACCAACTATAAAAACCTAATTAGTGTGAATGAATTTCATGCATCTATGAACTATAAAGGGTATTACTCAAGGTTTATGAATCTATGGTCAACCAAGTAACATATTGAAAACTCTTGCACTATGAAAAATAATAAATGGTGTGGTCACATGTGTTGGACCAACCTATGGAGGAAGTAAAATATCACCCAATGAACTATGTATGTGCCCATTGAAGCTATTAATAACTATGTCCATTAGTGTAATATCTTACTTAAAATATCATAAATGCTACAAATATTTCATAGTGCATATGTTCACACTAGATCCATTGTCTATGAGAACACTATGAATATGATGTTTATGAATGTAAACTCTTATAAAGAGTGCATGATAATCTAAATCATCCTCAACTATCTCCTACTCTAAGAAGGAGATAAAAGGTCTATTTAGAACTCTAGAATTATATACACCAATCATGTTGCTTAAAGAATGTAACTCAATTGAAGGTGCCTAACATGTAGCTAGTGAATGATGTGCATGATATGCATGATAAACACCTGATGTATGCCCTATCTCTTATTTAGAATGATGTGGGAAAGGATTTGAGAATATTTTCAAAGATTTATCCTATGTTTACTTTGCCTAATGAGGCTCAATTAGAGTGCTAAGATTGATAATTTTACCATATATCAAGTCTTTTATCTTGTCTTTTAAAATGATGCATCTATTTGTTATGTGGCCTGGTGCCCTATGAAAATAACATAATGCATTCTTATCATATCCCCATGGAAGAGGCTTTGTTGGATAAAATTCCTAATAAGAGGGAGAGATATGATATTACATTCCAAAAGCTACTATAGAACTTTAGCTGGAGGTACTAGTAGATTTTTAAAAATTCACTGAGGAGGTGTTGATAAAACCACTCACTAAGGGGGATCTAAATCCCCATTTACTATTAGTTGATTCTAACTCTTGTTGTCATTAAATTTTATTTTGTATTAGAATTTTTTGTTACTCTTGTTTGTTATTTGTGATATACTTATGTAGTTGAGTTCGCCCATTGAAATTAGTTTGAATTCCCTTTCCTCTAGTGTATGACATAATTAAGTGAAGGAAGAGAACCTTTTGAACATTATTGACTCATGTAGATCTAGTAGAAGAATATATTTAAATAGATCTTGTAACTCTTGATTGACCATGGGGTTAATCATCTTAGCAAAGATAGTCTTATATTGAAGAACATAATTTTTGAGATGCTCATTTAATCTTTGTTTATAATGTGTAACATGGGCATAGGAAACCTTATCACCAATGTTAAGTCTGAAATGAGCTAGGAACATGTCTACTAAAGGATTGAATACATTGATCGACTAATTTGGTGGACTATAGAACCATTGTAAAGAATAATATTTTAGACTCCATGGAAATAACTTGGTTTGTATCCAGTGTTTTGGCCCATAATCCAAGCATGATACATGAAAATATCTCAAATGTGTCTATGGATCACCCTTTCCATCATATAGAGTGAGCTTGGGTTGAACAAAACCTTGTGGTAAGGGTGTAGAAGTATATGATGTGCTAATGGTATATGAAGTAGAGAAAAAGAATCAAAAGCCTTTGTAGGTCTAGAAGCACCTTGCTCAATATGTAGAACCTTGTATTGAAGAGATTTTATCTCTTTCATAAGCGCTACCACATCAGAAGATAAAGATCTACTAATTATAGCTAGTGATGGCATAGAGGTAGGTTGGGATACTAGAGGGGTTTGTTGATACATAGTTGCCCCTGTAGTGTCATGTACAACTGGTTGCTCTATGGTTTGATAATATTGACCATTGTTCAATTTTTATTATTCCTCTTGTAGTATTTTAAGCATGTCATCTTACATATCAAGATGTTTAGTTAAAAGGTCTTAAAGTTCCCTCTTATCAGTTTTATCAAAACTGGTGTATTGGGCCATTATTAAAGTAAGAAAATAATTTGAAAATTGATTTATTTTTTTTAATAATTTAAAATAAACATAGTGCTATGGAAGGAAAGTATTGAATAAAGGAAATGTAAAGTCCTAAAAATAGTCAACTGGAAGATGCATAAATGGATATGAAACTCACAAACATGTAAGGTGATACCTCAAAAGCAATGGGAACTAGTATATGAAACAAGGGTTTTGAAAAATGTTTTATTTTAAAATTACTATGGAATTTTAAAATTTGATGCTAATTTTTTATTTTAAATATGAAGGTAAAAAATCAAAAAATTATTAGAAAATGCTTGATTTGAAGGGACCTAATACATGAAACTAAGATTTGGAAGATTTTTTTTTTTTAATTACTATGGAATTTTAAAAATTAAATTGAATTTATTATTTAAATATGTAAGTAAAAAAAATCATAAAATATTTCTAAAATTAGCAAGAAATTATTCCTAGGGTTTTTCTACAAAAAAAAGGACCTAGTAAATTTTAGCTAGGGTTTGGAATAAAATATTTTAAAAATTACTATAGTAAATTTAAAAATTTTATTGTATGATTTTTATTTAAATATTTATGAAAATTTATAAAAATATTTAAAAAATCATAAGGAATTCTCCCTAGGGTTTCTAAGGATTTTGTGCACAAATAAAGTAAGTCAGGTTCACCAAATAATTTAACAGTTTTGGGAATATTGGTGTATTATTCCTAATTTAGTTAAAGGTTTGAGTTAATTAATTTAGTAAATAATATTTAAATATTTAATCTACTAATTTGTATAAATTAATTATAATTTTAACCTTTCTATAAATAACAATGAATGTGAAGAAAATAAGATAGCTAGAAACAGATTGAGACAACTATTACAGGGTCTAAAATTTGCTATGTGGGATTGGGATAGTGGTGCAAATTAGGATCTAGATTTATTTTTATGAAAGTATAAGAGCACCAAAATAATATATTCTAGGTTTTGGCTCTATAGTCCTCTTCTATCATTGTTATCTAGGAGACCTGAGCTTTCTCAATTTTATTCGATGTGTTTGTGTAAGCCTACCTATGGAATTTTGACTATTGTATGTCCACAAAACTCTTTCTAAAGTTCATTTAGTATTAAAACCCTAGAATTAATTATTCTTTGAAAAAATTTGGAAAATATAGGGGATTAGTGTGTAAAAATGCATTAAACATTTATCCATGCCCCTTATGTGGGCACACTACCTACATATGAATACTCTAAATAGGGATCAAGCCATATTTATTTCTCCCACTTGCTATGCTTTGTGTAATAGTGTGTATGAAGATGCAAATTCTAACACTAGATGTTCTTGAGGTAGATAGGTAATGGTGTGAGGGTTTGAATAATCTTGTCGTTATATTGGTTGGTTGTATGTAGAGAATAGGTAAATATGTCTGAGTAGTATTGATTATATTCTTGCTTACTTTTTGATATTAGCCAACCCTTTATAAATGAAATTTGAATGGGATTTTATATGGATATGTTGGTCATGGGTTGAATGTATTCACATTAGGCCAACAAAAAAGAGGATAATAACTAGAGAGAAATGATCATTGTAGGTAAAAATGCACTTGGATAATAGCACCAAAAATAGACACCCTAGGGTCTAACATTATAGTCCTAGTTGGGTGTTATTACCTTGAAGGAATGGGACCTAAGGGGATGGAATCATCATAGGAAATATTGCCTATAGGAGGTGGAATCATTGTCTAGAAGGATACGGATGACTTGGAATCAGTGAAAAAGTGCCTAGGAGGGTCATGAGAGTAAGCAAGAGGGACCTATGGGTTGGGTATCACAAGCCACACTCAAGTTGCTAATTTTCACATTTTATATGACTACACTATAGATTGTGAAGTGAGGGGGTAGGCCCCCATGCAAAGCTAGTACCATCACTAACACAAATCCCTTTCAACCTTACCAACTTGAAAACATCTTCAACATACCTTTATAGATCCTTTATAAAGACAACATCCTATCACATTTATTCTTAAAGTTACAATTTAAACATTTAAGAATAATTGTATAGACTAGCATTTATATTTTAGCATTATTTCTTACTCTTTGATAATCATATGTTGTATTAAAAAAATTGTATTGTCCATCTTTGGTATAAATTTTTAGATGTGTTGTAACTATATTAAATGATTTGACCTAATTGTCTATGTGTTTATTTCAATTTTTCTACTAATTCACACTAGATCATCTAGAGTCATAACTATCAAAACCTATCTCTCCCTCAAAACATAGTTGATCTACTCAAATGTGTCTCTTACATTTTTTTCTTTCTGTAGAACATAGTTATTATGTTTAACCCAGTCCCTCATAGGCTGGTCAATTTTTTTCGTATAGGGCACAATCATTTTATTTCACCTAGTCTTTCACAAGATGGTTTATTTTCCTTTCCATGGAACATAATCATTATATTTGACCCAATATCTATATTAACATCTCTATTTCTTCCCCACATAACGCATTCAACCCTCTCAACTATGTCCTTTCGTAGATATTCTATTTATCTTCTTTATAAACTCAATCGACCTGCTTGACTCTGCACCACTTGGCTAATTTAGTTCTTTGTTCTAAAATCCTACTTAGTTAATCCTATTATGTATCTTGCTGAATTTTCTCTTATTTTTCACCTTTTATCTCTAGTCTTATATCCTTATTACAAACATCAGGAAATCCCTTATTAGAATATTTTTGGACAACCTTAATTTATTTAGAAGGTATATGGGCTATTTCTTCTTTCCTACCTTAACACCCAATAAGATTATTACTCTTGGTGTACCTTCTCTCACCCTTCATATTTAGACTTTAATATGGTTCAAATTACATTAATTGATGATATTATTAGATCAAATACATTTCACACTTATCAATACAATTCTCTCTCTAAGTCATCTTATTACACTGTAGGGTCAATTGACACAATCTTAACCAATAGCCATATAGGAAATCCCTACCAACCCTAACAATCCACCTTTAGACACTAATAATCCCAATCCACCAATTGACACCACTCTAATTCTTACACAAATAGTTCAACAAATTAGTATTATGCAAACATCTAATACTTCTCAAATTATGCAAATGCAAAATCATTTATTAAACATGGATAATCAACCTATGACTCTTTTACCTCAAAATAACTAAAATTTCATCCATCCACCTCTTAGAGATGCCATGGGAAATATCATTCCTCAAACCCATATACATAACAAAATTATTCAAAATATACAAAATATACCTTTAGCTCCATTTATTATTTTTATTAATTTTAGAAATATCTATCTAACTATTAAATATTATGGGACTAAATACCCTACATATTTCCTTAAAGCATTTTGTAATCTTTACAAAGAGTGGATTCAAATCAATACCTTTGGTACCACCAAAATTCTGATCAAAACATTCACAGGAGATGTATTATAATGGCATAATCAATTCCCTCAACAATCCATATGAAAATTTAAGTATTTAGTCAATCCTCTTATAAAATAATTGCAACATAATGATATTCTTGAAAATTATCTGTCATTTTATCAATGTTAAATATTTCCCTTCTGAATCATCTCTTGATTTCATTAAAAAATGAAAATCTTTGGATCACAAAGACAATCAGAACATGATTGATGATAACTTATTCAAACTATTTATAACTTCCTTAACACCTTCCCTTTTAATATAAGGTTTGAAATTTTTCTCCCAAAACTCTAAATGATGCAATTTATCAAGCTAAATGATAAGACTTTCTTATGAAAAAATTTGAGCCTAACCATAAATCCATCAAGGGATATTTCCAAAATTACAACAATGTAATTACCAATAATCCTCCTCAAATGGAAATAAGATCACTCAAAGTGGATAACCCCCAAGCCTCCCATACACCATTAACAATTCAACAAATGAAGTAATTAAGATCTCCTTCTAGACTTTTCACATATACTAATAATACACCTACATGGTACAATCCTAATAAAAAAAATTGGTTTCATGTTAATGTGGGTCATTCTCATGAAAAATGTTGTGGGATTCTCAAAATTTTGTCTCTTTTATGTTAAGAGATACATTCAACCATGATGTTATAGTCAAAATATGTCATCATGATTATGTCAAAGCCTCTTAAAAGAAACAAGTTACCAATACTTAATCATCTAAACCTTAAAATTATTTTTATACTTCCAACCCACAACATTCAAATGAGGATATATGTGAAATTAAATCTAATTATGACCAATATTATACCAATTTTCATTATGTGAACATAGACAAAGTCAATTATAAATGTAACCCTACCCACAAATATCCTAATACTAAGCTTTTATAACCATCAACTGAAGAACAACTTATCAAAGACAACACAACTACCACTACCATACCTTCTAAACTAAATGAGGAAACACTATCAAAACTAAAACCTCAATATACTTATCCTATTATTAAAAAAAAATTGTACCTCCCAAACCTCATGTTGACTCTTCATCTTCTAAATCTCATTAGAATTTATTGTAAGAGCTCAATTCAATGCCTTGTAAAATACCCCTCATGGATTTAGTTCATACTTATCTATATCACCATAAATTCTTAATGAAATAATTACAAGACATTGAAGAACCACATCCCTTGAGGTATAAAATCCTTCCTCAAAACCCTTTACCCATAAAAGTGCATGCTATTTAAAATTTTTGTACATCTTTTAAACTTTCCATAGAATTTATTGAAGAAGACATGATTAAAAATGAAATTATTTTTTGAGCTGATGATCCACCTCTCTTCATTAAAATTTCAATTAATACCACCCTTATCATAAATTCTTAGTGTATGAAGGGTCAAGAATTAATGTTACATCCCTTTGGTTAATTCAACAACTTAGATATACCAAAGATCACCTTAAAAAAACTCATCTCACATTTCATGGATTTGATAAGACAAATAAAAAACCACTTGGTGGTATTTGGATTCCCATCAGTATTGGTCCCAAGACCATATATACAAAGCTAATGGTCCTTGATTTACCACTATCTTACAACATAATCATAAAATGCCCATGGGCACATCATATGAAGGTTATTGCCTCCTCGACTAGTCAATGTATTAAATTCATCCATAATGAAAAATACTACAAACTGTAGGTTGATCCTAACCCATAGAGTATACAATTACCAAACCCCAAATCTCAATTTTGGATTCCAACCATTCAATGAATTAATATTGAAAATATACATAAATTTATTAACATTAATCCATATTTATAGGTCATTCTTTCCCATTCTAATGATGATGAGCCTAATGACTTGAAAAATACTTGTAATACCACTAAGTTACCTCCTTACATTTAGAATTGGCTTCCTCTTTCTTTGTTTCCACATGATTGTATGATCCCTCTATAAATCACTCTTCCATGTAATGAACATGAATTTTCTTAGTTAAAACATGATTTCACATGTGATGAGTATGGAGTGGCCAAATTATTTTAAGATCCTTTAGCAATGCCTCCCTATAAAATTTAGCAATTTAGGTGCATCCACTTATGATTCTCTATTAGAAATAAATGCATTCACTATTTCCCACACATATCATGATAATTATATCATGGCTCAATCTCAATCATGAGACTTAGATTTACAACACTATCAATAAACATTATCCAAAATACATGCCTTCAACTATGATGTCTATGTCATTTACATATCAGCTAATATTGAATCAGAACTTTAAGGTCATATATATACCATTAATACTCCATTTCTCAATAACCCATGGGTACTATAAAAAATATCAAATCTATAAAATTTAGAAAATTCTAAACCATCTAAATATAACCAACCAATCTACTAACCTTCCTTCCTTATTTTTATGCTATAGATACCATTGAGGATATCCACCTTAATTCAATTGAACCTTAATTTGAAACAAAAAATAACACAACTATTACCATTCCATTTTACTCCACTCAACCTTAACCTATAATAAAACCTACACCTAAAATTTCTTTATATGTTAAATCCATAAATGTACAACAAGCCTACCCTCTAGACATGGATTCTATTGAAAAGACTAGAATATATAAATAAAATTTTAGGCATGTCTTTTGATATAACACCATTTACTACCATAATGTAAAATTCACCCCAATACACTATGTAATTCAATAATAAGTTCATAATCTCCTATAATAATCACATGGGGGAATTTACAATGGTCATTATAGTAGACATGAAATAACCTGCAAATACTTATCTATGGGTTATTTTTGGCCTACTCTAGAAAAATATGCTATTAATTTTTCTAAAAGTGTAATCCTTGTCAACCCCAGAACAATCTAATCCACTCACCACTAGTTGATCTATAAATAGTAGAGTCTTCTTGGTCATTGTCTATGTGAAGATTAGACCTCATAGGTAAATTACATTAGTCACAATATGGTCATGTCTTTATCATTACTGCTACTAAATATTTTACCAAATGGGTAGAAGCCATGGCTCTTGTAAATTTCATAGGAAATACTATTTATAAGTTTATCCTTAACCAAATCATTTGTCATTTTAGAGTTACCCATAATATCATCTCTAATAATGGTGGAAATTTCAAAAATAAACACATGAAATAGTTATGTGCAAAATTTAAAATTTCCCACACTGTACCTTCCACAATGTAATGACCAAGTAGAGGATAATAAAAAAATCCTTAAAAAAAATATTACAAAATACCATTAGAAAAACTTGTACTAATTTGCATCTTCATCTGTATCCTACACCTTGGGCATACTGTATTAGCATATGTACTACCATTGGGGTAACACCATTATCATTAGTATATGGTTCTGAATTAGTATTTCCATTATAAGTCAAACTCTCATGTTTAAGCATATCTCTTCATGGTGTCATACATGATGAATAATTACCTGAAGCTCATCTTCATGCCTTAGAATTTCTTGATGAACACCACTTGGTTGCTTTATAACATAATTATCAATATAAGGCTTGCATTACTAAATACATAATAAAAAATTCAAAGTACACACATTTAATTTTAGTTAATTAATCCTCAAATTATACTACACACATGAAAAATATGGAAAATATGCCCAAAAATGGTGGGGGCCTTACTTAGTGAAAGACGTTCTTGGTCCTATTACTTATTGTCTATAAACTAATGAAGTCCATATTTTTAAATAACCCACCAGTGCACAATTTTTGAAGAAATATTTTTCTTAAATATCTCCCTTATTTTCATAATTATATATATTTCCATACTAACATGTTTTGTAGGACTTCTCCAATGATCTCTCCTTCTCAGCAACCTATTTTATACACAAACCTTAGTCCCCTCCTTTGGCACTTTATTTTTTACCTTTCATTTAATTCATGATTTTCATTTTAATACCATGGATAAGACCTGGTTTTCCTCATGAATAACATTTTATTTCATACATCCATGTTTCATTCTTTTTCTCTTTGATCATGAGTTTTTATTTTACAAAGATTTTTTATTTTCTTATTTATTTTGTGAGTTGCATTTTAATATCATGGATACGACCAATCATTCTTCACAAATACCATTTTTCACTTTTTTTAGCCACTTGAATTTTTTTTTAATGATTTGTAGTGTAAGATTATGAATAGGACCAGGATCTCCTCATAAAATCTATATATTCTTTCAAACTATTTTTTGCCAAACCAAGTGTCTTATTTATAAATTTTAAATATGGTTACAATTTTATGATTACATATTCTTAGCTTTGTTTTTTGCTTCTTTTGTAGATAATACTTACACAAAAACTATATTAGCTTATTTCCATACACTTACATACATTCTTATGATAAATAATAATAATAATAATACTTACCTATCATTTTATCCCTTTCACATTGTCACATTTTTTGTGACTTGAGGTAATTCAAATAATTTGATGTTCATTTTCCCTCAATTTTCCTTCCTTTCATTCTAGTTTTAATAAAACAAGGTCAAAGTCAAGATAACACTTTTATTTCAAATGAATAAACAAGACTCTTAGACACCATGCTCTCTACGTCTTGTTTCTTAGCTACCAAGTCCAAAGTTTTCAAATGATAGTTATTTTTAGAACCCATGTTTGGTTCTCTAAATCCATATGGAGGATGATTAGAAAAATACATCAAAATAATAAAATCCAAATCATTAATAAAAGTCAATGATCTAAAAGGCAATATAAAAATAAAAAATTCAACATCACACCAATCTACATGATTCATAGCACATTTCTTATTCATAATCAAATTTTAAACTTAAAATTTGGCTCCATAATATATTTGAGGGTGTGGTAGCCTAGCATATTGGGATAGGAGAATTCAAAATTATATATAGTGATACCTACTTTCTCACACAAGTACCCAATATTTATAGGAAACAAATGGCTTTGTAAGGGGTCCTAAGGAACAAGAAACACATTATGGAAGTTAGTTCCATTTTTATTTTCATACATACATCCTTCATGGGATGATATTCATACTTAATTTGATAACCCAAGATTATGTGGTTAGGATGAGTTCTTTAGAATCCTTAATGCCAAAAGTCCTCTTATTTTCACAAACTTAATTATAGTGTCTTGACTTCAATAGAGAATTTTTCTACCTTGAATTTTTCTACATCTCCCTCACCACCCATTTCATTTCCCACCCCCTTGATAGGAATGTTTGATTATAAATCTATTTCCACACTTCTATATTCCCTCTTCTTCACATCTTAAAACATGCTAGCACTACTTTTTTTTTGGTTTTTAAATATTTAAAATAAAAAAATATGCTTGAATGATTGTGGATTATTCTCTTTACACCATTTCTTTTCATTTCTACAATTTCCTTGGTTTAATTTAACAAAACATTTGTTCTCATTAATTTTTTTTAGATAATTGTGTTTATTTCTATATTTTCATACTTTTTACATTATTGAGTAAGTTTAGATTGTTAATTCTCCCTCACCAATGTTGTTTTCTATTTCATTTACTTTTTATATTGATGATCAATTTTGGATTATTACTTCTTATTCATTAATCTTGTCTTACTTTATGTTACTTTCCATCTTTGTTTAATTAAGGATTGTTACTACTTTCACATTGATGTTATATTGTCATTTTTAATGTATCTTTAGTTTTATTTGGTCTATTACCCCTCTTAATAAGATACATTTTTTTAGTCCTTTGGTCATTTAGTAACTTTGGATTTTTGGTTACTAGATTTACTAAAAATTTTGGATTTGTCATTTGGTCCTAACTTAGAATTTATTACCCTATCTTATTAATTAAATTTTCAAGTATGTCATGCCTACACATTTTAATTATCTTGACTTTACTACTTTTGTTTGTTTTTACTCTTTAATTTTTGTATCCTTAGGATTTGTCCAAAGTAGCCTCTATGCCCTCCATGATCAAAACTACAAACACAATATACAACCATTCAATGATAAAGGTAAGTCAAGGCACACATAACTTATTTATTTTATTTATTTCTTTTTAGTAATTTAATTTTAGTCATTTTATGTTTTAAAATACTATAATTCATTTAGCTCAGCATTGTGTGTTGTTGTGTTCCTTTCCCAAATCACCATCCCATGTTGCAACTGCATGACATGTGATGATATTTGAGTGGGGTATATGTATACACACAATATTTTTAAACTATGTCAATTACTAATGATTTCTCTCTTGTAAGAACCTATTGAGTCTCAATATCTCTAAGAGCATACCTTAAATGGTTCACTAGGAAAGGTGTGGGTAGACCATTAGTGTTTAAAAATATTGTTTTTCCTTATACCACCACTTAAAACTAACACAATTCCCTCATACACATTTACCTAAGCTTTAACAACTCCCTTACATGCTAATTTAATAAATTAACCACCTCAAATATCCCCTACCTAGGCTAAAACCTATTTTTACCATATTCTAAACATAATCAAATGGGACTACCCTACTCTATGAAATGATCATGTTATGGAACTAAGTCAACCCAAGTAACTTAGTCTAGGATCTAATTACTTTATTTAATAAAATACTAGGTCAACTAGGTCGACTGTGTCGACTAAAACTTTAGAAGGGTTTAGGGTTAGATCTGACTATATGAACACATATTTTTCCTCATTTTAAATGAGAGATAGAGAGAATCATTCATTTAAACTTCTTTACAATATGTTCTTTCACCATTCTACTTGAGGATTTAGTGCTTAGGGGTTACACTTGGAGAGAAGAATCTTGTCTTTTAAAATGTCTTGGATGCATAAGAGAAGTCTTGTATCCTAAATCTGACCTATATTTGTGATCCTTATGAACCATAAAAATCAAATCACCATTAGCCAAGGGATATATTGAGCCTCAATGATTTCATCTTCAAGGTAATTATTCCTAACTTTTATTCCTCTATTTGGTAGATAGAAGTGTATAATTAATGACTTATGAATGTATTTATCTTTCCATGCTTAGGATTATATTTATTTGAGTATATTTCTTATTTATATGATTAATTTTATGTTTATCATCCCCCATTTGTGCCACAATATTTTGTGAGCACAAATTTATATTTTACTTTTAGTTTGTTAGAAGTCATAGGACCTAGCTAGGGTTATTATGTGGTATTTCTTGACTAGAGGATTTAGAACCCTCTCTAGTGATATTGTGTGGTTATATACCCTTTAGTTCATAAGATCCATATTGGTCATGACCCCAATTGTCTAAATGTACCAAAAACCAAAAGATTTAGTTTGATTTATCTTCTCTGAACTAGGATTTATTTATAGATTGGCTTCAATTTTCCCTTGTATACACTTTGCACATAAGGATAAAACCTCAAGGCTAATATAGAGGTTATTTTTGATCTCATAGAGGAATAATAACATGTTATTGAAATTTTTACAAACCAATCTCACAAT
>JARHVA010003760.1:1832500-1844261 GCA_037957365.1 Torreya grandis
CTAGAGTTTAGCACATAAACATGTAATGAGATATATAACTATGTTACAACCAACTATTAGCAAATTTTGGCCCACATAAAAATATTTTACTTGGATATATGAGCTAAACAAAGTTCTGGATGGAACGAGTGGTCCAAAGATTACATACAGCTTGCAAAGCTTTTGAAACACTTTAAGTAAACTTAAAGTGTAGTTTGTCAAAATTTGAGAAAGTAGGTTTCCATGGTGATCATAGAATTCAAAAACATCAAGAAAGTTTTCAAAATCCTCATAATTTTATTCAAGCCTTGGAGATCCAAACAATAGTTTAAGCACAAGTCTATAAGAACTAGACCATCATCACATATCATAGAGAAATAAATAGGTTAGTCTAGTTATATATTTCATAAGTTCACTTAGGAGGCATCTCAAAGAAAAATGATTACATAGATATGAGGTTGTTCATGCCTTAAACATTCTCTATAAATTTCATGACTTGATGAGTTATCTATCTCAAGTTACAAGCATTTAAAGTTGAACAAGCAGAATGAGACATTCATGAGGATGTCAAATAAAAGCCTCATAAAATAACTATTTGGATTTAAATATTTGAAAGATGAATGCATGGATGAAAAGAATCTAAAGCATAGAATATTGAGTCAAGATATAATGGAAAGTGGTGATCTAATGAGTTAGTGGGTCCTGAAGATCTAATGGTGCGTATTCAATCATGCATTCATAGATCAATGATAAGATCACAGTCAAAAGGCCAGTGTATCATAATATTGATTACATTACTAATAAGTGTCAATATCTTAGGTAATAAAACTAATATCTAATGGTACACATTGATTTATAAGGCTATTGGTCCTAAATAAATCAATGATGCATGATTCATCATACCAAAGTAGATCAACAATGAGTGATGGGTCAAAAGGTCAATGGGTCCTAAAAATAAATGTGTGGGTGAAAAGTGTCTTAAGTAGATTAAACTAAAAGAATATATATGGGTCACATTCATTTTTAAAGAGAAATATCAATAGTGTGATCAATGTTAATAAGTTGATAGCCAATGAATAAAAGTGAACCTAGGAGATGTCAGGAACCTAGAACAATAAAGATGCTCCGATGCCTACTTAGTCAGGATCCTGCTCTACCAATAGAGCACATATGATTACTTCTTGTATTAGCAACTAAACACGGAATTTAACTAGAATCAATAAGTAACTAGAAATATGAAACAACACAGGAATTGAGAGACAATACACAATTGTATTAATAATCACTCAGAAGAATATACAATAAAGAAGATGCCACTTCTTCTTCCACCTCAAAGGTTTGCCACACCTCAAGACCTTCTTCCCTCTCTCTCTTGGTCACAACAATCAACTCCAATATAGAATTGATGTTCACCTCTCTAACTAGTCAGTAACATGCTGCCAGTACACCAAGTACACAACCATACTCCAAGTAGATCTCCTGCTCTCTGCTGCTACCTACAAATCAATAGACCTTACTCACCATTGTAGATCTCCTATAGAAAGTCATGCACACATGCTGACCAAGATCATACACATACGAAGAACCCTTCTGATTCTCCAAACCAGTACCAACCTTGGTACTGTGGAACTAGGAGGAACTACTCTAGCTCTCTCTACAAGCCCAATGGATTTCTAGCACAAGTTTACAATATAGCCCATGAGTCCATATATAGATCTCATGCTTACAATCATTAGACTAACCTAATTACAATAATTAGACATGCAACTCAAGACTAAGACTAGCCTTTGACATGCAAACAAACAGTCCAAAAATAGACTCTCCGGGATCAACATGCAAACTGCCTGGTCTCGCACAGGATGCCAATGTCGGCTCCTCCATGATCGATGTCGGCTGACTGGTGACTGACGCTAGTTGCTTCCTCACTACCATCTGACCACCGTCAGCTGATCAGACCAATGTCAGTTTCCCTGTAATGCATTTAGCAACTCTCTACAACTCTGCATCCTCTGTAACTTCTCCTATTTGCATCCTGGTGAAGCTTTTAGCTCCACAACCTAACAATCTCCCACTTGGAGATAAATAGCTGCACCTGTACCTATACTTGTACACTATCTAAATTATTCCCTGGCTTATATTCCTCTTCAAGATCAATCCTGAAGACCAACCACCACACGCCCTGTGATGCTACCCCTATCATCAAAGTAACCTACCACATCCGAACCTACATATCTATGTAGTGAAGACCTTGACCCTGCATAACAAGAATCCCTGTTGCTAGTCCCACTGAACTGCCCTCCAGTACTCCTTCCTTGAATTAGCTCCATACTTTCTGACAACCCCCACTGCTTGGGAAAACTCAGGTCTACACTAGACCTCATGTGATTTTGAACACTTGTTTCAAGCTAAGCTTGAACTGTCTAACCCTTGGTGTGCTTTCCAATTCTGCAACCTGCATCATGAACCCCACCAACACCATCTTCACATCAGCTCCCACTGGAGATAAAATCTCCATGTCTCTTATGCCAAAGAATTTCACTACTCCAAATTCTTCATGACACACCTCTGAACTAACCTTACCTTTAGCTCAGTAAAACCCTGTATCTCTGAACCTATAACTAGTATACCATTCATATACAGTAATAGAATAATGTTGCAATCATTATCCACCTGGTAAGATAAACACAATAGTTACACTAACATTCACTGAAGCCATGCTTAGTCATCCACTTGTCAAACCTGTACCATTGTCCTACAGCTTCCTTAAGACCTATACCTTGGCCTTCCATCTCACGTATCCATCCACTCTCTTCTTTAACTTGGGAATCCATTTCTTCTCTCAGTGCTTACTTCCAGCTGACAACTCTACCAACAAATACTTGTTTGGTTCTTCTCTAAGGACTCACACTCCTCATCCATGCCAAGCTCCCACTGTATCTAGATTCTACCTGCATTGCTTCTTCACATCTTCTTGTTCTTGACCATCAATAAGCAATATAAAGAAGGTGAACAATGAATATGAGGTTCACTTACCCTTTCTGACCTTGACATGAGCATTTAAGACTTGTTGACAGCTTGTTATCTGCCCACCATCCATACCAGTGATCGATCTCAGCCATCTCCCAGTCTGCTCCCGACCAATGTCAGCTCCCTCTACTGACCCTGACTGTCGACATTGTTTCCCTGGCCGACGCCGGTATCCTTTTTGCCGACGTCGGTTCTTTCATGACTGATGTCAATTTTCTTGTTGCCATTGTTGGTTATTGTCTAACCAATGTTGGTACTTGTATTTGTCTATGAGTGATAACTTTTTACCTGCGAGTTCTCCATGGATCAAAACCCTGTTCAAATCAACATAGCTCTGCTCAGAATAATTCAGTCTCCTCACCTGATCTCTGTCCATCATCTCCTCTGTGAACACCAAGGCTTTCTAATTCTTTAGCTTGTCAAAGACATCTGACTTCCACTTTAAAACCTGCATTCTCTTTCTACATATGTGACTAAGCCTATGAAGCCACATCTCTGCAACAGAAGGTGAATCAGTAATATAAGTAGATAGATAAAGGATACCTACTTGCTTACCACCATCTAATTTAAGTGTATCCACTGTGAGAGTTACAGTGCATCTCCCATCACCCAAATTTCTTGAAGAAATTAGACTCATCTCCAAGACTGGTACTTGCATGACTTCCTTCAACCACTGTGTGTCATCCGTCTGCAATTTCAGCTTCACTTCCCCTTCGTCAATCATCTGACAAGGCTCTCCAACCCCTAAATAAATCTCTCCAAAGTCTCCAAAGACATACCTATGAAAAGATGCTCTATTTCGGGCTTCATGGAAAGAGGTAAAAGAATCTGTAAACAAAGATTCCACTTTATCCAGAAAATCCTGTGCAACATCACCTACAACATATGCTTCTACGCGCTGATCTTCTACCGACCAACAATCTCTTTTTACCTGCTCTTTCTTTCCATCAATCAGACCATTCGTGCTATTTAGTTTCTCCATTCGTAGCTTACTTTCTTCTACCATTGCTATACTCCCACTCAATCTAAAACCCCTGTGAGTGACCTGTAATCAAAAACACTACCAGATCTAAACCACCTGTTAGTCAACCCAACCAAAAGCTCTGATACCACTTGTCAGGAACCTAGAATAATAAACATGCTCCGATGCCTACTTAGTCAAGATCTTGCTCTATCAATAGAGCACATATGATTACTTCTTGTATTAGCAACTAAACATGGAATTTAACTAGAATCAATAAGTAACTAGAAATATGAAACAACACAGGAATTGAGAGACAATACACAATTGTATTAATAATCACTCAGAAGAATATACAATAAAGATGATGCCACTTCTTCTTCCACCTAAAAGGTTCACCACACCTCAAGACCTTCTTCCCTCTCTCTCTTGGTCACAACAATAAACTCCAATATAGAATTGATGTTCACCTCTCTAACCAATCAGTAACACGCTGCCAGTACACCAAGTACACAACCGTACTCCAAGTAGATCTCCTGCTCTCTGCTGCTACCTGCAAATCACTAGACCTTACTCACCATTCTAGATCTCATATAGAAAGTCATGCACACATGCTGACCAAGATCATACACATACGAAGAACCCTTCTAATTCTCCAAACCAGCACCAACCTTGGTACTGTGAAATGAGGAGGAACTACTCTAGCTCTCTCTACAAGCCCAATGGCTTTCTAGCACAAGTTTACAATATAGCCCATGAGTCCATATATAGATCTCATGCTTATAATAATTAGACTAACCTAATTACAATAATTATACACGCAAATCAAGACTAAGACTAGCCTTTCACATGCAAACAAATAGTCCAAAAATAGACTCTCCAGGATCAACATGCAAATTGCCTGTTCTCGCACAGGCTGCTGACGTCAGCTCTTCCATGACCGATGTCGACCGACTGGTGACTGACACCAGTTGCTTCCTCACTGCCATTTGACTGATGTCAATTGATCAAACCAATGTCAGTTTCCCTGTAATGCATTCAACAACTCTCTACAACTTTGCATCCTCCGTAACTTCTCCTATTTGCATCCTGGTGAAGCTTTTAGCTCCACAACCTAACATGAGACTTTTGGTGGAGGTCAAAGTAGCTATTTTTGACTTAGGCAAGAAAATGCATAAGATCCAAGTTTGAAGATGATCCAAGTTGGACTAGAATGGATATTTTAGGGATCAAGCATCACCTTTAGAGCCCTATGGAGGTAGAATAGGTCTTTTATACCTAATACAAATAAAAGGGTGGTAACTTGTTATCAAAGTAAGGCCAAACACCTGACAAACTTCATTTCATCAAGATTAAGAATATATAAAAACCAATAAATGGGATTGGTATTCATTTATAGTAGACTTGGGTTTAGATTCCAATGTAGGGTTATATATATGGTTGGATAAGTGTCTCATCCCTTGATATAGTCATACCCTCGATAAACAGGTACCTATGACCACCCAAAATAGACATGGTGATGGCTCTTTTAGAATTATAGATATGAGGATTTTATTCTCATAAATAGGTCAAGTGAAAGATAGCGTAAGGTCCTAAGATGGAGATCTAGTGGTTAGAAAAAGTAGCTAGAACATTTAATAGATTTTTAATGGTCTTTGAAGTTTTTCTTTCATAAATAGGATCGTGACTCACCACCTTGGGCAAATTATTGTCCTCTAGTGTGTTACTCAATTAATGAAATGATTTGGAGGCTATTGAGACAAATAAAGGTTATCTTGTTTACAATTTATTAGATATAATTTGATCAAAAGATGGTGGAGCATTCATAAAAGGTGGCATCTCATTTAATGATCTTGGATGATATGTTCCCTCTCTCTTTCCCCTTTATTTTTATCTTCTATATTCTTCCACATTGTATCTCTCTCTCTCTCTCTCTCTCTCTCTTAGACTCCCACAAGGACTCTTATATTTGGAAGAGCAGGTAACTCCCTGAGATATTATAAAATATGCTCATCTTGATTAGGCTAAACCCTATCGAGCATTTGTAAGAACTACCTCTTAATGCAATAAAAGACTTTTTTAAATCTATATCTTGCCTTGGATATACATTGAGTGAGTTGTGCATGATGGCATAGTGAAGGATAATATTCCTCATCCATTTTCATCCTTTATGACATCTTTTAGGGTGTTTTCAAGCTATTGTAGGTCTGGATTAGTGTTCTGCCTGAACCTAGTCCATGAAACACTTATGTAATGAGCTAGATTGTGAGGTGTGTAACCTAGCATTGTCTTTTGTAGATCTAGTGTGGGTTAAAAATTATGGGAGTTTCCCATTTTTATTTGGTGCATCAATTTTTAGCCTTCTTATGAGCCCTTTTCCCTATGACAACATTAGTTTAGGTGATTCATCAAAAGGAACCTGACCTTCGCTGAAGGTTTAGCCCCATCATAGGTTACCCACAACCTATGGTTGTTACCATATTATGGCTTAGTCAGAGGGAGCCTAAATAAATCTCTTTAAGGGTGCATATTAATGTCATAATAGTTTTTAGCATGCCTAGTGGGACTTACCACATTGTTCACTGGTGAAGAGTTTTGATGTTCTCTTTATCCAATTAGCCTTTAGAGGCAAGTGTTCAAACATAAATGGTGACTCTAAGCATATATTAACTAGTTAGCTTATTCTCTACCTCAACATCACACTTATCAGACAAATAATGTTTATGTATTCCCCTAAAGTGGCCCTCAAACAACCATCAGCCCTATCATGGCCTTTACCCTCCTTCTACCCCTAAATATGACCAAGGCTATCCTCTTTTGTATTTAAATCAATCCTCTATTTCCCTTTGTCAAGACAAGGCTTATCCTATTACATCCTCGTCAGGAGTCAAGTAAGCATTATTAGTTTTTATTGAGTTGATAATGGAGATTGGTAGGGGTTTAGTATTTTATCCAATCATCCTTATCCATTTTATAAAAGAGGCAAGGAGTACTCTTTAGTTTTTAAAGAATAGATGGTCAATTTATGAGGGTGAACAATGGTCATCTTGTAAGAATGAAGATAGTAATTATGAGAAGAATGATCTAGAATGTAGATAGTGTGTTGATATCTTATGAAGAGTAGCAAGATCATTTAGATAAATCTTATGTGTCCTCTCCCCTCCAAGATCCTTAAGTTAAACCTTCAAGAGTTTATAATCAACCCCTTAGTCAACCTTATCAGAGTCCATCCTTATCAAAACTTAGAGAGGCAATACTGGACTAAGTGAGAACAATCACAAAAATCAATGAGGGGGTTAAGATTGGACAATATTTTCCAATTCATACCATGGAGGGGATATAGATATTATTTCAAAAGTTTTGTAATGTGTGGTCATCCGTTGAAGAAGTTGACTTTCTAAAATTTGAGAAGCAAGAATTGAAAGGGTGGGTATTATCCATTGAAAAAGTGTTTGAGTAGTGGGAGAAAGAGTATGTCAAACCTGACCCAATTAGTTTGCCCTCTCCTACCCATACCCCCATTCACACTCAAGAAAATGAAACCATTCTATTATGGATCTTCTCCAACACATTCAACCCTTGCTATGTCATGCCCTCACTTGTGAGACCAACATCTCCTATAACCATTCAAAAGGAAGAAAAGGTGTTTGTTCCCTACTCATTTTTATCATGGAATTTAGTTTAGAAAGGAATTAAGATTAAGGAGGATGTGTTAGATGAGGTAGTTACTCAAGATCCACCAAATATACCCTATAAGGTACCTAGCTAGAAGGACACTCTCTTAAGCTACAAGCAAGGTAAAATTCTTTACCCTTCCACCATATCCATCTTGGAGAAAGAGTCTATTTTAAAAATAATAGAGGAGGAGCTTGTATTAATACATGATCCAAATGAGGACAATTCAAGTGTCTATGATGAAGAGATCATGATAAAAAACTAATTTATAGGGAAGATCATGTTTCAGCTTTCAAGTTGCAGGATCTTGATGAGAAATGAGAGGACAACCTTCATGAACCTATTATGGAGGTCAAGAGAAACTCAAGTAATTTAAAATATCAATGGTAGCATTTGTGTTTGGATTTATTGAGTGAAATGGAGAAGATTAATGTTTAAAAATTTCTTGAATAAGATAATCCTCAAGCTGAACATGGGGTAGACCTTGAATGGAATACTGAAGGTCCATTCTGCGTAGATGAAGAAGAGGATCGAAACCAGGTACCTAAGTATGGTCCACTTCAATACGAGGTGTCATTTGAGGATAGCCTTGATATGTTGGAGTAAAATGAAAGTATATTAGAGCTTAAGCAAGATAGGTGTGATATTTCAGACCTTGGATGGTAAAATCAACCCTCATTTATAGTTAAAGAATAAGATTAAATATTGAGTGAGGTTGATGAAGGATACATCTCAAGTTCTCAAGAGATGTAGTTTGATGAACATACTAATGAAAAATTTGAAGGGTTGTGGTAGTGGTTCAATACCATAATATAATATTTAGAAGAGATTAAGGGACTTGTCCTTCTTCTAGGAACCTATGACCATGATTCTCTAAGCATGATCAGTCTTAATTTACATAAGGATAAGGTGGAAGAACATAGTATTTTTGAGCCACCAAGTGAACCAAGTGTAGTTGCTCCCAAGAGCCTAAATGAAGCCTTCATATAAGGCTTTCTCAAGGGTGATGAGCAACATCAAATAAGTGCTCCTGCATTCTAACATGAACCAATCTTGGAAGACTTGGACTAGTATGTCTACATTAGAGACATGTTTGTTCCATTTTATCCATTAGAGAACACATGAAAAATATTGACCATTAAGCTGCTTGGTTCACCATTTTTGGTACTTCCAAAGTAAGGTATTTTTAATCTTAGTTTGTTACAAGTGAATGATACTAAAATTTTCCCATTTGACCCAGGAGGGAGGTGCTTGTAAATTACTATACAATATTGTATATATTAGAGTATATTTCATATTTTTTTCTAAGTGCCTGTGTGCACATTTGTTTAGTAGGTTAGTTGTCCTTGACTTGTTTAGGTTAGTTTCCTTTCTATTTTATGTTTCCCTTCCATAAGTGCATTGGGAATAATTATTTTTTGTTTCCTTTTGGTCTTTTTTGTTTCAAGAGGAAGTCTTATGTAAAGGGGAAACCTTGTATCATTTTCATGATTAGTTCAGAGTAGAGAGGAGACTCCATGCCCAATGGATTAGATAAGGTAGCTAGTCTGGGTTCTCAAGCATAAAAATCATGCTTCTAAATTGAGTCACCAAAGATGGCCAATTTTGGCCCACATACAAAGCTTCTACTTGGATGGATGAGATAAATAGAGTTTTGGATGGAATGAGTGGTCCAAAGATCACATACAACTTGCAAATCTTTTGAAACACTTTAAGTAAACTAAAAAGTGTAGTTTGTCAAAATTTGAGAAAGTAGGTTTTTATGGTGATCATAGAATTTAGTAACATGAAGTAGGTTTGTAAAAGGCTTAGAAGTTCATTTGAGACTTAGAGATCTAAACAAAAGTTCAAGCACACATTTAAAATAATCAGACCATCATTGCACATCACAAAGAAATACATACATCAATCTAGTTATACATTTCATAAGTTCACTTAGGAGGCCTATCAAAGGTAAAGGATTACATGGACATGATGTTATTCAAGCCTTGAACATTCTCTAATTTTTTTTTGACTTGATGAGTTGTCTATCTCAATTTATAAGCACTTAAAGTTAAACAAGCAGAATGAGACATTCATGGGGACATTAAATAAAAGCCTTGTGAAATAACCATTTAGATTTAAATTTTCCAAGGATGAGTGCATGGATAAAAAGTTTCCAAATCATAGAAGCTCAAGTCAAGATCTAATGGTGAGTGATGATCTAATGAGTTAGTGGGTCCCAAAGATCTAACAACACATTTGATCATGTATTCATAGATCAATAATGAGCTCACAGTCAAAAGGTAAGTGTATCCTAAGATTAAATATGTTTATAATAAGTGTCAAGATCTTAGGTAACTAAATAAATATCTAATGGTGCATGTTGAATGACAAGGTTAGTGGGCCCAAATAAATCAATAGTGCATAATTCATCATAGTTAAGTAGATCGACAATGAGTAGTGGGTCAAAAGGTTAGAAGATCCTAAAAGAAAATGTGTGGGTGACAAGTGTATTAAGTGAATTAAAATGGAAAAATATAAATGGGTTGAATTCATTCATATAGAGAAAGATCAATGATGTGAGCAAGGTTAATAAGTTGATGGCCAATGAACAAAGGTGAGCCCAAGAGACTTTTAGTGGAGGTTGATGAAGCTGTTTTCAACCCAAGTAAGCAAATACATAAGAGTCAACTTTGAAGATGATCCAGGTTAGACAAGAATGGATATTATAGGGATCAAGTGTCACCATTATATCTCTATAGAGGTAGAATAGGTCTTTTAGACTTAATATAGATAAAAGAGTGGTAACCTATTATCAAATTGAGGTCAAATACCTGATAAGCTTTATTTAATTGATATTAAGACTATATGAAAACTAATAAATGGGATTAATTTTCATCTAAGTAGACCTGGGTTTAGTTCTAATATAGGGGTAGATATATGGTTATGGGCAAGTGTCTCATCCCTTGATATAGTCATACCCTCGACAAATAGGTACCTATGGCTACCCAAAGTAGACATGGTGATGGATCTATCAAAATTATAGATATGAGGATTTGTTTATCATAAATAGGCCAATTGGAAGATAGCATAAGGTCCCAAGATGGAGATCTAGTGGTTAGAGAAAGTAACTAGAGAATTTAATAGATTTTTAGGGGTTTTTAAAGGTTTTCCTTCATAAATAGGATCATGACTCACCACCTTAGGCAAATTCCCTTCCTCTAGTGTGTTTCTCAATCAATGAAATGGTTTGGAGGCTACTGGGACAAATAAAGGCTATCTTAATATATGATGTATTATCTCTAATTTGATAAAAAAATGGTGGAACATTCATAAAAGGTGGCATCTCATTTAATGATATTAGATGGTGTGCTCCCTCTCTCTTCTCCTTTTATCTTTATCTTCCATATTGTTCCATATTGTATCTCTCTCTCTCAGATTCCCACAAGGAATATTTGATTTGGAAGAGTAGGGGACTCTTTGAGATATTTCAAAATATTCTCATCTTGATTAGGCTAAACTTGTCAAGAATTTGTAAGAACTAACTCTTGATGTAATAAAAGACTTTCTTTACCTATCTCTTACCTTAGATCTAGTGTTAAGTGAGTCGTGCATGATGGCATAGTGAAGGAGAATCTTCCTCATCCATTTTAATCCTTTATGACCTCTTTTAGGGTGTTTTCAAGCTATTGTATGTCTAGATTAGTGTTTAGCCTGAACCTAGTCCATGAAACACTCATGCAATGAGCTAGATTGTGAGGTTGTGTGAGCTAGAATTGTCTTCTGTAGATCTAGTATGGGTTAAAGCTTATGGGAGTTTCCCATTTCTATTTGGTGCATCACCTTTTAGCCTTCTTAGGATCCCTTTTACCCTTTATAACCCTTTTCCCTATGATAATATTAGTTTAGGTGATTCATCAAAAGGAAGCTGACCTTCTCCAGAGGTTCAACCCCATCATAGGTTACCCAAAACCTAAGTTTGTCCCAATATTGTGACTAAAAGTGGTGGAGCCTGAATAAATCCTCTACAAGGGTGCAATCTCACATCATAACATGAACACCAAAATTATACTAAGTACATAGCCCATCAATAGCTTCTTTAGGAATTATTTTTAACCACCCAATATTTAGATAGAT
>JARHVA010003761.1:0-30000 GCA_037957365.1 Torreya grandis
TCTTCTTCCTTTCTTTCTTCATCTTCATCTTCTTCTTCTCCTCCTCATCCTCCTGCTTCTTCTTCTTCTTCTTCTTCTTCTTCTTCTTCTTTCTTCTTCTTTCTTCTTCTTCTTCTATCTTCTTCTTCTTCTTTCTTCTTCTTCTTTTCTTCTTCTTCTTCTTCTTCTTCTGCTCCTCCTCCTCCTCCTCCTCCTCCTTCTCCTCTTCCTCCTCCTCCTCCTCCTTCTCCTTCTCCTTCTCTCCTCCTCGTCCTCTTCTCCTTCTCCTTCTCCTTCTCCTTCTCCTTCTTCTCCTCCTTCTTCTCCTCCTTCTTTTCCTCCTTCTCTTCCTTCTTCTCCTCCTTCTTCTCTCCTTCTTCTCTTGCTCCGCTCATTCTCCTTCTCCTCCTTCTCCTTCTCCTCCTCCTCCTTCTCCTCCTCCTCCTCCTTCTTCTTCTTCTTCTTCTTCTTCTTCTTCTTCTTCTTCTTCTTTTCTTCTTCTTCTTCTTCTTCTTCTTCTTCTTCTTCTTCTTCTCTCCTCCTCATAGAGAATGACATAGAATTTGTCATTCCATCTGATCAACCAATGTGTAAGTGAGCATATGGAAATTATGTGCCATGTCATGCCCCCAAATATGATATCTAAGTATATGGATTCTGGATTGAGTTATAATAATATGTATCTGAGTATCTAAACTATAAATGGTAATGATCATGTTGTACATTATGCCCCAAATTTGAATAAAATGGCATGAATCTAAACTAAACTAATATGAATATGAGCAGAACTGATAAATCTATAATTAAACTTGTGCAAACCTATACTTTACCCTACTATATTTTTTTGGATAATTTGAATTTTTTGAAATTGATGCTATTAGAAATTAGTGTTATATCTTTGATAGTAGCCCCATGTGGTTTTAATGTTCCAATTTGGTTTTATTGGCCTTCTTCTTTAATTTCTATGCAACTGTGTTGATCTCTATGTCATTATTTTCCCACTATGTTTAGTTGTTTATAATTACTATAATTTGATCTATGTGCTGCAAAATGTACTTTTAATAATTTATAAGAGCCTAATATCTATGAAAAATTCATGTGAATGCATTATAGGATCTTGATCTCTATGAAAAACCCCTATGAATGCCCCTTTTTTAAGGTAATTGTTGAAACTTATGTAAGAACTATCCTCAAAAATAAAAAGCTCTACATAATGTGTGTTATCTAGAGCATATATGATATTTGAATAATTTTATAATATAATGTGCATATAAAAGATCAAAATTTAAGATAATCTAAGAATAAATTTGTAATGTATAATTTATGTCATGTCTAACATTAATAAAGGTGTCAAGATAGATATAAAAATGTATGAAACAAAAAATTTAAGTAACAGTTGAGTAACTACCTAGGGGGATGGGGCATGATGTCCATCATGGCACCAAATTGGGAAGGGGAGATGTATGGGGTCCCTCATGGAATCTAAAATTGAAGTGTATAACAAGAAAGAGACAAGTTTCATGGCTATGACACATAAAATAAATCATACATACAACACACATGATGCACACAAAGTAGGTGAAGGGAGCACAATACAAGGGACATGGGCACATGTTACTATATTTGAGAAATTAAGACATACTACAAAATGTTAAAATATCCACATATGAAAGAAAAAATAAATTACCTTATAGCCACATATAATGACATGTTAAAATGTATGCATACATAATCAAGAAGGCACACACAAGGACGTGGGCACATGTCCAAAATATACATACTATGAAAATAAGTGGCATACAGGCAAAGAGAAATAACATATTCAATTGCCCTTAAATATAAGAAGCATATAGATATAATCAATTATAAACTAATAGATATATAAATGAAAGTATGCATAAACATGTAATACAAATATGTGTAAGAGCTAGGATGCACATACGTTGAGTCTAAAGTATTAATGGCCAATAAAAAATCTAAGTGTTGCATGATCAATATCAAGATATAACAATGCTAAATTTATGTAGAGTATAGAACTTGGTATTTGAAACTATGTATAAGGTGTCCCAACTAGGTTAATCTTCCATCTAAAACATTTATAAGGGTGTTAAGATAGATATAACAATGTATGAAACAACAAATCTAAGTAATATTGAGTAGTTACCTAGGGGGATGGGGCATGAAGTCCATAATGATACCCAAGTAGGAAGGGGAGATGCATGAGGTCCCTCATATCACTAAAATTATTGTGTATAACAAGTAAGAGATAAGTGCCATGGCCATGATTCATAAAATAAAGCATACATACAACACACATGATGCACTCAAAGTAGGCCAAGGGGACATTATATAAGGGACATGGATAGATGTCACTAAATATGAGAAAATAAGACATAGAAGAACATGATCAAATACACACATATGCAAGAAAAAAGAAATTTAGATTAGAGACACATAGAAGGACATGTTAAAATTTAAATATAAACAATCAAGAAGGCACACACAAGGACATGGACACATGTCCAAAGCATATATATTATGAAAATAAGTTGCATAGAGCTAGAGAGCAATGGCATATTCAAATTCCCTAGAATATAAGAAGCATAGAGATTTAATAAATTCTAAACTAGGAAAGCTAGAAATGAAAGTATGCATGAACCTAACATAAAAATCTATGCAAGAGCTAGGATGTACATATGTTGATTCTAAAACAGTAATATACAACAAAAAATCTAAGTGTAACATGATCAATATCAAGACATAATAATGTTAAAGGCTATGATTTAGAGTATAGAAAGATACAATGTTATAATCAAAACTATGTATAGGGTTCCTCTAAATGGGTGAATGTGTAAAATGAAGAACCCATATATTGGTGTATATTCCCCTAGTGGGTAGATAATATAAAATCTAGATTTATGTAGTGGACCTAAGTCCTGTAGTAATGTGAAACCACTCAACAAGAACAAGTGAAGCATGTATGTATGATAAGACTGACTATACTAAGATAACTAACATATGTAGTTTCCTAGCTAATATAATAAGTGTAAACATGGAAATGCAAACAATCTATAATATTTTGTTTTTGACTAAATATTTGAATGATTTTGTTTTTTTAACATGTTATATTGTTTTTGTATTTTCTAGATATAATCTATGTATAAGTAACATAAAATGAAACTATATACAAAGACCAAAGGAAAAGGAAAATATGTACAAGGGAGGAATAATACTAAAAAATGAGTCTCATGGGAGACTCATTATCACTATGGATTATGTTAAAAATAGGAATGGTAATCTCTCATGTAGTGTGATTTCTATGTTGGAGTTGAATGGTGTTGCAGTATGAATATGGGTATTGTTTATCATCAAAATCATAAAAATCATAATAACCTAGAATGTTAGAGGTAATTACCTCATATTATAGAGTTAAACTTTTTGAATTGTGATGTGGAATATTTATTTTTATTTTTCCCTTTGAAACTATGTTATTGTAGGCATATGGTGTTGTGGATGCTCTTTTTGTAGAAAAGCTTTTTTTTATAATGCTTGTTAGCTTAGCATGATTTTGACTTTATAAATTAAGTTTTTGATATTTTCATAACATTTCATCTATATCTATACTTTTTGAATTAATAAAATATATCTTTTAATGATTTCCTTAGGATGTTCAATAAATCCCAAACCTTATTGACCAACATTATCAACTACTAGAATAGGAGAAGTGATGCATTAAGCATGCTTGCCCAAACCTTGATCATGATTATCAAACTATTATAGATATTTATTATCAAACCCATAATACTGAAATTTGAGACTCATTTTTTATAGGTATATTTTCATCTCTTACTTTATATATGCTTATTGTATAATTTCTTGTTCTAATTTTGATTTGTAAACCTTTTGTTATTCTGAGTTATGCTTTTGGTAACCACTTTTGTACAATTTTTAAAGTTGACCCTTTTTGAATTTGTATATGTGCCATTGTATGTTTTTTGGATGATGTGTCACTATTTAATTCATTTGTATTGATTATCTATTGTATTTTACTTTTCAATGCTAAACATGAATCAGTGTGGTGTCCATGCATTCTATGATATGCAAAATAATATTTGGATATCCTCACTGGGTGTAGAGGAGGTAGGTTAATTAAATTAGATTTAATAAATTCCCTTAGTATTTAAATTGAAATACTATTATACCCTTGTAATATTTTTTAATCACCTATGAAATATACATTCTATTATACTTTATGATTTGGATATGAAAAAGTGCTAGGCACAACTTTACTAGGTGTAATTACATATACATGGTTTACACTTGCCTATTCTAAAGACTATGTACATGTAATGTGATTTGCCAATAATGTGACATTTTCCCATAATACATGATTTTGGTTTTATAAATATGATATTATCTTTCTCATATTGATAATTTTATCCCTCAAAGTCTCACAAGTACAAATCCTAGTTACTTTTGATTGAACATGTAGGCACACACCCTATAGGGAAGAGGTGTGGATAGGTTGAGTAGGGTATTATTAGTAATAGTATAGGATATTTAGTTTCATGTAGGAGTGATAGAATGGACATTTTTATAATCAAATTACCTATCACCCTCATGGAGATGAGTAGGAGTAGGATATTCTTTCCTATGCATAAGATATGACATTGAAACTTAAAACATAGTTTTTAGCTTATGTGCTAAATTCTCTATGTGTGTTAGGGTTTGATTATTAATTTATTTCCACACAAGATAGATATAACATGATATGAAACATGGTATACATTTTAACTAGTTTAAATCATCATGTATATATATGTGTTTATGTCATTTTTGAATTCACTCCAAATAAAAGGAAATAAGCTGACAAGAGAAGGTAGAAAATTTTACATCAAAAAGTAATTAACTTCATTTTTCATTATTATAATTATATTAAATATAAATCTATAAAATATATGGATTTTAAATATGAGTGTGGGTATTAGAAGGATGGAAACATAAACCCTAGGGTTATTTAGGGTTAGGGTTTGTGTAATATTCAATGTAAGTTGGGTTCATTAATTTTTTAAACCTTTTAAGACTTAGTGAGTATAAATAAAATGTTTTTAAAGATTTAATTATAGTAAATAAAGGTATAAATATGTAATAAATACATCCACTAATTTGTTATAGAATTAACTCACTTTGACCTTTCTAAAAAAATAATAAATAATGTAAGTAATAACTTAGCTAAAAATGATTGAGATGAATGATATGAAGGTTAGGAACTAAGGCATAGGTTAGTATAAGTGTCATAAAAATGATTCCAATGTCATAACAAGTCCTAGGTAGTAGTTCCATTATCAGATATGTGACATTAGTTTCCATATTTTAGTGGTAGTGTTCTCTATGCAAGACTATCTTGAACTTTTAGGTGCACCTATGTTTGGATCTATGAGGCCTGTTCCTACATACACGATTAATAAAACCCTATATATTACCTATTTTGACTAAATTTGTGATCAAAAACTAATTCTCCATGTTGTTATGGCATCCAATTGATACAAAGCTAAAAAGTATGTTAGTTAGTGGGGTAGGTTGGGCATCCTCAAAACCATGTTATGATGAGAGTCATCTACATAAAAAAACACTAAAGAGGGATTAAGATGAATGTAGTTATACCCACCTAAGTGTTGTTTCAAGAGAAATTAAAACTAGTATAATACTTTAAGTGAATTTTTTGAATGTGTTTGAGACTGTAAATCTAGGTAATCTAAGCCTAAGACTATTGTAAATGGTATCATGCAGAAATAGGGTAGAATAGGGATTAATAACTTTAATTATGCACAAATTATTTAGAGTTTGAATGTTATTTTAATATAATTTCAATATAGTGGTTAGGGGGCTAAAATTCATGTATATATACCATTCTGATGCTTGTGTAGGTGTTAAAATAGGTTTAGGCCAGCCCTAAGAAGTTTTAGATTTGAAATGATATATATTTGTTAAAAAGGGAGGGAAAGGACACTAACACAATTATTTGGACACCACCACCATGTGGTGATACTATCCCTATTATGGTGATATCTTCTAAGTGGTAGAACACTAGTCATGAAGGGACATGATGTAAGAAATAATGTCTAGGAATGTTTGAGGGATGATTGGGGATGCTTATGGCCAATAAAAAGGTTGGATAAGTGTGATAAAAGTCTTGAGGATAGGTCTAGGGATAACATAGGGATATGTAGTCTCAAGTATCACTCTTAGCATGTAGATAACACTTTTAGGTGATTACACATTGCTTGCTATATAGACAATTAAATATGTCATTCCTCACTTTTTAAAAATTTAACTAAGTCACATCCCTTCGATTGTGTGACATTTAAACATGACCCTTATTTGAACTCTCTTTAAACCATTATCTTTTGAATTAATTTTAAATGATATTGTGTGTGTGATTAATTTCTTATTGATATTATACTTTTACTCTTTAGATGTTTCCATGATTCACATTATGCTTGTTAGGGATTGATGTGATCACAATCTGTGCTTCAAATGATATATCTACTTGGAAATGTTACTACTATATGATACATGGTTCATACATAGATTATACAATTGGCTTATCCTTTTGAGGTAAGGTGGCTACCAATTTTTACTTCCCTAACCTCAAAAGTAGGGAATATTAGTGGGGACATGTCATATAAATAGGGATTCCATAATTTTTTACATTTCATAGATTTAGATATATAGTGGGGGCATATTATGGAAACATGTTCTCCACATTTATCATAGTTCAAAGATTTAGATATATAGTGGGCACACGTTATGTAAACATGTTCTCCTGACTTATACCAACTCTTAGTTTCATATTTTAGTGGGTGCATATTTTATAAACATGTTTTCCACACTTACATAATTTTTAAATTTGCCAAAATTCATAATTATATGGTTCAAATACATATTTGTGTCATAATTATATACATTGGTACCATTATTATACCCAAGTTTAAAAATGAGACATATATAAGGTGCATATGCTATATAAATATCATAAAAATTAAAAAATTAAAATCAATTTCAAATTTTAAAATACTTCTACAAACATTAGCTCACAAGGTTGAACTATTATAGATTATTATTGAGCCAATCTACTATAGTATTTGATTTAATTTTGGTATGATTGAGATTATTTAATCACTAAATATTAATAATTTTATAGGTTGTACTTGATTATATCATCCTACTTCACTAGATTTATAGTGTGGGTTAACTTGTATCAACTTACATTCACTAGGTAATAAGTATGGTTGGGTTACATGGTTGAGCTAATCTTAATTATCGAGGGGAAACTCACCTTTTTTCCAAGGTTGGGGTAAATTTTATCCTTGAGCCTACACACACACACACACACACACACACACACACACACACACACTCTTATAGATTCAAATTTATCCTAATCTTAGTTTAAATGGTTCATAATGATACATCTTTCAAATCAAGTTGTCAAAAGACAAGGTGGTTGCACCAAACATAGGTATTTTCCTAAACCTTACTCTTTTTATTTCAATTATTTTAATACTTTTGATTTAAAATTATTTCATTGATTATATAGTGTAACATTCTTATGGTTGTAGGTCAATCACTAGGAAATCACTCAAGTTGGGCTCACACAAAGGCAAGATATTTTATATACACCTAGGTACACATTTATTTTCCTTTAAACTAATGAGTTTAATACTAGATTAAAGGGGGGAAATATAGACATAAAATATTAATTATATAAAACTTTATTCTTGTACACTTGGAAATTACACATCATGGACATACCTTTATCTTTTGGACCTTTACTACTGAAAATATCATATACACTATCTCGTTATGACAAATTACTTATCTCTTAGTCTGACTAGTGTTATTTTGATGACCCAAGCCTTATATAATGCTAAAAAATATTAAAAAATTATTATTATAATCCTCTACAAGTTTTGGAGTTGTACCTATTTTCTAGCTTCCTAGACACTTACATCCCAACTAGAAACCTATGTTGATGCTAGCGTCTTATTCTAACATAGGTTTAAGGTGCCCTAAAGTCATCAAGTTCACAAATTAAATGTATACCTATGGTCAAATTAGGTGATTTAATGTGATATATTTATAAAAGGGATATATATATATATATATATATATATATATATATATATCAACCCTCATTCACTCCTCATCTAGCACAAACTTAATAACTCGTAAGGCAACTTAGCAAAAGTAATCAATCAAACATTCAAGTGAACAAAACTTCCTTATTTTTCTTTATTTCCATTTTAGTCATAGGGGCAACACATTTAAAGGTTTGAATTACTAAAAGAGTAGCCCATGAGTCCTATCCACCAAGTCACAAACTATGTCACTATTGTACTTTATTTTTGCATATTCCATCCTTATGCACACACAAGACAACATGTAGGGGATATGTACATTAGTCTAAGGAAATATTCAGAGTAGTATCTATGTAGGCAAAACCCACTAACATAGGGGTATTTAGGTTAATCTCAACACCATGATCTTGCTAACCCATTTTTCCCATAACTACTATGATGATGAAAACTAGGGTTTTGCTATTTGACAAGGAATGACAACCCATGATCCAGATTTAAGTATACCAAAATAGAGGAAAGATATAACCTATAATATATTAGGTGGTCACATGTGTGTGTGTGTGTGTGTGTCTGTCTATATATATATAATTTATTATATATTGGATACCTACATCTAAGTTATATGTAAGTATCGATTCAACCTTTGAGGCTGATGTAAGTGTCTGAGGTTATAAATGCCCAATTTATAAAATTTGACAACTAATCCAAAATATATATATGGTCTATTTATATCCTATTCCATTATCAAATCTACATGTATATAGTAAACTAAGTAATTAATATTATTTTAATTTCATTTCTATAACAATCAATATTTTTACTTACTATTTTTTTGTATATCTTAGTATTTAAATTCAAAATATTAGTTATCCAAGTTTGTAAATTAATTTGCATGATATAGATCTATTTCACCCTTATGATTATTAATTTTTATATTATTAAACATAAAATATATTGAAACATATTAATTTAGGGTTAAACAAGAACCTTAAATACTATAATAAGATGATATAATACTATGTGTTGTACCAACAAAGTGTGCAATAAAGTGTGAGAATCAAGAAACTGATTACATTTCAAACAACCTTACTTAAAATGTAACACCATAGTTTTTAAAGAATGAATCTCATGCATAATGGATTGTATACTAGAAAAAGAATAATGTGTGTTAACTAAAGGTGGTGTTCCTAATGACTGGGTAGGAATTGTCATATTAATTTAATGAAGCTCTTGGGTTACCCCCATAGTAAATGGCGATACAAAATTTGGATCCATTAAATAAATATTATTAGAAATATCAAAATATTTTGCCATGATTGCATTTTTTATCTCCAAAATTATTTTTAAAATGGTATGATAGTCCTAATATTGATCATATATTTCTTCTTTAAAGTTATTGATAATTTAAACTTTATTAATCAAAGATTGTCCATGATTTTGAGGTTGAAGTATATATTGGATCTCATCTTAAGGACCAAGGTCATCTTGATAATAATTATCATGATATGAATTAGTGTCATGGACCTCTATATGTTTATGTTGGTCATTAACATCTAAATATTTTTATATAGCCTTTCTCTTATTCGTGTTATGTTCTTTATCAAAAGGAATCTTAGTGTGGTCAACTAGAATACCACTTAATCAAACACTTATTCTAAGAGAGGTAGAAATATATTTATTAGAGTGCATAAAATATGAGATAAAAACATTTAATATTGATGCTACTAAATAATTTATCAAATTTGAAAACCATAAGACAACATTGTTAATAGGAAAAGGAAGGATTAAAACCCTAGAAACACCTAAGGTTAGGTTTTTTTTCAACATTGATTTAATATATAGGTTCACCAGTATGTTTTATTAAATTTTAAAAATAAATGAATTAATTATATAATTAGATAAACTATTTCATAAAATCAAAAATTATACAGATATGCAATAAGTGACTCAAATTGATTTAGAACTTGATAAATTTAGAAAAAATCTAATAGGAAAATAACAAAGACAAAGTACTTAGCTAAAAAATCAGTAGTATAAGAATACAAAATAAAATATAAAACTAATTATGAGGCTCTATGATGATGTTATGAATTAGGAACATTATCTCACTTAGATCTGGGATGAGGTTGCTAGATTTGGATAGGTGTGAGGAGAGCTATTGCCCTTAGGGCATGTTGATGTCTAATGAGGTTTTGTACTATATGATTAAGATGAAAAGGTTACTTCATATATGTTTTATTTTATATCATATGGGATCTCTCAACGTATCACAAAAACCATAATTTACCTTCTTCATTTATAATCCTAACTCAATTGATCATGAAAGATAAATAAATAAAATGAAAAATAGGTTAACAATTGATATTTTTATAAACTTCAACACCCATTATGTAGAGTGTTGCCTACATACCAATAATCCAAAGAGATATTGAACTCCATGTAGTTATCCCATGCTATGGTGGGGTGTGTGAAATATTAGTGAAATGCTAAATGTTGGTCCAATCCTAGTGTATTTATGTGCTTCAACTATTAATTATGACCTTTAAAAGTGTATGCATACTTAAATCAAAGCTAATAGGTATGTATGGACTATGTATTATAAAAAATATATGGTTTTATCTCAATGTGTAGTTAGATGTTCTAGTGTTTTTCCATATGTGAGCCTCTTGGTGAAAAATGTCTTGAAATTGTGTCTTTATATTGATCATTTAGGAATTCATTCAGATGGGGATTGTTAAACATGAGGATGACCCATTAAATGAATTTGAATTTTAGGAACTAGTCATTATTTATAAAGATAATGTATTTGGTATAACTAGAATGGATCGAGGAGTGGGATAGCCTAAATGGCATGGCCTTGTCTAAGGAGTAAACATAGGTGGGTTAGAAGTATAGATCAGTTAAGGGATAATTTTTAGCTATTAAGAATGATAAATAGGGTCATTTTAAGATAATTATTTTATTTTATGAGTGGATTATCCACATATATGTGAATTAAATGTGGTTGAAAGATCATGGAATGAGGTATGAGCTAAGTGTGTATAATGACTAGTCATAAGTACACTATTTTAGCTTAAATGTTAATTTATGTGCCTCCACCTATTTCAAATAAGGATACATGCTTACATGGGAATATTAATAATGATTTAAAGGGTTATATTACAACATGACACTTATTTAGACTGTGAGGCATCTATAGCTGGCACCTCCTCTTCACAGGAAGTCACAAATTCATACAATGCAAATGGGTATATATATGTGCATCCTCTTGAAGATATTTTTGGTTGTATAAAACCTTATACTTACCATCCATCTACCAATACTTATATCTCTTACCCTTGTATTTATTTTCACTATGGTAACTTGCCTTTTTGATAACTAATTCAAACAATCTAAAACACTTATCTCTATAGCATTACACATGTTTAATATTGCATCCCTATCATATTATGGATTTTATTGTAATTAAACTATTAAATTTATCTATTACATATTGATAAACATGTAAATCATTATCTATCTTAATCATTTTAGCTACATTGATATGATTTATTTACACATACATTGGGGGCACATGGCTTGCCTTCTTTCTTATCATATTATGCTTTAGCACCTTGTTGATGATTTTTTGAATCCCTTCCATTTAATATTTTTTTTATCATTATTAATAAATTTTCAACTCTAACATGGAAAAAAACAAAAAACAAATCAAATATGGTAAAAATTCAAAAACAAATCAAATATTGAAATATGTTATCTCTCTAACTTAGAATAAATAATAGATGGAAATAATTAAGCTAGCAACAATTAAAAATGTTGTTTAGGTCCTGACTTTGAATATATATATTCAAAATCAGGACCTAAACAACATTTTTAATTGTTGCTAGCTTAATTCTTTCCATATGTTATTTATTTTAAGTTAGAGATATAACATATTTCAATTTTTAAATACACACTACTTTTCATGATCTATTTGAGTGTGATGCAAGATATACCTTTACATGGTTTAGATGTTCGACATCCCTTATTACCCAACAACTTTGCTAAGTTGGGGGCATCTCTTTGTCCTCTATGAGTAATTTAATAGGTTGTATCCATCCAAAAGCTTTATACCATGTTGTGATATATATATAATACAAATGTTTTTTCAATCACTCATAACATACAAGTGTTACAAGAAAATTCTACTTGCTAATAATGACATAGATCAATATGTTGGATGTAGACAAGTTTTGTTTACTCTATGCTACTTTATTACATTATTACATGATAAGTAACAACTTTTTTATTTATTATGTGTGGCCTTTGGAATTATATGTAAAAATTCTTTCTTGTATGGCATCATCATTCCAATTTTATGTGGTCCTTGGAATTGTATGTTTATGCAACATTCACACATCCCTTGTATGTGGCCTTATGTGTGACATTATATACACATTGTGTGATAATGTATACTATTTTTTGTATGCTAATTTCTTATTACTATGATGCCATGATTCATATCATGCATTACTGCTACTCTCTACACCTACTTTAGTGTCATGATATATATCATGCACATGTTGATTATTTTCTTCAATGATATATCAATCTAATATATATACATACATATATATATATATATATATATATATATTTATATATATATATATATATATATATTTGATATGAAAATTCAAATATTATGATGAAATACATTCCAAATTTTGAGTTTTAATAAATGATTACATATTTCACATATTACATATCTCTTATTTTAAGCTAAGGGAATTTTAGGCAATGTCCTTTATCTAAAAAATGGGGGATCACAATGGCTTGTATTAAGAAGTTAAGCCTTCATGAAAAAAAATTATATTTATAGAATTATACAATGTTCAAAAATTATAGTATGATTCATTATTTTTATATTATGGGTGCATCTGCACTCATTATAATAATTAACAATGAAATTTTTTAAACAATTATATGTTTTAATAGTTTCAAAGTTTAAATGGCAATGGACCAATTTAGTACAATATAGGGGGCATGACACTCATTCACATTAAAGTTATTCTTTGCCAAATTCACATTTATCAAGTTTCAAAGTTTTAAATATTATCTATATCTATAAAAAATTATGTGATTAATATTCTTTTTGTAAGTGGGCCACATTAGATTAGAGTGACACTCAACATCTATGGTTAAACTTATTCTATGTAGTAAGCCATAATTGGTGGTTCCATACCTTGAATTATTTTAAAAATTACTCTACATTGTCAAATGAGAATTGGATAATTAAATATTTCCAACTCAAGAGCATTCAAAGGTTTTAAAATTGGTACTTGATCACTCTTAATTCACCATAGGTTAAACATTTCTCTAAATGCCTCAATAAGGGGAAAATCACTTCTCTACTTTGTAGTTATAGGGAAATTAGATTGCATACTCCTTTAGGTGTATACTTTGATTTCACTCTTTTAAACATTAAAATTTCATGTTGTAGACTTTCAACTTTCAAATATGTAAAATAACTACTTTTCATGGAATTATTATAGATTTTGCATTAAGGCATTCTTGCATGATCAAATTTCATATCAAAAGATAAAATGTGTATACAGACATAGGTTTTTGATCTACTTTACACTAATAATTCCAATTCATTGAATTTTTATAATAAATTTGGGGAAAATTTAGCCACAAAAATTAATCTTTAAGTGTTTGAAACTGTTTAGTCTTGGCATCCTTACCTCACTTGATCTATTCACCATTTTTTTAACTTATAATCTATAAAGAAAATGTCCACTATCTTGAAAAAACTAAAAATATCATATTATTTAACCATTTTTGTAAATATTTAAGGGGGAGAATAACCTAATCAAACAAATGGATAAGTTATTCTAAAATTAGGCTAATTAAATAATTCATTTCACAATATTTTGATATAGTGATGAATTATAGAAGTATGTTAAATATGGAACATACAATGCCAAACATGTAATTTGAATGTTGAAATGTGAAAGGAGAAATATTACTTATCTTATTTATTAATTCATAAGGAGATATATAAAATTTAGGTAAAGGAGAATATAAGATGATGCTTTATAGTGATTCATCAGATTCTAGAATTTAACTCTCTATTAGTGTAGACATTACCATCAAGATCATGACACTGTTGTCAACAATTTTATCTAATTTTGATGATTTTATCATGTATGGAACACTGTTCATTTTTTATAATGACCAACTACACATGTTATGGTTCATTTTCACCTATCAGGTTCTTTTTTTGGATTGTGCATACAAGTTCTAGATACCAGTATGAAGCTTCAAACCCTAGGTCCTCTAATGAGGGCATGCCATATTATAAAATATGGGCTAGTGGGATTAGGTGAAGTTTAGATAACCTTAAATAACTATTTTTTATTGAACATTACCTACATATCCATATACTCTAAAGATGGCCTCAAATTGGTGTAGTTATCCCTCTTATGTGGGATTGTGTGTGAGTGCATATAGTGATATATCTTGTAAGTTGAAAAATAATACTCATGGTGTACTATTTGGATGCTTTAGACCTATACTAAGACTATTATTATGAATTATATATAAATAGGAAAAAATAGGGTAGTTTTGTAAGCTTGAGAGGTGTTTTGGATTGGTATAAGATATATGTGTGCTTGATCTGAATTTGATCATAATGAATGGTCCTTCTATTTATATAACACATTTTGAAATTATGTCATAAAATAGTTAACTAAGACACATATTTTATCCCATACATGCCAAAATATTTTCATATTTGATCATTTGTAAGGTTTAGACACTAGTATCTGACCTAGGACACTAGCATCGACACTAGTGTCTTAGTCTAGATGATAGTGTTTAACATGATAAAACTTACTATATATATGTAGATATTAGAGTAAGATATAAATTAGGATTTAATAATACTATGGGATAAAATTTATATGGGTAATTATAATATAAAATTTAGACTACAGGATAAGCATTTATGCATAATGAGAATATGAATACAAGCTTTTTGACAGTGAAAAGGTCCTAAACTGAAGGGTTGAGCCATTAGTGATATTTATTAAGTTTACAAGACTAGTTTATCATATATAATATAAATTTATAATATAAAATCCCCCTTTAATTTATTAATTCATAAAGATTAAATTATTATATTAAGGAAAATAAATGCAAACCATGGTGTGCACAACACACCTTACTTTAAATTGATCCATATTTGAATTTGTTATTTGTGTATTACCTATAACCATTAGTATGTTATAGTGTAATTAGTGCATATAATTTTTAAATCATTAATTATAATACTCAAAATAAAATGCTACAAGGAAGGATTACACCTATTTGTCTATATAACCATATTTCTCGTTGAGAGTTTGATTTGGTAATGATGATTCCTTGTTGAAGCATTGGAGAGAGGTTCAAAAATTAACCTTGGAGATGTAAAGAGGAGAATTGGAGGTTTATCATGCCCCTAAATCTATTATAATTTTGAGTTGTGCCAAGGCCATTGAGATAATTTAATATAAATTACACAACTCAAGCGTATACATAATATATCCAATCTCACCCAAGTCAAAATGTGTAAGAATTTAGGGAATTAGTGCCAAGGCCATTGAGTGTGTTGAATCTTGATCACACTAATCAATGTATCCAAAACTTATAGACAAATAAATGTTAATCAATTCATCTTGGTAAGATTAGTGCATAAATGTGTATATAATTTGAATATGTATCTATGATTTGGTGTATTTATATGGCATATGTACCTATAATGTGTCTCAAGTTGAATTATCTATCAAAATGTAACCTCTAATCTATAAAATGTGTATAATAATTATCATAAATATGAAAAAAATTGTCCTAAATATGTGAAAATTAGTGCCAAAGTGCATAATATTCTGACCCAAGTATAGCTATGAATCATGTAAGTTGTATCAAATTATATCAATTCTACTAATTATATGTGTATGTGGACTCATGTTTTTATGACATGCCCCCCACTGATATTTCTTCCATTTTGAGGTGAGGTAAATACAACATGATAATCAAATTATTTCAAAAGGATAAGACAGCCATTTTGTATATGTATCAATCATGTAGTAATGAAGCATATATTGGTATCATGTCTAAGTATATGCATCAATGAATCTCATAGTATCCAAACATAACAAACCCTATGATGCATGATATGATCATGGAAATGTCTAAAAGTAATAAGCACAACCTAAGAAAAAAATCAAAAAAACATATAATAGCACTCAATGCCATGAAAAATAAGTATAAGGATACCAAAACAAGGGTTATGTTTAGATGTTGCACACTTAAGTAATAAGACATATTTAAATGTTTGCACACCAAATAAATAACACTAAGTGGAACTATTTCCAAAAAAAATGAAACATGTTTAAATTACACAATCAAGATAAGGTATAAGACAATAAGTACACTCAATTAATCCATGTCATAAGATAAATAAGTGAAATATAAGAAACTATCATAATAATATCATACTACTCCTTGCATACATATGTTAACAAAATGTTATGTAGCATATAATATCTGGCGCAATGTGTAATATGTAAACATGAGTATAGAAATGTGTAGGCATTGACATATAACATCACCATGATAATGTAAAGTGTTAATAAAAAATAATACATATAAATCATTATTGGTATAAGTAGATTCCCCCAATGTAGTGGGTCACACGGATAAAGGAAAGTTCCAACATTTGGATGTGCATGCATCATAGATATAGTGTATTCTTGTATCACACTCAAGTGACCATGAAACATATGTGTGTGTAGAAAGTAAAAATTATATGCTATCTAACAAAATAAATTAAACAACATATGAAAAATGTATTAAATACGTAAATGTTAAGTATTTTTATATTTTTATTTATTTGAATGTTTTTATATTTTCTTGATTTTTTTAATTTATGAATGATAAGGATATATAATGATACCATACAATGGATGCTCATATAATTATTTAGGATTAGGATTAAATGCAATAAATTTTCCATTCTACCAAGGATCATGTATATGTGATAAATCTAAAATTGAAGAATCTGTAATACTTTGCCTATGGCTCATAAGACTTTATGCTCTTGATGTAGTAGTAGAAGATTTAGTGGTTTACAAAACCCATTTATTAGTTCTTTGTGAATTATTTATTGAAAATATAATTATGGTTTTTTATACTCTCTTTGAAACATATTATTCTACTTTAACAACTAGTTGGGCCATGTAGGCTTAGATGAGGGTTCCATGGAGTCCACTATGTATCTATAATGTAATGAGATTTCAAGTATTAGTCACCTGGGAAATGTGATTTCCTTTTTCTTACCCTTTTAATAATTACTAAACTTAATGGGTTATACAATTAGCTATCTTATAATAAACCTCTCTTATTATAGTAGATGCTCATACTAAATCCTTGAAACTACAATTACCATATTGGCATGAATATAAATATATGCATTATGAAGGGTATTGCATGAACATTATGAATCCAAAGCCATCCCAATAACATATCAAAGACTTCCTTATCTAATATAAATAAAAATTTTGTGGTCACATGTGTTTGATCAACCTATAGAGGTAAATCAATTTCATAAAAAATATCTTGTTCTTTCCCATCAAATGTTTTGACCATCTTGGTTAAAGGGTATAAATAATCATGTGTACATCCAAAATGTGTGATTAATGTCATACACTCTCATTAAAACCATTATTAACCATAGAAATGTGTATAATATGATCAATATGTTCTCTAATAAACAATGAGTGAAGAACTGAGTTATCATCTATAATTTCATTATTATCAAATGTAATAGAAGGAATCTAAACCATAGGAGGTATCTCATGTGTAAGTGTGCTAGTAATCCCATCTAAGATTTCCATGTGATTTGGTAGAGGAAAATGTGAATTATATGCCATTTACACTTTTAATGATTCATTAGAATGATCTTTTAATGGATTGTTGAATTTTTTTGGTTTTGATGGTCACCATGTTGTGATCTTGAATCCTTTAAAAAATAATAAATGTGATCTTTTCACTATCAATGAGGTCTTATATCTTGTGATTCAAATTTTAAAATTTGTTTATGGAATGCTAAACACATTGGTGATAGTCACAATAATAATTTACATCATATCCTTTTGGTATAGGCCAACTCATATCAAACTCTAAGGGAGGAGGTAGATAAATGTGATGACACTCCACTAGCTTCTTAAAGAACAAAGTTGAAGACTCAAGTAATCATGTAAATTGTCTATTAGGTGCATTAGATAAGATTATAAAATTTTATTTTTATGACACCATATTCACCATTTTTATTTCTTCCTTCTTATTCTCTGAGGTTTTACCTTATAGCATGGTTTGATATGAAACTTTTTATTTGATGTAGTAAGTGTGTTAGATACATACTTAATATTTTTCAATACAATAAATCTCATTTATTGACCTTAGACAATATGAAATAATTCATCAGAAGATTTAAACTTACTAAAAATAATAAACTCAAGTAGTGGGGAAAGTAAAATTTACTTGAAGGTATCTTTAAACTCTTTATCTACCATTGGATTTGCCACTTGGCCAACATCATCTTATAACTAACAATATATTCATTGATGGGCTCATTTATTCCTTGATTGATCTTATAAATTTGTGATTATGACATATTTTTAGTGATGTTAATTGAAAAATGTGTTAGGAATTGGTATTATAGAGGTTTTAATGCTTTCACTTATTGTATTGGTAGATCATAGAACCATGTTAAAGCATAGACCTTTAGTCTTATTGGAAATATTTTTTTCAAAATTTTATCATTAGAAGAATAATCAAGGTATGCTACATATAAATATCAAAGGTATGACTTAGGGTCACACTTTACATCATAAAGTGTGAATTGAGTTACATAAAACTAGATGTAAAAAGGTGCAAAAATATCTTAGGTGAAAGAGGACTATGCAGTACATCTTGTGAATCAATAGCATGAGTAAAATACAGAACATTTTACTCAATATTAATAGCCCTAGCTTCCAAATTTCAAATAAATTGGGTGAGATTTTGCATATTAGATGCATTTGGATTGATATTTGATATTTATGAAGTCACCAAAGGGGATGAAAATAATGCTTATGTTGATGTAGGCATTGAAACCAACAATTCAGTTGAAACATTGATTGTTCCCATGGAGGATGTAGAAATATTTATTTGATATTTAGAGAACAATGGATTGAATAGATATCCCATGCCCCCAATATATATAGGATTAAATGGTGTGCTCAATATGAGAGATAATTAAATTGGATCGATAATAGTATCATTTAAAGATTCATCGTTACTAGATGTGGATGCATCAACCTTATCATGTTTATTGATTTCATCTTATGTGATATACACAATGCATCAATTAATTCATGATTTGTATTTAAATGATAAATTAATGATTCATTATATTCAATTTGAAATTGATATTTGTTATTAACATTTTCCATTTCTTACAAATGAAAAAATATTCAAATAGTAATGGAAAAAATTAATATATTAAAAGTAATAATAGGAATCTAGAATTTTGGAAGGTGGAAAAACCTAATAAATAATGGTTACACAAGACGACTCATAGGTTAACTTAACTAAATGTTTAGTCATTTTTTTAAAGAATTAAGGGGGATAATATCCTAATCAAACAAATGGATAATCTATTATAAAGTATGATAATTAAATAATTCAAATTCATAATATTTTGATACAATGTTGAATTGTGAAACTATGCTAAATATGGAATGTACAATGCCAACAATGTAATTTGAAGGTGTAAATATCAAAGGATAAACAATACTTAGATTATTTATTTATGAAAAACAATATCTATAAAATGTAGGTATATGAGAATACATGATGATGCTCCATAATAATTCATTAGATTCTATAATTTAGGTCTATATCATCAAGATCGTGACACTACCATCAATGCTTCTATCCTAGATTCAAAACTTATATCCTACTATCCTAGATTCAACACTTATATTGTATATATAATGTATGTCCTTTTATATAATGAACTATTTCTCCTATTAAGGTTCATTTTCACTTTGAATATTCTCTATTTAGATTGTGGACATAGGTTCTATATATTAGTTTGTAGCTCAAAACCCTAGGTTTTATAATTAGGGCATGCCACCTTGAAAAATATGGGTTCATTATTTCAAGTGAAGTCAAGTTGACCTCAAAGACACTATGTTATGTGAGTGATAATTACATATAATTCTAATTTTAATATGTCCTTAAAATGATGTAGTTATCCCGCTTATGTGTGTTAATGTGTGACCAATTATGCAATACATTATATGCAAGTGTATGTAGTGATCTAGCTTATAACATAGAAAATAATGTTCATTGGTTTATATTTAGATGCTTGGCATTTTTAGTTTATATTGAGAAAAAGAGTACTATTTATTCCAATTTCAATTTTGATGTATTCTAAAATTAAAATTCTAAGTTTAAATTTATTTTATTTCACATCAAGGGCACCTATTTTTAATAACTAGATACAATCATATAATTTAATAATCATAGATCACATAATCACCTTAAGAAAGAAAACTACATTAGCCTAATGGCCATTTGGGATAATGTAGGAAAGCCTTAGATTACATAAGCTTTTATGATCATAACTTAGTTATTCCCCTACCCCTATTGGGTTTGTACTTTGTATGTCTTCCATATGGCATATTGATATATAAAATTAAACAATAAACCCTCCTAGATAGTCACACAAACCTATACAAAAAAATTAGGTGAAAAATCAACTAGGATGTAGCTAAATCTAACAGAGAAGGTTGTAGTGTGACCCTATCCTCCTCTTGTAGACTTATATCATAACTTTAATTCCTGCATTTAGTCATGCCATAATACATAAGTATTTTTAGGTAGTTTTTGGCTACAGTCAACCTTCATAGTTAGCATAATATATTTTTAAGGTGGGTTTTCATTTTTATATGCCTATTTACTATTTTTGGATAATTTCCAATTTTGTAACTTCTATATTTTACTATATTTTTATATACTCTTTTATATCAATTTTAATATTTTATATCTATTAGTTTGACTAATTCAATTCAAAATAGGTTAAACAAAGTTTCATCAAGGAAACATTTTGAATTAAACCATTTATAATCATAACACTATGTATAGGTTTTTCCTTAAAGTAGACATGTGTGATTAATGTAAAAATATCTGAATCATCATCAACTATCTCACTATCATTGAATGTGATCATGCGCTACTAAGGTGGAGTATCAATAAGTGTACCAATGATAGTATCTAGTAGATTATCATATGTCTCTGATGGAAGATGAATGTTGTATGCATAAAATACCTATGTAGTGTCCTTAGTTTTTATTGACTCATATTTAGGAAAAGAATCATTAAATATATTCAAATTTTGGTTTCCATTGTGTTATGATTGAGATTAATCTATAGGATCACCTAAATTGATAATGTTATCATCTATGAGATCCTATATCTTTTGTCTTAGCTTAAAACATATGTTCATTAAATGCCCTAAAATATAATGATGCTCATAATATGAATTACCATAATATTTCCTTAGTTTAGGTCTACTTAGATCAATCTCTTGTCAATGGATGAGTGTTATTAGGTTACAATCAAACTTTTTTTTAGTATCACATGAGGAGGAGATGGTAATAGTGAAAAATGCCTATCTGGTAGAGCTATCAATTATAGTTAATTTTTAGGCTGTGACATTGCATTGATTATAATCTTTGACTCATTCTTTTTATCATTTAGTTTGAAATTATAATTTAGTTTTATTTTAAACTTCATTATTCAATTATTCATAAGACTTGATGTATATTTAATATTTCTCATATAAATCAACTTAACTTCTTTGTCCCTCAATGTAAGGGCCATGGGTTAGGAAAATAAATGCTTTGAACATAGGTAGTAATTCTAGGTCATTGAGTGTGCATAATATTAACCACATTACTCATTTAACTTATAATATAGCCTCAAGATGAAAGTGAGAAGCCTAAATTAGGCTTATGAATCAAATGTTATAGACGTATTTATATATTCAGTTAGAGTATATTGTTTCTCATGATTTATAGGTTCTAGCTAGGTTATTTTCCTGTTCCTAGTTTTGACTTATGTGTGGATTTATACCATATTTGCTTAGACTAAATTACATATTGGTTCTCCTTGACTACTTAAGTAAGGATTCTCTATTACATTTTACATCTCTTTTATAAATTAAAATTGGTTTTGTTTAGTTGGTTTATTCCTCATGTGCATGTTGAAGCACTCATGGTTGTGGTAATGATATGTTGGAGAGATCTTGGCTGAAGAATGTTGTGAACTCTTTCATGTTACTAGAGCCACCCTCCAATAGAAATTACTTAGTTTGTATATTCTTGACAATACATACTTGTTTATTAGATCTGGCCTTTCTTTGATAGATAGTGATAAAGGGGGTGGCACAATCTATATATAGCTATTATATCGGCAATTTGGTTTGTGAATTATTCTTGCATTTTTACAAATGACATAACCATTATTCATCATGTATTTTCATTGGATAATGACATCCAGCTAGTGGCCCTTGATTTTCCTTCATAGGGCCCTCAATAATGATCCACATGGTGGCTTTGTTTTTTGATTGTACGCTTAGATTTGCCTCTATTATATCTAGGTCATGGGATTTTCTTTGGTTTTTCATCGTCTCATTGCCTAGAGGAGGATCATTGTCTCATTGATGAGAGGAAGATCATTGTCTCATCCTTGTATGCTAGAGTTAATTCATCAAATTCATTGCTAGATTTGACACATTTTTTGGGTCACTACCCTCATCAAGTTGAATCATTAAATTTCATGACTCTTTTGGGAAATTTTTATAGTATATCAAAGGAGGATTTAAAGGCCATATAGATGTTTTTTAGTTTTTTTTTAAATCATTTCCATCCCACAACACTATCAATTTTTGGCTTGTTTTTCTAAACATCAACCTATTAAAGAAGCTATCAAGTTTTAGTACGGGCTAGATTTGGGATATAAATCTATTATTTTTTCCATTTTGACATTGTTATAGCCATACCTAATGGAAACTGGGAGATATGGATATACATGTGGAAGAAGCTGAGAAGCCTCTTCTTTTTCACCATAACATGAAGACATTTCCACATTTAGAGAATGCCTAAATTGATCCAATGTTAGCATGGTTGGGAGCATTGTTGTTTTTCCTAGACTTGAGTCTTGAGTGCCAATAAGCTTTATAGAGTGATTCTAGATCAGATTCTTATTTCTTGCATGGTCATGTTTTATGTGAGTATAAATTCATTAGCAAGCACCATTCTAAAGTTTATGGATTATAGTTATTCCAAGTAGATGCATCCATTATTTCCCACAAGTTATATTAAATCAAGAATATTGGATGTTTCTCAGAGGTAAGATGACCTAGGGCTATTCTATTCTACACTCTTTTATTGTGGTTCTTGGGAAGATAGTCTAATTGCAACAACTCGATCTAGGAGATAATGGTGATTTATGATTTAGGTGGGAATAATTTTATAGGCCTAATTTTGGCATCTCTTATAAGTAATGGAATATTATAAGATTATCCTTCTTATGGACTCTTTGTGAATGATAAAAATCTTTTGGGGAACATTTCAAATGGCCATTTCTATTTATATATAATTTTATAAAGATTTTCCTTGAACTTGAGTGTCAACTAAATTCAAGGGGACATTATTGTAGAGGGACTGCTAAACTACACAAGTTTGAAGGGCTTGGATTTGGTAGTTAATCAAATTATAGTAAAAATACTATAAATTCTTAGGAACTTAGAGGGGATGTTGTATCTATAATTAAGCACAAATCATTTTCAAGGAATTCTACCCCCTCAAGAGGATAATTAAAATATTTGTGGTACCTTATTTTAGCAAAAAACAAACTCATAGGGGAACTTCCAGAGTCTCTTGGTCAGTTTTATTCACTTATGGAGTTATACCTTTCATAAAATGCAATAAAATGATTAAAATTAGAGCATGTTTTAATTTCATTCAACATAACTTTTTAATTGTTTAATTAAAACTCCTTGTATTTATGCCTTAAGTTGTCTATGTGTCACTTTAGTGCTTACAAGGGTGTATAGGGGCATGTTTTTTGAATTTAGTTGGGTTGAGTAAGTTATTGGTTATATTCTAGTTCCAACTAGCGGTTTTAAAGCTACTTACACCTTAGCTGTAGTGTTTTTTTTTTTTAAAAAAAATTAGTGCAAGTTTTTATTAAATAGGCCTCATTTATGGAAAATTGATTATGTAATAACTTTTGATCGATAACTCAAAATTGAGTACCATATTTATAAAAAGCTAATATTTTTTCATTTCCTATACATTGGTCCTATTTAAATTATATAATTCATTGAAATATAAAGTGATGCATTATGGGGGGTCTCTTCACATTAGTTATGTTGCCTTGTGCTTACGATTTATTATCATCTGGTGACACATTTGCTATGTTTTATGTTTTTTTTCAGGGAATATTACTTATTTTTCATGAACCATATATATTAAATTTGTCAAATATTGGAGGGTGAGGTCCAATCTGATAAGAGGTTAGAACCCCTCATAGGCAACACAAACATCTTTCTTGCTTCTTCTAGATTGAATTGTCATCATTTGTTGTACTTATGGATGAATTTTTTGTTGAGCCCAACATCTTATTTTATAGTGTGTATTATCACTACTAGGGGTTAACTTTACTATGGGCCCTACTACTTTTTACATTTTACTTTGCACACATAATATCTTAAACACATTTTCAGTTAAGTCTGACATCCTTTTGCATGTGCTTTTCAAGTTGATGTTTTTGGCTATTGATCCTTTTATGGTGTGTTTTTTCATACATGATGGATCTTTTCACCATTTTACACACTTTTCCATCAACCCAAAACATGCATTGGTACTCTGACATATTGATAGTTTGTGTCATATCTCTTCAAGGCCCTTTCTTAGTGTCTTGCCTTCTTCTATGGAGATAGTTTTTCACTCCATTATTTTTGGAGCATCTCTCATGATTATTGATGGCTTATTCAATAGGTCAAAAAAATCCTTGTTTGGATCTATTTTGGTAAATACTAATGTCTTCCTTATTTCCATTTGGTGTTTTTTTATGTATGGGTTATATTGTACTCAAACTAATTTATAAAGTGTCATGGGGGGTTTGTTGATTTATCTTTGTCTACCTTCATGCATTTGTGTGCTCTGTTTTGTGCACCTTTTCACTTATTTAGTTTCTTATCTCTTCCATCACCATCATGGGCCATCATCTTTGAGAGATCTTATCTATAATTTTGACACCACTTTTTAGATAGTTGATAGCCTCCCACAACTCGAAGTATAGCTATTCTGGTGAATCTCAATGTCATCTTATCTTCTTTAATAGTTTGACAGTCTCTTTCAACATGATATAGAGATATTATAGTGCATATATTTTCAACTTGTTCTATGTTAAAAGAGTGGATTTAAAACACTCATGCAGACCTTTTATCCTCCACTCTACCCATTTAGTAGTATGCAAGGGGGTGGTAGCATACATTCTACTTCTTAGGTGTTGAGCATTCCTTGCATATGTGGTACTCTTTTGTACTTTCATAACCACTAAAATTATTCTTGATTTAAGCTATGTTAGTGAAGACTAGTGTTAGTTATTTTTTGTGATCGATTAGTGGATTTAGATCACTTATGTAGATTGAGTTACTTTGTGACTTTTAAGTACTAGGAGTGTGGACTATTTCAGTGTCATCTTTGTGGGGCTTTCTAGTTCTGTATTCTTCTTTTCTCTCTTTTTTTTTTGGGGGGGGGGAGTTTTTATTATGGGTTTTATCTCTTTTCACCACTTTATGAGATTTTTATGTATATGTCACACTTTTTTGAGTGTATTATGGATTTTTCCTTTGTATATGGGTATCTTATTCAGGAACTTTATTTGATAGAACCCGTATGAGGATTTTTTACTTGACTATATGGCCTTCTTGGTTATTATTATAGTGACACTATTGTGCTATCCTCATCAATGACACTAATGTGGTATCCCCACTAGTTTTTGTGCTCACTTCTCACCATTTTTTAGAGGGTGATCAAGCAATACATCCTTGAGTTCATCATTCTACTTAGTGTTTTGGAGTGTAGTGTTTATGTTCAGTGATCCTCATATTTAGTACCATTCCTACTTTGACTTGGTGGTTATAGTGAATTGACATCCATGTACTACAACAAGATGGATTGGTATCCATAGAAACATGTGACTTCACACTGCATCCTCTATTATTAGCCACTAACTTCACTTGAGGTGGGGGGGGGCGTTAGATTATATTATTACTCATGTTTGATAGGTTCTAGCTAGGTTATTATCCTTTTATTATATTTGACCTATGTGTGGATTCATCCCACATTACTTAGACTATATTACATCTTGGTTCTCTTTGACTACTTAAGTAAGGTTTATCTATTGTATTTTACATCTCTTTTGTGAATAATAATTAGTTTTGTTTAGTTGGTTTATTCCTTATGTGTATGCTAAAGAACTCATGTTTGTGGTAATGGTATCTTGGAAATATTTTGATTGAAGAGTGTTGTGAAATCTTTTAGATTCAATATGTGATATTTGATACAATACCATTCTTTTGAATAAAAAAATGAAATAGTTTGTATGCATGAAGAATGTTCATGCCACATAATCCAATCTGATCGGTGACAACATGACATATAATGTTATACATTTATATATACTTTTGTCCTAATTCATAAATATATGAAAATTTTTAACTTATGTTCCTATAAAATGTGTGCATATGCCCTAAAATCTATTACAATCTATAAACATTTATTCCATAATCTAATCCAAATTGATAATTTGTACTGATTTGAACTCCCTAAATCATTTAATTTGAAGTAGATAATAAAAAAAAGTGGTAAGTAATTGATAATTATAATCTTGAGACACATTTACCACACATGATATGAGAACATAAACATAGTCCTAATTAACTACTCTCTCACACATAGATGATACATTATGTCACATCCCAATTTCTCTCTAAGCTTAATAACCTATTTGATTTATGGATTACTATGGTTTTTAGTTTATTAACTAATGTTTGATTAAGCCTTATTTCATACGTTAATTATGGGATGATTATATGTTGTTTAGTTTACAATATTTTTTAGCTATGGGTTAGCTATATTTTCATATTTTATTACTTGATGATCATGTTTATTAATTTATATAGTAATATTGTGTGTGTGGGTGTGTGTGTGTGTGTGTGTGTGTGTGTGTGTGTGTGTGTGTGTGTGTGTGTGTGTGTGTGTGTGTGTGTCTGTGTGTGTAGATCAATGACATCAACTACCTTCTTTGTTGTGAGGTAGATGTAGGACAAATACATCCCTTATAATGGGATGGAGGGAGGGAATCATCAAATAGGGTGGTATAATTGGAGGCATTGGGGGATGATATATAGGAAATCTAGAAACACATGCACACACCATAGTAGATTAGTATGTTTTATGTTTATTGTTTAAGTTTGATAGATGTAGAATGTTTTGATTTTTATTATATATGTCTATTATGATCTTATCTCTATTTTATAATCTCATTGATTTCATTAATATTATTATGTTATATCATTAATGGTTGTTGATGTCATTGCTCTAATGTATGACTGATTATTTACTTGTCTTATTGTGACTCACCATTTTTTTGGATATAGCTAAGTGTTTCATTAACATTTTTTGTTTAGGATTATTTGTTTTAAGTATTGTGAGGATTATAAAACTTTACTTGATATATTGTTAAGTAATAATTAATTCTTAGAAGATTATAATAATATTCATGTTGTTAAATAATGGATATATTATTTAAATAAATAGGTCAAGTCATTTATGATTAAGTAATGTGTTTATGACACTTAGTGAAGATCAGATTATTTATAATGACTTTAATGTTAGAGGGACTTATCAATGTCAATGGAATTCTTGGATAGCATTGATATGATCTCTTTTCTTTCAATAGTTTCATTAAATAAGGAATATATATATATATATATATATAATTTAAATTATTTAAATGATATTAGGTAAATTTCATTGTTTGATTAAATTATCATTAGACATAGAGGATAATCAAAGGAATTTGAAAGAACCCTAGGCTAAATCAATGTAAAGAATAACCATATTATTTTTGGCTTCATGTGTTTGATTTGAGTTTTAATATTTGTTAGTGGATGGATTTTTTTATGTTGAGGCATGGTAAATTAGACAAGTCAAAGATAATGCATGATTTCATTAGGATATTATTTTATTTGTTAATTATGGAATATTCAATATTATTAGGGTTTTTTATCAGTCTTTGAATTGATAAAACAAACACTTAACGAAAACATTGTTTATATTTTTGGGGTCTTCTGCACAAGGAAAAGATGGTAGACTATTAGTTTAATTAGCTCCTTGGTTACATGCATAGACTAATCCATAATGGTGGCTGAGAAGTTTGGGGAATATTAGGGATGATGGAAAAGAATAAAAGTGGAGAGAGGCCTATGAGGGCACAGAAACAATGATACAAAGAGAGAATGACTAGTAAAGAAAAGAATGGAGAAGAGGTTTGATCTATTATTGAAGTTCAAGAGTGAATATTAGTGAAAATAACCAAGTTAATGATGTATTTAATTTTTTAGATGAAATGGGGATAAATTCCATATATGTTTTCATAGGGGTTATATGTAGTTTCATTTTGTTTAAACTATACAAGTGGATAAAGTTTTGGCCTTATGGATGGTTCATCCATTAGTTTGGCCCTATGGATGGCTCGACGATCCATAGAATAAAACCTATATCCTTAAAACCCTAAAGCCTAAATAGGTAGGACTATGTAAAGATTTTGTCTTTAAAATAATTATGAGTTGAGTGGAAATAAATATTGTGTGTTACCTTTAAGAGAAATTTATCCCTAGCTAAGGAAATAAAGGATTAAATTACTATAGAATTTTAATATGAAAATAAAAACTATGATTGTGTTTATTTTTAGGAAATCCTATTCTAAAGGACATTAGGGATTCTAATTAGTAAAATTTATATACAAGATGGAAGCTTATTCATGACTAAAGTTTTTGGGTTTTAACTACTCTACCTTAAGGAATAATTTTATATGTTTAGGGTTGAATAAAACCTGAAGATATATATATATATATATATATATATATAAAAAGAGTATTTCTTGTTATTAGAATGTATATACATACCTATCCGATAATACAAACTCTTTTAGGGATTTGACTATAAGTCATTTGAAAATTAAAATGAATTAGGTTTTTTCATTTATGCATATATCATAATGATAAGATATATACATATACATGGGTATGTATATACACCCTACAACTTCATTGACCTGGGGTGTGTGTGTGTGTATACTAATGTGTGTGTATATATATACACACACACACCAATGTATGTATGTATGTATATATATATATATATATATAAGATAAATCGATTTAAGATGATTTAGGCTTTTGGTTATGAGGTCTTAAGTTTTTGTAGAGGACAGTTCTATTATATATAGATTTTATATCCTCTGCATAAATAAATATTAAACCCATAGACTAAGTCAAATATATCACTGAGTATGTTAAATATACATAAGTGGTGAATATTTGTATTTGTATATGGATACCAATCTAATATACATTATATATATATATGTATATGTATGTATGTATGTATGTATGTGTATATATATATATATACATACATACATACATACATACAAATACATATATATA
>JARHVA010003761.1:35000-37500 GCA_037957365.1 Torreya grandis
CATTAATGATCTCTTTGATCAGATCTGAGGGGAAACAATATTTTCTAAGATAGATCTTAGAGCAGGGTATCATCAGTTAAGAATTTGGGATGAGGATATTTTAAAAACAATGTTTAAAACTTGATATGGGCACTATGATTTCAAAGTATTACCTTTTAGGTTGATAAATGCTCTTGTATAATTTATGAATCTCATGAATAGTGTATTCATAGATTATCTAGATAATTATAATTTGGTCTTTTTAGATGACATCCTCATATATTACAAGGATGAGGAAGAACATTTGTAGCATCTAGAACTAGTTTTGCATTATTTTCAAAAGCACATGTTGTACGATAAGTTGTCCAAGTCTGTATTTTTATAGAAAAAAGTGAAGTATTTAGGATTTATTATCTATGTAGGAGGAATTTTAGTGGATCCAACAAATATAAGATCCATAATTAATTAGAAAGATCTAAATAATGTGCATGAGGTAAAGAATTTCATGGGATTATCATGCTATTCTAAAAAATCATTTTGAATTTCTCTAAGATAACTAATCTAATTACCTCTCTTCAGTATAAAAATTAGAGTTTTGCCTGGTTAGACAAGTATGAGATAGCCTTTTATGAGTTGAAGAGGAAGCTTACTTTAGCATTAGTGCTAAGAGTTCCTAATCCTAATGGTCAATTCTTAGTGATCATAGATGCATTTGGGGATGGGATTAGAGGATTCATTATGTAGGATGGTGTAGTTTTAGCTTATGAGTCTAGAAAACTGAAGCCCTATGTGGTGAACTATTCCCCATATGACCTATAACTTACATAAATTGTGTATGCCTTACAATTTTAGAGGCATTATCTATTGGCAAAACCATTTGATCTCAAGACTAATAACTTGGAACTCAAGCACATCTTCACCTAACCAAACCTGAATGCTCATTAGATATGATAGTTAGAGTTCTTATTTGATTATGATTTTTATATTAATTATATCAAAGGCAAGGATAATAGAGTTACTAATGATCTAATCCATACAAGGTACATAACAGTTGTAACTAATATCAAGAGTAATTTCGAGAATTAGGTAATCAAATTCTCACCAAGAGATTAATGATATGATTAGGTAAAGAAATCATTGGTAGAGAATGATTGGGATCCTAGGTATAAAGGATTTAAGATAGAGAATGATTGTATTTTGACGTACAATAGAAGGATATATACACATGATAGAGATAATATGAGGAGCATGGTGTTAAAGGAATTTTTAAAATGCCCCATATTTAGGACATTTAGATGTAACCAAGCTCATGGATGAGATAAGACCACTCTATTTATAGAAATGAATCAAGAAAGGTGAAACAAATTTTGTGTCTCATTGTTTAGAATGTCAATATGTGAAATTTGAACATGTGCATATAGTTGAATTGTTATAACTGCATTGTATAATATAATGAAAGTGATAAGTGATTAGCATAGAATTTATCCAAGGATTATTATTATCATATAATTGACATAATATGATCTTAGTTTTATTTGACAAACTAACCAAGGTGTCCCAATTCATACTAAGAAATTTGATAGATGATGCACCTATGATTGTGAAGAGATTTAGGAAAGAGGTGTATCAATTGCATGGATTCTTAGAAAAGATAATTTTTGGTCAAGATTTGAGAATGACTTCTAGATTTCATTTGACTTTGAATTTAACTCTAGGTATTTAATTAAATTTTAGCACTACTTTTCAGCTAGAAATTGATGGATACACATAGCAAGTTAACTAAGATTTAAAAGATCTCCTTCATATGTAATACATGGGTCATAAATACAAGTGGGAGGAATAACTTCCTTTGGTTGAGTTTACTTACAAAAAATCATACTAATAAACATAGAATATGGTTTCATTTGAAGCATTCTATGAAAGGAGGTGTAGAACACCTATCAACTAGAATTTGTTAGAGGACATGGTAGTGTTTGGACCTGTGATGCTTGTAAAAATGGAAGAGCAAGTTAGGATAATCATGTAAAGGTTGGCTGAGGCCAATGACAAACATAAAAGTTATGCTTATTTGAAGATAACAATATGACAATTTTATATAGGTGATAAAGTGATTTTATGGGTTAATCCTCATAAAAATTCAATTAAGTTTAGGAAGCTAGTGAAACATTCACTTAGATATGTGGGACCCTTTGAGGTTTTGGAAGTGGTCAATATTTTAGCATATGGGCTTGTATTTCCACCATCTCTATCTCTTTTTGATAATGTCTTCCATGTATCTTATTTTAAAAAGTATGTTAGTGATCCTTCACACGTGTTGGATTGGAATGCTTTGCAAGTTCTAAATCCTAGTGTGGTCATGGAATAACTAATTAGAATAATTGACACTCACAAACTCATTTTGCATAATAGATAATTGACATAGTGTAAGGTCTAGTGGGACTAATATTCTAAATATAGTGACACTTGGGAGGACTATGATGAGTTTTAGAGGCTATTTCCACATTTGTTTTCTTGATTTGTT